>CM035100.1:8214068-8320171 GCA_020205505.1 Panax japonicus
TCCTGATTAACTCTTTACGCATATTAAGAAAGAAGATAAAATGACAAAATTGTCCATATTTAAATTCTTATTTAATTACATAATTTTTTACACATTACTAGTGATGTTCCATAAATATGCATAGAGAATTGAAATATAACAATTAATAATAAGTGTATTATAGTCAAATTATTGTAAAAAATAGATTATTTAAGCTAAGTGGATATTTAAATTGAGACTACCTAAAATAGTAATAAAGACTTTTATCTTGAGACTACAACAAATATTTATTGTAACATAAATACAACAAATACTTGTACTACAAATCTTTCATATAGTTTTCCAATCGTATTATATTACCTTACAATCTTAAATATATTGTATTCCATTCAAATTCAAACCAATATCTTTTATTCGAGATCTCAATTTTAATACAACTTAATCTATTTACATCATAAACAGTCATTTCAACGTAATACAAATTCAACTAAAGAAAACAATATACATTTTCTTTTTAATGCACCTCAAATTTTTATCTCCATGATTTATCTGATAGTTCATCTTTTAATATGCAAATAAAATTATTTGCATAGTTGAGCACAACGACCCAGAAAGTCTAAAAGTTTACACATTTCATGCTTCACGTAATTCATATTTCATGCATGATTTATAATTCCCATACTTAGCATTTATATACATGCTTCCTAATTAATTATATTGCATTTAGAATCACACTTCATGCATTATCAAACTTATCATTTCTCACATATCACAAATAAATTGAGTCTCCATTGTAATGATCGCAAATTTTTGTAAAAAGAAATATAAATATTTATTGAATTAAACAAATATTTTGATGAGAATAATTTTTGTGAATACTTTATTTGTTGTATTTATGTTACTCAAATGTATGTGGGTTATTGATGGGATTTAATGAGTAATTTTTGTACGCTAATGGATTAAGAATATAATTAATCCAGTTAAAAAGAAATTAAATTTAATATAGTTGATAAATGATTAAATCAAAATCCTAATTAAAATGGTAAGGTCCAAGTAAGGAATACAATATTCCGAATATGAGGAGATTAAGTGTCTAATTTAATTTCTTAATAAACTGAATTTGAATCCAAAGATTGGTTTAATGTATAGATATATGGGATATTTGGGGTGTTAACCAATTAAGCAAAAATAAGGAAATATTTAGACCAATTAAGAAAAATAAATACTAAAGAAGCTGCCGATATATTAAACGTGGGGTGGGATTAATTGGGATAATTTCTCAGCCCTTTTCCTCTTCCAATAACGGTTAGTAACTGAAGGTATCATTATATACCTTATTACCATACGTTTATTCTATTTCATTTTGCTAAGTATCAGTGTTTGTATAGAGAGAGGGACATAGAGTGAAGTGGGTTGCAGTAAGGATTTGAGAGAAGCTGTGGGGGATCAAGGAGGAAGAAGTAGGGGTTTTAGCAAGTATTTTTCAGTCTATCTAAGCTAAAGAAGATATCTGAGGCAAGAAATCAATTCTACAACTTCTAATCTGTATTCCTTAAATTTTTTGTTAGAATTTGTCTTGGCTGTTTAAGTTGCATAAAATCCAATTGGGTGATTTCAGTTGATAGATAAATTGTTAGATGGTCTGATAATAGTATACAAGTGGAACCAAGTCATCAAACAAATCGAAATTTATGCATTAAAGAGAAAGGAATGGTCATTTGGACTGATTTTAGATATTTTGGGTCTGCTTTAGTCGATAAATTGGTTCTAATCTTATGTTTAAAGTCTTGAATTGATGGTTGTATGTTGTACATATCTGAAATATGAAAACAACCCAATTTGAATTAATCAAAATGGACTTAAAACGAATCCGTAGGGAAAGATTTCGTGAAATATGTCAAGAACATGAATAACTAGCATGAATATTGAAATTGAACTCCTAGAATGTTTGTTAGAGTTTTTGAGATGTTGAAACTGTTATGTAGATGTTTAATTTTGTGTTTAATAAGTTTATAAAATCTGAAATAGACTAATTTGGACCTTAAATAAAGAAAATATGTGATTTGTATGAAAATAGAGTTTGAAATCGTGAGCCGGAAAAACTGACTCTGCAGTTGGGTGCGGCCGCGCTGGTAAGGGCAATTTGGGCGCAGCCGTGCCGATAGCAAAACATTCCCAGTAAAGAAGATTTAAATGTAAAGTTCAGGGGATGCTAATCTAATTTGTTTTAGTGAGCATTACAATCATAACATAGCGTCATGTCAAGCTTTAGGCACATATTTAAATATTAAATGTTGATTAAAAGAAAGAATTATACGAAGCGAAATAAGAGGTTGCTATAAGCGATTGATGAACATTGTTTCATAGCTAATTAATGTATTATTGTGACTTAAATGTATAGGGTATTTAAAGAACGTGTATTATAACTTTGTAATGAACGTGCAATGCAAGTTTCCTAACTTTTGCTTATCATTTGATATTGAGCAAAATTTCTTAACTCATATCATTTCTTTATGAATAAGTCTGGACAGACAGGTATATTGGACAGATTTATTGGACCGGTGCAATTTTTTTTTTGCTAGTGACTTTTAAAAAATGTATAGTATTTATTCCAACAGGAATTTTTATAAAATATAGTGTTTTAGGTGTAATTTGGAAACATATACAAATACAGGGTATATGTATCCAAATTACACCTAAAACACTATATTTTATAAAAATTCCTGTTGGAATAAATACTATACATTTTTTAAAAGTCACTAGCAAAAAAAAAATTGCACCGGTCCAATAAATCTGTCCAATATACCTGTCTGCGTAGCATTGCTCTTTCTTTATACTTGTATTAATCTTCCAAGTAAATATAAGTTTTTTAATTACTTTCGGAAAGCATTACTTTGGTAATTAGTACTTGTTCATTGTAAATCATTACAACTCTATACCCTAAACATAGTTGGCAAATTGTGACTTATTCATGAGAAAGGGATAAATAACGTTTTGGTCACTGTACTAGGGTCCGATTTTCATTGTGGTTACCGAAACTTTTTTATTACAATCAAATAATTTTACTTTCAAATATTTACAAAATGGTTATTGCTTAAGATTTCCGTCCGAAAAAACGGACGGAATGCTGACTGTGCAAATTTGTCTCTCTCTTTTGCCTACGTGGAGCACACAACTGCACAACTTCTCTTCCATGTTGTTTAAAATGTAGTAAATTTTATTATCTTTAAATAATAATAATAATATTAATAATAATTTCAAAATAATAGTAATAGTAATAATAATAATTTTAAAATAATAATAATAAAAATAAAAATAATAATAATTTTTAAATAATAATAATTTCAAAATAATAATAATAACAATAACAATAATAATAATTTTTAAAAAATTAAAAAAAGATTGTATAAATTATAAAAATATTTTTATATGAAGCTGATGTGTATTTAAAAAATAACATTTTTATTATTTTATTAATTTAAGGTATTTGAGCAAGAGTAAATTTGACAAATCATTTTTTATTCTCCTTTAAAAAAAGAAATTTGGTACAAATATGTAAGGAACGAAACCCCAAATACAATTACTTTTATAAAAGTTAAATTGGTGTACTATGGTATGCTCCATAAACGTACCCTACCATAAGCGTAATTTTAATATTATTATTATTATTAAAATATTAATAAAAATATTAATAATAATATTATTAAAACAGATTGTATGCTAATTACTTAAAATTATTATTATTATTTTAAAATATTAATAGAAATAATAATAATAATAATAAAATACTATTAATAATAATAAAATACTATTAATAATAATAATTTTAATAATATATAGAACTTCAGAGTAAAATTAATAGTATTATATAATAATATTTTTAAAATAATAATAATAATTTTTAATAATAATAATAGTATTAATAATAATTTCAAAATAATAATAATAATAATTTTTAAATAATAATAATAAAATTTAATTTTATAAAAAATTAACTTTTATAAAATTAATTGTATTTGAGGGTCCGTTCTCTACAGATTTGTATGAAATTTGTTTTTTTTAATGGAGAATAAAAAATGATTTGTCAAATTTATCCTTGCTCAAATAACTTAAATTAATAAAATAATAAAAAATATTATTTTTTAAATACACATCAGCTTCATATAAAAATATTTTTATAATTTATATAATCTTTTTTTAATTTTTTAAAAATTATTATTATTGTTATTGTTATTATTATTATTTAAAAATTATTATTATTATTATTATTTTAAAATTATTATTATTACTGTTACTATTATTTTGAAATTATTATTAATATTATTATTATTATTATTATTATTTAAAGATAATAAAATTTACTACACTTTAAGCAACGTGGAAGAGAAGCTATGCAGTTGTGCTCCACGTAGGCAAAAGAGAGACAAATTCGCACAGTCAGCATTCCGTCCGTTTTTTCGGAAGGAAATCTTAAGTAATGACCATTTTGCAAATATTTGAGAGTACAGTTATTCGATTGTAATAAAAAAAGTTTCGGTAACCACAATGAAAATCGGACCCTAGTACAGTGACTGAAACGTTATTTATCCCCATGAGAAGTTATTCGAGATGTCAAATTGTTAACCCTTGATTGATTATCAAACTTATTTGATTCGGCTAGTCCATAGTCGATGATCGTACTAAAAGTTTAGAATCCTTTCTAAAGTTGTTCCAAACTAAATTATCTTTAATGCAGATTCATGTAATAAGTTGAGAAGAACAATCCAATTAAGGGGAAAATGTTATCGAAAACTATAATTTCGAGCTACGCAATAGTGATAATATGTTTGTGCATAATACATAGTACGAATTAAGGGATGATCACCTAGAGTACGAGGAAGGATGATCCATAAAAAGATTGTTAAAGGTTACAGTAGAAATACTTGTAAACCTAAGACATAGTTCGTGGTATTGTATGTACATCTGAATTCAACATCTATAAGTTGATCTAGAGAATTGATTAATCTCATTGATTTCACAAGTTCTTAATTTATTGATGATCTGTTTCAGTAAGGGACTTTTTACTCAGTTGAAGAATAAACATCTATTTTTTTTTCATAAGTCAATTGTTGTTTATCGATATACTTGTGAGAAAATTGTTTGTTCATCCTTGCATAACCATTTCAGCTAAGATCGAGGAACCTGAGAAGCCCTCTTCGAGCAAAGACAAAGGTAAGATGCAGAAGTGAATGATCTTTAGATTATATGTTTTATAAGGAATTATGTAAAGGACTTAATTATATTTCTGTGATTGTGATGTAGTAAAGGTTAGATGACCTGGAATATGTTTTGTAGGTGATCTTTTAATAAGGATTATCATCTATGATGTTATTATCTTAATGAAGGGGTAGTATAGATGATGTATGTGATGAATCGTTAGCATTGAATATGTGGGTTGAGGTACCCAGATTTGGGGGCGTCACATCCATAACTCAATTAACTTAAATTCAACCATTCATATAACATTGTAATGCAAAACCCGTATTTCAACATACTCATAAAGATTTCATTATAATACAATAACGGTTGCATATTTATAACCAATATCAAGTTCACACATAATAAACAAGATTGAAAAACATAATTTTTATATTATTTAGAGTTAAATAAATACATTTTCCATTATAATTTTTAAAGTTAAATGGAGAATCTTTTTATAAATGATATTGATGTTTGAGAAACTTATGTATTCGATAAAATTAAATTTTAAATAATTTAAATTGAATATTTTTAATTATGATTCAAATTTAACTCATTTAAAAAGACAAACAAATTAAAACTAGAGATTGCACATTTTGTTTAAACAATTGTCTTTTTATTTTTTTTATTTTTATTTAGACACATGTTAAAACAAATAGTTGTTGTACTTCAGTTGAATTGAACTCTTATTTAATGACTTGGAGGTCTTGTGTTCAACCTTTACAAGTAGCATTATTTTTGTTTTTTTAAAAAAATAATTCACAGGCGGCCCGGGCTATCACAGGTCGGGCCAAAAACGGGCCGGGCCGGACCAAAATGACCCAACTTTATATGAGATGCAATAATAAAACCCACATACTATTTTTTTGCGGGCGGGTCAGGTTAGCCCGCGGGCCTAGGCCTCCAGGTCTAATAGATGTTTAGACATGGATAAACCCCAAATTTTTATCCTTAATACTTCAGGTAGCATATACTCCCATTACTTAACCAATTTCACAACCAAACATAACAAATATAACAATACAAAACACTATCTACTTTAAGTTTCATGAATTTTAACAAGAACATATGGTTTACCTTATAACCAATTTAATTTGATGAAGTCAAACTTTGATATTCAGTACACGAAATCTTCCTTGCTGCTATTACCCTTAATTTCTTCCCCAAACTAGTCTGCAACTTCAATTCTTTAGTGCATTTATTGGTTCCAACCGAAATTAAGAAAATTATGGTGAAGGTTTCGGAGTATAGAAGCTTGACATTTAGAGAGAGAATAAGGGATGGAACGGATGGAGAATAGAATCACGAATGTTGAGGATTATTAATCTTAAGGTTGATAATGTTTAGCTTTGCTTAGTGTCTTCATATTAGGTTAGAAGCTTGACACCTCTTGCTTGGGTTTAATGACTCATCATAAGCACTTGACTTGGTTAATGGTTTAATTCCAGCACATACTTAGACGACATTCTCATTAAATATATACATAATGTATATATTACATTATTACATTATCTTTCCATACAATTCAATTTATACATTACATTTCATTCAATTTAATAACATGTATTTCAATCAAAATTGGATAATTATACATTATAATATGTATAAAAATTACTCTACTAATTATAAAATAAATTTGATAATTAAAATAAACACTCGTAATATAACGAATCAATAATTAATATTATTCCATTAATTATTTAAATAACTCATTTAAATTTTCTAGCTTCCTTCTATAAATTGTTTTTAAATAATTTATTTAACTTGTACATTTCACCTCAAATTAAATATTAATATAATTTACTAACTTTACACCAATATTCATATATTGGTCCCTTACCTCAAATTTTTAATCTACGTTCATTTGGTATAACATTAAATATTATAAAATTATATGTTATACTATAGTAACATAATTATCATTATCAACTAACTAAAAGAAAATAACTTTCTTTATTCAATTAATCAAAATGAATATATTAATTGACCAATTTTCAAATAGTATACTTATTATCTCGTTCTATGTTTAATTTATATTTGTTTGGTATAATATAATATATTAATTCATTACATAAATATATTACATATATTTTTAATATATTAAAATAATGAGTTTAATTAACTTCGTATTTATTAAAACAAAGATACTTAATCACATCATTTATAATTTTAACTTAATCTCAATTAATTAATTTCTTTCGCCTCCATATTTCATTTCGTAATTAACTCAACTTAACTATCTTTCGTTCCAAATATATGTATATATTTCATACTTATATATACACATTAAATTCACCACATAAATCTCTCTTTCACACACACATGTATATATATATATATATATACATAAATCTCTCTTTCACGAATTTAACAAGTATAAACTAGTTGTCGTTGATGCACTTTCTCTTGATTTAAAGAAAGAAAACAAAGTTTTTTCTCTCTTGCTTCCTTGACTTTCCATTGTGGCTTATAAGATTGTTTAACAGCTGGATTTTTAACAAAAAAATTGGTTCAATTGAAAGATTATATTGAATGATTATAGTGAAAAATAACATACTGAATGTTAATAGTATCATTAGATTTCAAAACCCAGATAAATAAATTAGTCAAAACATGGCATACAACAAGCATAATATCAACCAAGTACTCCTATCTTAGTAATGTGCCACAATTAGCAACAAATGATGCATGAACAAGCAAACATCAAAATTAAATAACCGCTTTAAAAACTCATATGCAGAAGGGTACATAGCATATAATCACTGCACATAGACCTCGATCATACTTGATCGAACTGATCTTTAACTATTCTTCATAATACTCTGATTAGGCAGAAATTTGATTTCTAAAAGAACTCAAAATAAAATCATCTACTATATATATGTAGGAAAACATATAAGATATATAAGTGATTCACATAGCACCTGGAGTTCTGTTTCCAGCTGCCACCATATCCTGGACCGTCATGTTGTAGACTCTCGGAGTTGCTTTCGTTGGGGTACTGGTTGAGTTTGGTCCTGAAATTGCTAACGTCCCACTGCTTCTCCCTGTGATTACGTTTCCTTCCTCCATTCCCCTCTTTGGACAGTTCCTCACCTGATGCTCAGTCGATCGGCATATGAAGCATCCACTGATCTTCCTTGAGTTGGGGCAGTTGGGAGAGATATGACCCTCTTGCCCACACTTATAGCACACGAACTTACCCTTTAGACACTCGCCAGAGTGATTCTTTCCGTAGTTCTTGCACTGCACTACCTGCTTCTTTGTACCTTCCTGTTTCACTTGAACATTCCCTGAAAAATTCCTTATTCTCTTCTCACCCCGATTCCCACTACTACTTTCTATCTTCGCTGCTCCTCCTGACTTGCTCTTGTTCTTTTTCTCCTTGTTGTAGAGGCTCATGGCCTCACTTCCCTGTTCAGCTATGATAGCCTTTTCCATGAGTGCTGCAAAAGTATTTATTTGCAGTACTGCCACCTTATTGTAGAGCCAGGGTTTTAAGCCCAGCTCAAACCTCCTTGCCTTTCTAGCTTCTGTACTCTCTTGATGTGGAGCAAACCTAGCCAATTCATTAAACTTCGCGACATACTCCGCAACAGTCATGTTCTCCTGTCTTAACTCCAGGAATTTTACCTCTATTCTAGACATCATACTAATAGAGAGATAGTTTTCGAAAAATAATTCCTTAAACCTATCCCAAGTAATTTCTTCTTCTCCTGCCCGAGTCTTATTTATCTCCCACCAAAAGTTAGCTTCCCCTTTCAACATATAAGTGGCAAAAGCGGTCTTTTGCCCCTCATCTACTCTAGCAATTATGAACGCCTTTTCTATTTCGTTCACCCATGTCTGGGCTTCTGTAGGGTCAGCTGATCCTCTGAACTCTGGTGGTCCTACGGCTTTGAAGTCTTTGAATTTTGCCAACCGATTGTCTGGATGGTTCCCTGCAGCTGGTACTCCCTGCTGCATAGCCTGAGCTATCATGTTTGCAAAGTTTTGCATCAGTTTTGGCTGTCGTTCTCCAACATTAGTAGATTCTTCTACCCTTTGGTTTCGAGTTGGACGGATTGGCGACATTATCTGGTTAAATAAAACCATAAATTATATTCTTACATTTTAAACCTTATTGCATAAGATTAATGTATTAAACTCGTTTCATTTCTCAAACTTAGATTCATATTCATTTATCGAATATTTATGTGACGCCCCCAAATCCGGGTTATCTTTAACTCGGGTTTGGTGCTCACGATACTAATATACCCGTTCATATTAAAAGAAAACTATCTTATATTACATAACTTAAATCCCAGGTTCTATAGACCTTTACATAACTTACGAATTTAATATCATTACACAACATAGTATTATCGATATTTATTACATTTACTACTTAAATAAGCACATGCGCTTAATAAAAGACTATTCAACAACTTTGCTCTTTCCCTTGTCTTTTCCAGATGGACCAGCAACTTCATTCTTAACTGAAAACATTATATTTAACGCAAGAGTGAGCAACAAGCTTGCTCAGCAAGGAAATAAGCAGCTAAATATAATGGAACAAAAATATTCTATCAATGAGGATTCAATAATAAATACTGAACAAGATACTTCTTTAAAAGTGCTGAGTCTGAAAATTTTGACTTTAGCATGCTGTAAGGTCAAATGACCAGTGAACTCTTTGCTAGAATTGACAGTAATAGTACTACAATTCATGGATACATACAGTTTATAAAAGCTGATATATATCCTAGACTCGTACTTTAGGGGATCAGCCTAAGTACCCTACATTGTGCACAACATAACAGTCTAATGACACTTTACATGTCCTTCGGAATCATATGTCCGGTACAATATGCCCCTATAAAAGGGTTGTTCATTCACAGCATTATATAAGAATCCATACCATAATAACAAAATGGCTTGGAAAGCATTTAACTGATAAATTCATGAATAATATCACTCAATAATTGTCTAACCGAAGTAATGGTATTGACATACTTTCAATGTAAACTCGTTCAAGATAGAAAAGTTGATATCTATTCTTTTGAAGCTGATTGGAATAAAAAGGCTTTTATCCTTATATTATTCATAAATAAGGACAGACAGTTCAGAAATTAAAGAACATGTCCACTGCATAATAATTGCTCAATAAAGAGTAAGGGTTAGAAACTTGCCTTGTTTGTAGACTATTGATAGGATTCAGCTTAATATGTTCTCACAAAATCCTACACAGTTATTTATATTAACAAGCATGTTAATCACATAGCTAAGTTATATAGTTTGTAAACTCACATACCACATAATTTTAGTGATCATTGTTGTAGTTAAATTCCAACAGTTTATACATTTTTCAAATATCTCATCCATGCTTTCATAATAGACATTTTTCACTTTGATGGGGTTCAACATACTTACAACCAGTAATGGAGATCACATTACAGTTATTTATTTAGATTAATCAAGTATATTTAGCCATATAGTCAAGTCATATATCATGTATTTTTAGTGATCATGGTTAGATTTTCTATATTTGATACATTTTTCAAATATCTCACTCATGTTTTCATTCTTACCATTTTCTCTTTAATGGTGTCACACCCAACTTATATAGCTTACACCTTATTAGGATTTTAACACTTTAATGGTGTTTAACATATTTATCAATTAAAATGTTCTTATTTCTAGTCACCTCGGTTCATTCCAACAGTTGAACTTAGTTAGCTATATAATTCATATATGTTCACCTATTACACTTGAAATTAGTTCATATTAGTTTCCACTATGCCCAACAAGTCCAATACTGCATTAGTAGTTAGCTGAGGTTACCTATAATAGCTAACTACTAGCAGTCCTATGATCCTCCCCCTTTTCCATCTTCATTCTTCATTTGTAAAGGTGTTATTAATTCTACATATATGTTTTCAACACAAACTTAAGCTATACCTAATGATTAGCTTATTAGAAATTTCTATTTTCAACCAAGATGGTTACCTAGATTGTTTTAGCAGTCAAAAATATATCAATTGCTGCTGCTCAAAGGCAGCAGCTAAAAACATCTTGGCCTTGCTTAGCTTATAGCTTTCCTTTACAATTTTATCTTACTTACTGCAGCTAACAGAGAATAATAGGAAGCATGACTAGTTCAATATTCCACAGTCTTCTTGTTGCTTTTCTACGCTAGCAGCCAAGCTTGGCTTGGCCTTGTGAGGCTCAGGCCCCTTAGTCAAACATAAATCTGCTATTGCAGCTGCTAAATTTTTTTTTTTTGGCAACTGCTGCCACACTAGAGTAGCAGTTCGGCCAATCTTCCTAATTCAGCTAACTCATTAATATTCCTACGTATGAATGCAATGTGCTAACTGCTACGGTTGTCACTACTATTAAGGATATCAGTCTTGTTTCCCCTATTCAACTCTCCTTCTTGTAACTTATGTTATGCAACTTTACTTAAGTTCGAGTTTTAGCATAGTTGTTTTAGAATTTAGCAGTCTATTAATAAGAATGTTAAGCCTTCTAAATCATGATTTCCAAGTTACCTAAACTACCAGCAATTTGCTGCTTCTTATCACTATTGTGAGCAGCAATTTCCTCCCCTTCCTTGCTTATTGGTCCAGCCATTAACTCATCCAAGCTGGTCCTGCTGCACAATATAACACAGCAGCGCGCGCTGGCTGCTGCTATCTGCAGCAGCCCAGCCAGTCCTCCCCCTTTTCACAGATCCTATTTTAGCACTTTGAATAACCTTTGCTATATAGGTTTATTTGCAACCAATTTTTAAATACTTGCATATGGTATATGAAAATGTTTTTAGCATTTATAACACCTCCATATCAGTCTTAATAGGCTGTCCAAAACAGTGCTCATATGCTAGTTTTAGAAATTCTTCTCTAAGTTAAGACTGAATTCTATTTCATTCTAAGAGGCTTAACTTGCTAATTAACAACACAAGTAATACATGAATCAATTCCAGCCTTGTTCGTGTCTAATATCTGACTGTTGACTTAAGCAGTCCACTGGGACTTTCGTCGAGCATGTGGTGTGCATGGTTTCAGTTTACTAGTGCCATAGCAATTTGCTTGTTTTAGAAAGCCAACTTTATCATCCTTATTACTCCTCAGCCCAACCTAACTCCTTGTGCCTAGGTTCAGTCCATACTATCTTAGCCATAGCATAGCAGTCAACAACAACTTAATATATCAACACCTATCATGTAAATAGTCAAGCAACATAGCATGTCATTCAGTTAGATCCTACAGCAGTTTGCATAATAGCTCAAAATTCCATATAACAGTCCTTATAGCATTGTCATAGCATAGTAATGAATTTAAGACATAACAGTCTCTTATGCCCATTCCAAGCTTCTTAGGCAAGGTTTTGACATTCAATCACCAAAACAACCATAAGGTTTACAACCCAAAGGTTTCCACATCCTGTTTATGCTATATGTTGATGCTTTAAAGAGCCTACATACCATGCTTTTAACTTTAGTTCAACACAGCCCTTTATAGGCTTCAATTTAATGCAAAAAGTATGATTCAGAAAAATCTTAGTTACCAACACAACATGATTAAGTAACAGGTAAACCAAAATTGGTTATTTACATAATATCTAGTAGGTATTTCTTTCATCCGGATGGTCTATTTTAGTTACTTCTTAGACAGTCCAAGACCACACCTCTTTAGACCTTAACATAGTGTGAAACTTTAAAGTGTCCACAAGAGTAGCTTTTAAAGTTTGAGGTAGTTATCCCCAGTTATAATGCAGTAAGCATTCCACAGACACTTCATAAATATCATAAGAAAAGCTTCTAATATCAGTCATAAGGAAGCTTACCAATTCAGTCTATCCTTACTTGCCTTGTCCAAGTATTTATCTATCTTAGTTTGTAATTTATTTTGAGACATGTTAAGGTCAAGACTAGAGTATATTTATAAGCAATTTGATACTAGTTTGGATTTTAAATCATGGTTAATATTTAAAGTTACAAAATCAGGCCTTAGTTCGGCAATTCATCAAACATGTAGAAGGCAGTGTAAACTCTTGTACTTAAAACATAATTTCTAACCCTCTGCCCCCAGCCTTATGGCTTAAACAATATCCAGCATAAGACCAAACTTATCAATACCAAACCCAACAGTTCAAATACATGAAAGCAGTCATTAATTTTCCATAACAGTCATACACGTTTTCTGGTTATTGACAGTTCAGTTGCTACCCGGAATGGAAAGATTAGAAAGGCCAGAATGATCTTACCTTGCTACTTCGAATATTAACAGTGGTTGAAGCTGCTCAGTTCTTCTTCACTCTCTAACCGAAACTTTTCCCACTCATTCTCTATATAGTTGGTATAGATTATAGTTTCTGCTAAGTGGTGAAGCTAAATCAGGCAATAAGCTTGGCCTTTTTATGGCTGAGCCTGGCTCCTTCTACTGTTAACTGCATCATCTCTAGTTGGCCCCTACATAGTCATTATTCCTAATCTAGCTTGTGCAGTCCTTTCACAGCCACCCTAGCAGCAGACTCTACTCTCTTGCTAAGCCTTACCAATGTTTTCTTTGTCTGTTGGTTGTCTGCTAGCTACACTAATCAAGCTAACTAAGAATTAACGTAGAGTCTGCATAAGCTACTAATCAACTGCCTAATGTAACTATCTCAGTTAACTACCTTCCTATATGGGCTGATACATGAAGCTTAAGGAAGGCTGGCAAGGAGATTGGGCTGATTTGATTCTTTTAAATTTGTTGGGCTAACAACAATATAATTCACATATTTTAGATAAGTACTAGCCCTTTATACAAAATAATAAAAGGCTTGCAAGCATATGAACATGGTCCTTTATCTATTATTTTCTCTAATAACAATAGTTAGCACATATTATTGATATGACTATTCCAAGTAATCTTAAATATTTCAAGATGGTGCACTATTTCTTTATCCTACATAAATCAAGATGCTAAGTAAACTATTAAATATATAATAGTTTTGTCACATTGTGAAATAAAAATAAATAATAATAAAAAAAAATTATCCTCAAAATTTGACATTATAAAATTTGATTATTTACATAGGATTTTCTGAGTCATTACATTCTCCCCTCCTTATAAGGATTCCGTCCTCGGAATCACAAGTACAAGGTTACTCAAAAAGATGGGGGTAACTTTTCTTCATCTTTTCTTCGAGTTCCCACGTAGCTTCTTCAGCACTGTGGTTCCTCCATATCACCTTCACAGAAGGTATTATTTTGTTTCTTAAAACTTGCTCTTTCCTATCAATGATTTGAATAGGAACTTCTTCATAGGTTAGATCTTTTTCAACCTGAATAGGTTCATATTGGATTACATGCTTGTGATCTGGTTTATAAGGTCGTAGTACCGATGCATGAAATACGTTATGGATGTGGCCTAGTTCCGGAGGTAAAGCTACTTTATAAGCCACTTCACCTATTTGTTTCAATACTTCGAAAGGCCCTATGAATCTTGGACTCAGTTTTCCCTTCTTTCCAAATCTGATTTTTCCCTTCCAGGGAGATACTTTTAAAAACACAAACGATCCTATTTCAAAGTCTCTCGTTTGACGGTGCAAGTCTGCATACTTCTTTTGCCTGTCTTGAGCTGCCACCAATCTTGCTCGTATTACTCGGATGATTTCTGCAGTTTGTTGAACCATTTCTGGTCCCAGCAATTTACGTTCTCCTACCTCATCCCAATAGAGTGGGGTTCTGCATTTTCTCCCGTACAATGCCTCGTACGGCGGCATCCCTATACTGGCGTGATAACTGTTATTATACGCAAACTCGACCAATGGTAAGTGATCATCCCAATTGCCCTTGAAATCCATGACACATGCTCTCAGCATATCTTCCAGTGTCTGAATTGTTCTTTCGCTTTGGCCGTCCGTTTGAGGGTGATACGCTGTACTTAATTTTAACTGTGTCCCCATACGTTCTTGCAGACTTCGCCAAAAATTGGATGTGAATCGCGGATCTCGATCAGATACGATTGATAATGGAACGCCATGTCTTGATACAATCTCTTTAACGTATAGTCTAGCCAATTGATCTAGATTAAATCTGACCTTAATTGGTAAGAAATGTGCTGACTTTGTTAATCGATCTACGACAACCCATATAGCGTCGAAGCCTTTCTGTGTGGTTGGAAGTCCCACAACAAAATCCATAGTTATCTGTTCCCATTTCCATTCCGGAATTTCTAACGGTTGTAGCAATCCGCTTGGTCTCTGATGCTCAGCTTTCACTCTTTGACAGGTTAGGCACCTACTGACGTATTCTGCCACTTCTCTTTTCAAATTGGGCCACCAAAAGTGTTGTCGAAGGTCTTGGTACATCTTTGTGCTACCCGGGTGAATTGAGAAATTTGAGCTGTGTGCTGCTTGTAAGATTTCTTCTTTTAGGTCTGGTACTGCTGGTACCCATACTCTTCCCTCAAATCGCAATAATCCGTCTTGATTGATTTTGAACTTGGTTGTCTCTCCATCCTCTATCTGTTTTTGCAACTTTTTGCATTCCTCATCTTGATCCTGGGCTTCTTTTACTCTGTCCAACTACTAGAGAAGCATGCCCCGCCTTTTGGCGCTGTAAAGCTCCTCATCTCCAATGTCTAACACCCTTTTTCGAGTTAGCACCAACTCGCTTCCACCTTCATCTATAGGGTGTAGCTGCACCCTTTGCTTCCAGCGTCCGAATGCTGATTCAAACGCATAGTCCATTTTGTCTATCTTGACATCTTTGCCCCTAACTTCCATCTCCAACTCATAAGCTCTGCCTGAAACCCTATCTCTTTATTGTTCAGTCCTCACTAGATCAGCCTTCAGGACTTCCACCTCATTTCTAAGAATAACATTTTCTTTCCTCAGAGCCTCCTTTTGGCAGGCGGAACCATGGAGTGTATGTCCCATCTCTACATTCTTTGATATGGTATATACTACCAATGACTCAAACAACTCTACGGAAGCTTGCTGTTCTTCCTTCTCACCCTCTAATTCTTCAATTCGGTTTTCCAGTTCGAGGTTCTTAAGAGTCAGTTCCATTAGGGTGTCAGCCTCTTCGATAAAGGGTTCTTCAGAGAAACCCCCAATATACTCCTCTGGCTCTTCTTGTTTCACCTCTTCCTTGACTCGACTGGATTCAGCTATTTCAGGCATCTACAAAACATTTAATAAAACTTGATAAGTTTCCATACAACATTATCAAGTAAACATATTTAAACTATTTGTTTTCTTTAACAATGAATTTTCCAGAATTCATCTATTATACTCGAAATGAGTTGACTATTTTTCTTAAGGTCATAATCCTAAGGTGTTTTTCCTCATTCCTAAGGTTTATAACCTAACAGCTTTGATACCAACCTGTGACGCCCCCAAATCCGGGTTATCTTTAACTCGGGTTTGGTGCTCACGATACTAATATACCCGTTCATATTAAAAGAAAACTATCTTATATTACATAACTTAAATCCCAGGTTCTATAGACCTTTACATAACTTACGAATTTAATATCATTACACAACATAGTATTATCGATATTTATTACATTTACTACTTAAATAAGCACATGCGCTTAATAAAAGACTATTCAACAACTTTGCTCTTTCCCTTGTCTTTTCCAGATGGACCAGCAACTTCATTCTTAACTGAAAACATTATATTTAACGCAAGAGTGAGCAACAAGCTTGCTCAGCAAGGAAATAAACAGCTAAATATAATGGAACAAAAATATTCTATCAATGAGGATTCAATAATAAATACTAAACAAGATACTTCTTTAAAAGTGCTGAGTCTGAAAATTTTGACTTTAGCATGCTGTAAGGTCAAATGACCAGTGAACTCTTTGCTAGAATTGACAGTAATAGTACTACAATTCATGGATACATACAGTTTATAAAAGCTGATATATATCCTAGACTCGTACTTTAGGGGATCAGCCTAAGTACCCTACATTGTGAACAACATAACAGTCTAATGACACTTTACATGTCCTTCGGAATCATATGTCCGGTACAATATGCCCCTATAAAAGGGTTGTTCATTCACAGCATTATATAAGAATTCATACCATAATAACAAAATGGCTTGGAAAGCATTTAACTGATAAATTCATGAATAATATCACTCAACAATTGTCTAACCGAAGTAATGGTATTGACATACTTTCAATGTAAACTCGTTCAAGATAGAAAAGTTGATATCTATTCTTTTGAAGCTGATTGGAATAAAAAGGCTTTTATCCTTATATTATTCATAAATAAGGACAGACAGTTCAGAAATTAAAGAACATGTCCACTGCATAATAATTGCTCAATAAAGAGTAAGGGTTAGAAACTTGCCTTGTTTGTAGACTATTGATAGGATTCAGCTTAATATGTTCTCACAAAATCCTACACAGTTATTTATATTAACAAGCATGTTAATCACATAGCTAAGTTATATAGTTTGTAAACTCACATACCACATAATTTTAGTGATCATTGTTGTAGTTAAATTCCAACAGTTTATACATTTTTCAAATATCTCATCCATGCTTTCATAATAGACATTTTTCACTTTGATGGGGTTCAACATACTTACAACCAGTAATGGAGATCACATTACAGTTATTTATTTAGATTAATCAAGTATATTTAGCCATATAGTCAAGTCATATATCATGTATTTTTAGTGATCATGGTTAGATTTTCTATATTTGATACATTTTTCAAATATCTCACTCATGTTTTCATTCTTACCATTTTCTCTTTAATGGTGTCACACCCAACTTATATAGCTTACACCTTATTAGGATTTTAACACTTTAATGGTGTTTAACATATTTATCAATTAAAATGTTCTTATTTCTAGTCACCTCGGTTCATTCCAACAGTTGAACTTAGTTAGCTATATAATTCATATATGTTCACCTATTACACTTGAAATTAGTTCATATTAGTTTCCACTATGCCCAACAAGTCCAATACTGCATTAGTAGTTAGCTGAGGTTACCTATAATAGCTAACTACTAGCAGTCCTATGATCCTCCCCCTTTTCCATCTTCATTCTTCATTTGTAAAGGTGTTATTAATTCTACATATATGTTTTCAACACAAACTTAAGCTATACCTAATGATTAGCTTATTAGAAATTTCTATTTTCAACCAAGATGGTTACCTAGATTGTTTTAGCAGTCAAAAATATATCAATTGCTGCTGCTCAAAGGCAGCAGCTAAAAACATCTTGGCCTTGCTTAGCTTATAGCTTTCCTTTACAATTTTATCTTACTTACTGCAGCTAACAGAGAATAATAGGAAGCATGACTAGTTCAATATTCCACAGTCTTCTTGTTGCTTTTCTACGCTAGCAGCCAAGCTTGGCTTGGCCTTGTGAGGCTCAGGCCCCTTAGTCAAACATAAATCTGCTATTGCAGCTGCTAAATTTTTTTTTTTTGGCAACTGCTGCCACACTAGAGTAGCAGTTCGGCCAATCTTCCTAATTCAGCTAACTCATTAATATTTCCTACGTATGAATGCAATGTGCTAACTGCTACGGTTGTCACTACTATTAAGGATATCAGTCTTGTTTCCCCTATTCAACTCTCCTTCTTGTAACTTATGTTATGCAACTTTACTTAAGTTCGAGTTTTAGCATAGTTGTTTTAGAATTTAGCAGTCTATTAATAAGAATGTTAAGCCTTCTAAATCATGATTTCCAAGTTACCTAAACTACCAGCAATTTGCTGCTTCTTATCACTATTGTGAGCAGCAATTTCCTCCCCTTCCTTGCTTATTGGTCCAGCCATTAACTCATCCTAGCTGGTCCTGCTGCACAATATAACACAGCAGCGCGCGCTGGCTGCTGCTATCTGCAGCAGCCCAGCCAGTCCTCCCCCTTTTCACAGATCCTATTTTAGCACTTTGAATAACCTTTGCTATATAGGTTTATTTGCAACCAATTTTTAAATACTTGCATATGGTATATGAAAATGTTTTTAGCATTTATAACACCTCCATATCAGTCTTAATAGGCTGTCCAAAACAGTGCTCATAGGCTAGTTTTAGAAATTCTTCTCTAAGTTAAGACTGAATTCTATTTCATTCTAAGAGGCTTAACTTGCTAATTAACAACACAAGTAATACATGAATCAATTCCAGCCTTGTTCGTGTCTAATATCTGACTGTTGACTTAAGCAGTCCACTGGGACTTTCGTCGAGCATGTGGTGTGCATGGTTTCAGTTTACTAGTGCCATAGCAATTTGCTTGTTTTAGAAAGCCAACTTTATCATCCTTATTACTCCTCAGCCCAACCTAACTCCTTGTGCCTAGGTTCAGTCCATACTATCTTAGCCATAGCATAGCAGTCAACAACAACTTAATATATCAACACCTATCATGTAAATAGTCAAGCAACATAGCATGTCATTCAGTTAGATCCTACAGCAGTTTGCATAATAGCTCAAAATTCCATATAACAGTCCTTATAGCATTGTCATAGCATAGTAATGAATTTAAGACATAACAGTCTCTTATGCCCATTCCAAGCTTCTTAGGCAAGGTTTTGACATTCAATCACCAAAACAACCATAAGGTTTACAACCCAAAGTTTTCCACATCCTGTTTATGCTATATGTTGATGCTTTAAAGAGCCTACATACCATGCTTTTAACTTTAGTTCAACACAGCCCTTTATAGGCTTCAATTTAATGCAAAAAGTATGATTCAGAAAAATCTTAGTTACCAACACAACATGATTAAGTAACAGGTAAACCAAAATTGGTTATTTACATAATATCTAGTAGGTATTTCTTTCATCCGGATGGTCTATTTTAGTTACTTCTTAGACAGTCCAAGACCACACCTCTTTAGACCTTAACATAGTGTGAAACTTTAAAGTGTCCACAAGAGTAGCTTTTAAAGTTTGAGGTAGTTATCCCCAGTTATAATGCAGTAAGCATTCCACAGACACTTCATAAATATCATAAGAAAAGCTTCTAATATCAGTCATAAGGAAGCTTACCAATTCAGTCTATCCTTACTTGCCTTGTCCAAGTATTTATCTATCTTAGTTTGTCATTTATTTTGAGACATGTTAAGGTCAAGACTAGAGTATATTTATAAGCAATTTGATACTAGTTTGGATTTTAAATCATGGTTAATATTTAAAGTTACAAAATCAGGCCTTAGTTCGGCAATTCATCAAACATGTAGAAGGCAGTGTAAACTCTTGTACTTAAAACATAATTTCTAACCCTCTGCCCCCAGCCTTATGGCTTAAACAATATCCAGCATAAGACCAAACTTATCAGTACCAAACCTAACAGTTCAAATACATGAAAGCAGTCATTAATTTACCATAACAGTCATACACGTTTTCTGGTTATTGACAGTTCAGTTGCTACCCGGAATGGAAAGATTAGAAAGGCCAGAATGATCTTACCTTGCTACTTCGAATATTAACAGTGGTTGAAGCTGCTCAGTTCTTCTTCACTCTCTAACCGAAACTTTTCCCACTCATTCTCTATATAGTTGGTATAGATTATAGTTTCTGCTAAGTGGTGAAGCTAAATCAGGCAATAAGCTTGGCCTTTTTATGGCTGAGCCTGGCTCCTTCTACTGTTAACTGCATCATCTCTAGTTGGCCCCTACATAGTCATTATTCCTAATCTAGCTTGTGCAGTCCTTTCACAGCCACCCTAGCAGCAGACTCTACTCTCTTGCTAAGCCTTACCAATGTTTTCTTTGTCTGTTGGTTGTCTGCTAGCTACACTAATCAAGCTAACTAAGAATTAACGTAGAGTCTGCATAAGCTACTAATCAACTGCCTAATGTAACTATCTCAGTTAACTACCTTCCTATATGGGCTGATACATGAAGCTTAAGGAAGGCTGGCAAAGAGATTGGGCTGATTTGATTCTTTTAAATTTGTTGGGCTAACAACAATATAATTCACATATTTTAGATAAGTACTAGCCCTTTATACAAAATAATAAAAGGCTTGCAAGCACATGAACATGGTCCTTTATCTATTATTTTCTCTAACAACAATAGTTAGCACATATTATTGATATGACTATTCCAAGTAATCTTAAATATTTCAAGATGGTGCACTATTTCTTTATCCTACATAAATCAAGATGCTAAGTAAACTATTAAATATATAATAGTTTTGTCACATTGTGAAATAAAAATAAATAATAATAAAAAAAAATTATCCTCAAAATTTGACATTATAAAATTTGATTATTTACATAGGATTTTCTGAGTTATTACAATTTACATAACACATACTGCTTTAATTAACAGCTATCTCTTTGTGACTACGAAAGTCAGGATTTAAAATCTTGACCAACATAAAAGTTGAAAATAGTTCATTACTTATCACACATATTACATAAACACAACATAACCCATACCACTTATTTACCAAGCCTTTTTCTCGGATATTCATTCGATCGATGTCCTTCCATACCACAATTAAAGCATCCACCTTTCTTATAGTCGGGGCAACGAGGAGAGGTATGTCCCTCACAGCCGCAAATATAACATATCTTCTTCCCTTTCTTCTTATCAGGTTTTCCTAAGTCAGGATCTTCTACCTTTCTTTTTCCCTTACCTCTCGGAGCTGAACACGATGTGTTGCTTGAGGCTCCCATCTGGTCAATTTGGATTTTGAGCTTATCTTGCTCTTCCATTGTTTCCAGCAATGCTTGACGCAGTTGCATATTAAGCAACGTCTCTATCTCCCACAACCTTTCCAGCGTAGAAACCTTGTTCTCCAGATCCTGCACCTCCGTTGATGCTTGAGCAGCTTCAACTTTAGTGTCTGAATCACTATCTGTCAAATCCACCATTTCTGGGTCTAATGCTACGTTTTCCACTATAGCCACCTCGTTCGATTTGGGTTCCTGGTGAGCTTCTATTTCAGCTGTTGGCCTCGATATTAGCTCGGGGGTATGGATCTGATCCTTCTTATTCCACATATCTTTTTCACCAGACATCTACATACATAAGTTACCTTGATCAGCATATAATATATATACACAGCAATCAAGAGTTCTATATACGTTGTCTCTTAATTTATTTGACGATGAATTTATTTAATCCATCTCTATAAACACATCAACGCCTATCTTTCTTTGCCGAAAGGCAGCTCCATCCACTCTGCATCGAATCACATAAAGGCGATGTCTAAAGCCTGCTCCAAGGTATATATCCTTGTGTCTTTGGCTTCTACTTCAACCTTCAACTGTCCTATTTGTATCTCCCTCTGTTCCAACCTCCCTCGTAATTCGGCTAACTCCATTTGTGCTTGGTGAGCAGCGTCCTTGTACTGTTGTTCCGAAATCTGGAGAGTACGATTCTGTGCCTCCGCTTGCTCAGCTCTAACCTTTAAGTCATCATTCCTAACTATCAAATCTCTTATCATCTCACTGTCTATGTACTCCTCGCTAGAGTCCATCGTCTCTTAGGTCAAGGAATTACTATCTTGACTTTCGTCATCCATCCTATGACCACAATAAACGAGACAACATTAGTACCGAAATAAAATATGTTCATCGATAAAATGAAGGAATATTTTATTTAGTACCACTTGATGAATCTTCTCGACTCATCATCTATCTAACATATCCTATAATTCTTCACTAGAGTACTTCGTCTCACGGTTCACTGATTATCTATCTTAACTTTCGTTCTCTATTCTACTAAGGTTATAACCTAGGTTTCGTATTCCTAACATTTATAACCTACATCTTTGATACCAACCTGTGGCGACCCCAAATCTAGGTACTTGAAACCCAAACTCGGTTCTCCACGATACCATTTCTTTAAGCTGAATCATACTAAATAATAATACATTAAAACTTAATTTACATACATCAAAGTTTACTTCCCCAGCTACATGACCTTCAAATACATTCCTTACAATACTTGAATAGATATCAATACAACTATAACCATTAACTCATAATACACACTTATTCGATCAGCTTTCCTTTTCCTTTGTTCGTGTCTGAGCCTTCAGGTTGATCGTACGTAACTGAAAACATTTAGTTTAAGCAAGGATGAGCATTTGAGTGCCCAGCAAGTAATAGCAATTATATATATAAGCTGAAAGAATATAAGTATTCTCTTTACATAACACTTCTACAATGAAGCAAAAGTTGTGAAGTAATCTGTACTGATAAAAAATTCACATAACAACTCTCTTTCAAATTCTTGAAATTAGGCTCTACCCATGAATAGGGTTTAAGAAACATACAATGAACATTGTTTTTCATTTTCGAAAAGGTTTAGCAGAAATTCATCCGCAAACCGTTCTACCTTACGGGTACGGAGGGTGATCAGCCCCGTTGTACCCTGTATTGATCAATACTACATAACTTGAACGAAATTCATCGCTCACTCTATCCGCCTTGGGCGCAAAAATCTTCCCATATAGGGATGTTCATACATACCTGGTTCCAAACCCGAAGGTTTTTAATCTTGCTTAACAATAATATGTAATTCAACATATATGTATACGGGTAATTGAAAAAGTGTATCAACATGTGAATAAATGTCATGATTATCCAAGTGGGGACACTTGTATAACCATTTAGAAATCAATGAACAGAATATATATCTGAGCTAACATGTTGATAATCAAAGCGTACATAATCTGTACAGGAATAGAAAAATTCTGAAACTTCTTACTCATGTCCATTGCATAAAGAAAATGCAAAGGTAGGATACTTGCCTGATTTGCTGATTATAAATCTCAACTTAGGTTTTATCTCTTTATCACAACCTATCAATAATCAGATCATTCGTTTGATTAGAATAATATATCATAACACATAGTACTGTCTATTACAGTCAGCACATAGTCTAATCATGTCATCACATAGTCGCAGTGATCATACTTTTAGTTCATATTCTATACTTGACATATTTTTATACATTTTTCAAATATCTCATCCATGTTCTTACAGTAGCCTTTTCTTTCTTTTATAAGGTCTGACATTTATCGGCGTACCGACAGCATTATCGGGTAAATACTGAGTCTAAGACTCTTATTCTGTACTTCAACATCTATAAATATCAGACATTTTATTTTTAATCATTTTCGGAATTTTCTAGAAATTGAAAAATTTAAAATAATTCAAATCTGTCTCTAAATGGATCTATAGTGACATAACTGTCATTATGATTGTTCTTCATCAAATCATGAACTTCATAACCGGTTCTCAAGTTAGCTAGTTTGACCGGATATAACTTTCAAACATCGGAATCATAATTAAATGATTTAAACCTCAAACAATTCCATTATCATTAATAATTAATTAATATTAAACTATTAATGAAATCATTGTCAAATATA
Source organism: Panax japonicus (assembly GCA_020205505.1). Classification (NCBI taxonomy): domain Eukaryota; kingdom Viridiplantae; phylum Streptophyta; class Magnoliopsida; order Apiales; family Araliaceae; genus Panax; species Panax japonicus. The sequence goes on from CM035100.1 coordinate 8,238,628, forward strand.
AAAGTTATTTATAATAACTCAAACTATTTTTAAAACATTTATATTACCCTTAAATGATTTTTAAAACAATTAAAATTATTTTTAAATAATTACCATTAATATTTAAATATTAATATACTATTCATTCAAATATTAAAAGTCATTAATTATAACTTAAAATATTTTTACATCCTTAATATCCTCTTTAAATGATTTTTAAATAAATAAAACCATTTTAAACTATTTATTTAATATAAATATTAAATAAACTTAATATCACAAATCATTAACTAAATATCATTAATATATAATTATTAATGAAATTATCTTCTAAATATTAAAAGTTATATTTTATAACTCAAAATATCTTTAAATACTTTATTTTTATTTAAAATAATTTTTAAAATATTAAAATCATTTTTAAACTAATTATTTATTATAATCAATAAATAACTTTTATATCATTAATATATAATTAATTAATGAAATTCATCACAAAATAATAAAAGTCATGGAAAATAACTTCAAATATTTTCTTATATCATAATATAATTTTTCATGAATTAAAACTATTTTTAAATCATTTATTTAATATTATAATTAAATAAATAAATACCTTTTATATTCCAAAAATATTAAATATTTATGAAATATACTCAAAATAATTAAAAACTATTTTTTGGACTTTAAAATAATTTTTCAGAATTTATTTGGTATTTTTAATAATTAAAATCTAATTTTTCTAATTTTTAAATTAATTTCCGGAAAATAAAATAAATAAACCGTCGCTAAAGGCCCCTATAGTGACAGAAGTGTCGCTTTAGGTGTTTTTCACCAACCCAGATTTCATAAGGTAGTTTCCGAGTGGCTTGGTTTGACCATGAATAACTATCTGGTATTAATGATTTTGGATAATCTATAAATTTGGTCTTGTAGAGGAATTACCAGACTACAATTATCAACAATCATAACGTTTAAACAACATCAGATCGGGGAGAAATCGGCCATCAAATTAGCTGACAAAGCTGTTCTTCACGAAGAACAGTTTGAGGTGCCTACTTTGGACCTCTATAACTTATTGATCATGTAACATTTTTGTGATATATCACTTCCAGTGTGTAGAAAACATGTAGGAATACAACTTCAAACCTTAACATCAACATAATAACATCCGATCTAACCATAAATCCCCGGTCAAAGTGCAACACGGAAATTGTGCAAGAAATTTCTGGATTCGCGATTGTGGCAGTTTTGGTCAACAGGATTTTGACCGTTTATATATTGTGATCTATAATAGATACGGCCTTGAATATTTTTGAATCGTAAAGACCTCATAACAAGATACACATAACATCTTACAAACACCAAAAACAGTAAATAATCACAGAGATATAAGGCTTGACATTTGCCCAAAAATAACAGAATTCGGTTTTTCAAAAGTTGGAAAAACTTTGATTTTGGGCACTTTGATGTTATGGGTCCTGAAATTAACAACTTATAACATTAATTAACATCTTATTACACAACTTTAAACAATCAATATCACCAATTAACATAGAATCAAAGGATTTCTAGAATTTAGGGTTTCCTACCTTTTCAAGCTTGATTTTTGATTTCTGGCTTCTTGATGTTTCTGATTTGTTGTTTATGATGGTTGGGCTTTGATTATGAGCTTATGGGTAAGATAATTTCGTTGGTTAGAACTTGAGAGAGTAGCTAGGTGTTTGCTATAATTTTAGTGTGTATTCTCATCAACTCTCCTTGATTTCTATTTATTGACCCTTAGATGCTTGGGATACTGATTTGGTTGGTAATTATAGAGCTCACAAGACAGATCTCGAGTGATTGGCCTGATTTTTAGGGATTGGTAGCAATAAAGCACAATTTAATGAAAATAATGCATTTCCTCTCTCTTTAATCTATATATGAATTAGATTAAATATATTGGATGCTAAACTTGATTGATTTCCATTGATTTCTAGCTGATAAGAGGATGGGGTAGTGATGTTGGCCATTAATTATGCAAGATTCTAGCAACAATGTAACTAATAATACACTAAAATGGACAAAAGGGTATTTTGGTAATTTCCCATATAATTTCATGGGCAATTTTGTACATGGCAATTAAATTTAGTATTTAATCACTAGATGGTAATTCTTATCATTTACCAATTACTTTCTATCCTTTGGTAAATTAAAACATTTATACATTAACATCGTAATTAAACCCGGTAATTTAAAATTAGGGTTTTCGATTGAAAATTTAGGGTTTAATATTAGGGTTTCTTATCGTCATCAATTAGGGTTTCTAATTGACCATTATGGTTCTCTAATTATCTGTGTATGTTCTAACATAGTCATTACGATCTCTAACTTCAACCGATTAGGGTTGTAATAATTAGGGTTTGTCCTAATTATTGACATACAACAGTAATTAGGGTTTTCTTCTAATTACTGACATCTTATACACAGTAACCTTCATATACACAGTCACTACTCAGTCATATCTCATAACTGAGTTTAATAATTAGGGTTTCACAGCACGGTAATATGCTATGACCTAATTAACAGTCATTGCACAATATTATCTGTCCGCACATACACAGTACATATTTATGGTACTGTAAAATCATTATATCAATAATATTATATTATTATTCTCATTTCTTGATCACAATCCCAATCCAGGGTTTGGATCTCAAATCTGACTTATTCTTCGTACACATCATCAATAATCAAGTTAAAATAATTAACTTTAATATTCTGAACAATTCATATAATAAAATATTTATTATATAAATCTAATTATCACTTCATATATTATTTCTAATCATGTTTTCATGGAAAATAATTAATAAAAATATTTTGGCTTACAGAAATTAATTACCATAACAATATAGTTTTGTGGTAATTAATTATTCCAAAATTATTTCAAATTTTCAAGTAATAAATATATTCGTATTTATCGTTCGCTTATTCTCATCATTAAATAAAAAAAAATTATACGCAAAATTTCTTATTTATTTTATATAGGAAATCTCGGGTTATTACATGAGAACCCCAAACAATTTCTTAATATAAGAAAACAGGAAAACAATATTGAATTGGACTATTAAAAATATATAAGTACTAAATATTTTCCAAAAACTCTACCCTGGCTAAAGCCCACCCTAGCCTATACATGGCTCCGCCCATGTATATATATATATATATATATATATATATATATATATATATATATATATATATATATATATATATATATATATATATAACACATATATTTATATATTTAAACCCATTACATCTCATAATAAGAATTTTATTTATTAAATTTGTATTTAAATAATTTTTGACATTCGAGTTATCACACATGTGCTTAGTGAAGGAAGAAAAGGTCAAGGCTTAAAGCCTTTACTTGCTTTGACCATAGGTATGCTGAGTTTGAAAAGATTGAAAATTGAATAAGCCATGTGCTTATTTATTCACTCTAATTGGAAGCTATATTTTTAATAGACTAAAAGACAATTTGTACACTAAACTTTACACCCATGTTGACTTTTGCATCCCAAACCGAAAAGGTGTCTAAGTACACCCCAAACTTCAATTAAACGTAACAAAAAGCATACTTTATTCACTTAACCGGTCAAAAGTGACCGGCTAAGATATACACGTGCATTTGAAAGGGTATTGAAGTATTTTCCACATCTTCTTCTTCATCAGCTAATTCTTCTTCACCAAACCAAACCAAACCAAACCAATTTCAACAGTTCTCAAGTGTTTTGAAAACAAAACAAAAACCTAATTACAAAGTCAACAATCCTAATCGAAAACAGATATAAAATTACATCAATGAAAAAGCAAAAACCATTTAATCAAGAACATGTAACCTGTAATTATAAACAATCAAATTCACCATGGTACAACAAAACAAAGAGCTTATATATTAAACAAAGAAACCAACAACTACCAATTAGTCTATAAAACTATTATTAAACGCATTGAATTACATGTATAACTCTATACTAAGCCACAACACATACAATCTCACAATATGAAAAGACACATTTCATCAAGGCCAAACATACTCTGTTGCTTTCATACTCTGCTCTCGAATTCATACTCTTCTCTCCAAACATACCCTGCTCTCGAATTTTTGACAACATAAAATTATCCAAAAAAAATCTGTATTTTGGAACGGATGGAGTATATTAATGCATTTTTTAAACAGCTCAAAAAAGAAGAAGAAGGCAACTTTAAGTTGTTAATACTTGGTAGTTTAGACAGCTATTTGTGTACAATGTGTTATCCGTGGTATTGTATAGATACGCATATCCCTGTATTTTTCATATGCACAGAAAGATTTCTAAATTTATAAATTCATAATAAAACAAATTAAGAATTATAATTGAATAAAAAAATCTAAAAGTATTATACAAAGGCATAACAACAAGTGTAATCCATGGCAAAACCAATGCGGCCAACTGATAACACAGTGATTTCCCAGCACCTGTAGGTAAAACTAGCATTGTTGGTTTCCCGGCCAGAACCATTTTAATTGCCTTCAACTGCCCATCCCTAAATTTATGAAGCCCATAAGTAAGCTTTAGTAGCTCCAACAAATTATCATCTGAAGCCACATTTCTAACTCTTAACACCGCCTCCTCAATCAATAATTCCAAATCAACCCCTAATTTAGCACTCCCTTTCCCTTTCATCTCCTCCCTTTTCTAAAAAACCAAACCCTCTTCATCACAAAATTTACCCTCCTCTCATTCACCTTCAACCATTAATGTTTAGCCTTACAAAGTTCCCTTCATTCACACATCTCGGTTTCTTCACAGGTTGTGTAAAGTTACCACTGCTTCCAATCAAATTAGGGTGTTTCTTCGCAACTCTAGCCGAATTCTCAGTATGAAAAGATTCCCTTGGATGTCGAGCTCAAATTTGGATAGTGAAGGGGGGAGAGTCGAATTCGGATCATTATCAATGGATTCCAAATTGAGGCAAGGCCTAGGGTTTTTAGAGAATGATGCAAATTTTGATAAGAATAAGCGGCCGGCAGGAAGGGCTTCATCAGAATAGGGCGGCGGCGCTCTACTCCTCGAGAGAGGCTGCGATCTCCTCGAAAATCATCTGAAGCTTCATCTCCAGACCCACTGGGTGGTTCTCTAAGGGATCCTATGGTGTCGTGACTGGCACACCGTGTTTATCCATTTCAAGGTCAAACATACTCTGCTACTTTCATACTCTGCTATCAAACTTTAAGAGAGAAGGGTCGGCGGGGAGGAGAGAGGAGAGGAGATGAATTACAGAGCGCGAGCTTTGGAGATGGAGAATGTGGGTTTAACAAAGAGAATGATGGGAATTATGTGAAATAAATGTAAACTTCCAAGTTTACCCCTTTGTAATAAATATTACAGCCTTAGCCGGTCACTTTTGACCGGTTAAATGAAGAAAGTATGCTTTTTTTTTTTACATTTAATTGAAGTTTAGGATGTACTTAGACACCTTTTTCAGTTTAGGGTGCAAAAGTCAACATGGGTGTAAAGTTTAGGGTGCAAATTGTCTTTTAGTCTTTTTAATATGGGCTTAAGTTTGAGATTCAAATTTTGTCAATATGCTATTTTTGTTGGGCAATTCGTGTGGGTATATTTTTGTTTCATCCGAGCCCTTGATTATGAATTCAATAAATTATAACTCTTGATTTCACAAAAAAAATAATACCAAATGACCTTTTTGCCCTTAACTTGAAAAATCTATAAATAGGAGGTTTTTCACTTAATTTCAACTTGTCAATTTACAAACAAAGAAAAGTTTACTCTTCTTGCCTACATTCTCTCTCTCTCTTTTTCTAAAGAAGTTTTCTCTCTCTTCTACTCAAAGTTTTGAGCTTTTGTCGGGTAAAAGAATTAGTCAAAGTATTTGAGAGAAGTTATTGAATTGGTTTGTTTGAATTATCTCATAGTTCTTTATATTTATTGATATAAAAATATAAATTATTACACACACACACACACACACACACACATATATATATATATATATATATTTCATCTATTTATATCATATAAAAAGTCAATACTTAAACACCAAGACTATAACGAAGATATTCCTCTGATGTGAGGGAATCAGTCGAACGAGTACTAAAAATCACGTGGTTTATTGAAAATATTTAAATAAATATAAGTTGTGAAACTTTAAGTTTTGTAAGTACTTAGACACTGAGACTATAGTGGAGATATTCCTCTTAAGTGTCCCATACGAGGGCTCAAAGTCCTAAGTGACCTTATTTAAATTACTCACATCATAGATAAAATATATTATTATATATATCTTTGAGTTAAACAAATTTATTTGTTATATCAAGTATTAATTATTTAATTGGTTCATTAATTATACTTCATATATGTTATCACAAGTATTTGAACATAAATTCATTTCTTTATAACACATGATGCATCATAATATAAAAGTTATTTAAACTTTTATATCACAAACTTCATTGAGTCTATATGCTTAAAAAGAAGCTTACTATTCACTATAAACGTTATTTAAACTTTTATATCTATGTTAATTCTATATAAGTTTAACATAAAAACGCATTCTTTATTTATAAAAGAAAAATAAATCTACACTAAATTATATATCTGCAAATACAGAAGCATTTTTGATCTAAGCTTAATTTTATATATCTGCTTACGCATAATCATATTCACAAAAATAAAAAAGTCTTTGCACTTTTATACATATATGATATTTAATTGCTATCTACTTATTTGAGAATCATCAAATATAAACTTTATTTAAACTTATATATATATATATGCATTAAATTTTATTTGCTTAACTTAGAAGCATATTTTTGTCAAATCTTTTGTAAAAAGGAAAAAGGGTAGTTAGTTTATTTTATGTATTTGTGAGAAAGACAGGTAATCTTTTGACCAAGATCAGAGTCTTAAAGATGTCAACTTAAAGTTGAGTCTCTAGTGTACTTGTGAGGTGATGGAGAGTTGTCGTTTCAAGACCATATCATATAATATAACTGAACTCAAAGGAAATGTACAACTAAGCTTGAGAGATGAGCAAAGAGCTTGCCGTTCAAGATACTTAGTTGTATATAGTTGGAAGTTGATCTTTAAAACTTTGTAAAGGCTTCTCCGCCTGTAGAAGGAGTGTTAATTATCGATAGTAATAGGATCTCAAGTCATGGAGATGAGCTTGAGACTAGATGTAACAACATACTTTGGGTGTATGTTGTGAACCAGAGAAATCTTTGTGTATTGTATGATTGAATTTTTAATGTCTTGCAAAATAATTTCAAACACTAAAAATTAATTTACTAAAAATTCGAAAAAGACCTAAGATAAATTTTTAATCAGTAATAATCTATTTAACACCCTTTCTAGATTATTATTGAATTTTCATATATATATATATATATATATATATATATATATATATATATATATATATATATTTGAATCGACGCATGTCATGTCCTCATCATTCATCTCCTTTTGAAAATGATTTGTCCTAAAATCATCACCTACATCAAACAGACTTAAATTAGTAACGTTAAATGTGGTACAAACATTATACTCACATGACAAATCCAATTTATAGGTATTGTCACTGATACGCTCGAGAACTTGATATGGATCATCTTTCATCGGAAGCAATTTTGAACGTCTTTGTGCTAGGAATCTTTCTTTCTACATATATAACCACACCCAATCTCTGGGTTCAAAGATCACTTGACGTCGTCCCTTGTTTGCGTGCTTAATGTATTGTTCCTTCCTAAAACTTTTTAGCAATTTGGATAGCACAAAAATGAAAATTCCAGCTTTCCAAGGCACGAGTGATCCTGAGGCTTATTTAGATAGGGTAACCAAGATAGAGCGAATGTTTGACTGTCATAACTATTCAGACCTTAAGAAAGTCAAACTGGCCATCACCTAGTTTTCTGGATATGTATTGATATGGTGGGATTGTTGAATAAATTATACTGGAACGTGCTATTGCATAGAATAAAATAAAATAAATAATCATAATATTAAGTACTTACATGAATTAAGAGAAGACATCTTGTATGTATCACGCTTCCGCTGCGCTTAAGGGTGAAGGTCTTCAATCTTCTCTCTCAATCTTAGGATGGATGTGTAGGTGTGTATAAAATTCTTGAGACAATAATTGGGACCAAACCCTAACTGTTTTACTTATGGTAGCTAAGGGTCAAAATCGTTCATCAAGATTATGAAATCCTAAGGCCCATTATGCCAAATTCTATTAGGAATATTATTTATGGGCCACATACTTAATTACCAAACCCATAAATAAGGTGATTAAATTATACAATATGTAAGCCCAATAATTTTATAAATATTAGAGGCCACATAAGGAAATAAAATATTCTAATATTCTCCCACTTGATCGAAATACTATTTATATATAAAACATAACGCTTACAATCATTAATTTGGCCAAGTATTAATTTAATATCTACATCTTGTTCAAATAAAAATACTAATGCGAATTAATACAATCTTTGTGTTATTATTAACACGAGATCCCCATTAGTTACACAATTAGTACTTTTATTAGAACAAAGATTAACATTAAGCATAAAAGGTATGAATAGAGTTTACATAAGTGGTAATAGACTAAACTCATTCATATGGTCCAAAACATTACCGTATCATTTGTTCACAAGTTCTCAAGTGTGCACAATAAAGAGAATAGCAAACCATAAACATAATGTGAAGTTCAAAACAATGAGCTCAAAATTGTTGTCTTACATCAAAATAACTTACTAATTAAGACTACCAGTTAAACCCATGTCGGCAACATGCTCTAAAAAGAGCTTGGGTGGTAAGTCTTTCGTAAGTGGATCCGCTAACATATCATGCGTACTAATATATTTAATGATTAAGTTTTGATCTTCAACTCTTTCCCTGACAAATAAGTTGTGACGCCCCCAAAATCGGTATACATCACCTATTCTGAGTCGCCAAATACATGGTACAAAATTCAAATACAACTTAATTATACAACAGTCATGTAAAATACGAATAAACATATGCTGTGAGTTTTAATACAAATATTATCATCTAGACATTATACAAACTCAATGGGGTCCTCATTACATTTATTATCACACTATTTCATAGAATAGTGAGGACTACTAATGCTATTATCTGGACTATCACTCTGTCCCCCGACTAGTCCCTGCTACATTTTCATTTCCTGAAGAGAACAATGAAAGCAAAAGGGTGAGCTTAACTAGCCCAGTAAAAAATATTATGACTAAGATAATGCAGAATAAATTATCATTAGCCTTCAACAGTGTTAAACTGATAAAATATAACAAACATCAAGTTTAACTGCAGCGGAACAAGCAATCCATTAGAAGAGTCAAGTAGAGAATAAAATCTACTATCTTTTATGATTTAAAAGGTTTTTCATGACTTTTATCGCTGGGACTCAGCTTAATAAATAATCCACATCATCCCTGCACTACGGCCAAGGATATTCATTAATATCACAACCATAAATTATCCACGTACCACATCCAAGGATATTCGTGTATTCATCAATGGTCATGATCATGCCAATAACTGTCCATCAATGCACTATGGGTCAATGAGGACTTTTTCCACATCATTTGTAACATTACGGTCATGATTACACCGAATAATCCTTGGTCATAATCATACCAAGTCCATCTATGCACTACAAGCCACAGATGACATTCAACATAATATAAACATGAGGATGATGACAATGATATAAGAATTCAATAAAACAAGTTCAAGAATTAATTTATCCAGGAACTAATAATGTCCAAATTATCAACATGATACTTCTTTGTAGAGTAACACTCAAGAATGCTCAGAAGAATATTTCCATGTAAAGATACTGGATGAAGCGCAAATATCAAGGATATTCCACTAATTTCATGGAGTATAGAAGTCAAAACTTTAACCAACTAATTAAGTATAATAAAGAATGGAATAACAAAAGAAATCATCAGGCATACGATAGACCGCACAGACAGGTTATTCTAACAGAATAATAAATAATGGAACCAGGTCATGCGTAAACGCACCGATAGGATATTGCAACAGAATAATAAATAATGGAACCAGGTCATGCGTAAATGCACCGACAGGATATTCCAATAGAATAATAAATAATGAAACCAAGTCATGCATAAACGCACCGACAGGATATTCCAATAGAATAATAAATAATGGAACCAGGTCATGTGTAAATGCACAGACAGGATGCTCCAACAGAATAATAAACAATAGAATAACAGAAGAATTTCACCAAGTATAGGGTATCCCGCGTATACAGGTTATTCCAACAGAATAATAAAGAATGGAATAACAAAAGAATTTCACCAAAAAGAAAGAAGGAATACACCTAACGAGTACAACAAATAATATCCCTTACCGTAAAAGAAGAGTATTTTAACTGGTAGGGCGAGGATATACTCAAAAAAAACTTGCACTACGCTCAAAGCTTTTTTAAACTCTAAAGAAATATGCTCAAGATTATAGAAGAACTCTCTCTATAGTTTCTCTCTCTAGAGTTTTAGTGAATTCGTAAGAAATAATGAACGAGTGAGCTTCTATTTATAGAAGAATGAACTGCATAGTAACTAATTCATGAACGGTCCAGATTGATTTACTTTAAACGGACGGTCCAGATTGGTTTACAATAAAATATAATATATTCTATTTATAATATTCTAATAAAACGAATAACTTTATAAAAGTATTCTGTTTTATATAAAAAGATTTTACTATGCAAACACTATACTGGCACTATGCAAACACTATGCATAATAAAATATAATATATTCTAATTATTGTCCAATAAAACAGATAACTTTATAAAAGTATTCTGTTTTATATAAAAAGATTTTACTATTAGTCTAATAAAATGAATAACTTTATAAAAGTATTCTGTTTTATATAAAAAGCTTATCTGTTTTATTACATTAATAATACTAATAAAACAAAATTCATCATCATTATTATAATTCACAATATTAATCGACCAGGTCGTTCCCAGGAAAGAGGGGGCTTTCCAATAAGGATTTCTCCCCATTGACTCGCAGTTAGATGACCAAACCTCTCATTGACAGAACTTCTAGACATCGTTAATATTACAAATTATAATATTAATAACTTTGCCATCTCAAATATTGATTATAAAATATTGACAATAATTGAATCAAATAACGTGAGATACTATGCAGCAATTACTGTAACAATAATTGAACAAAACTGAATGACTTCTCACGTAAGCATCAATAATCAATACCGTGTACTACTGTGCAACTACGCATATTACTGTACTTTTAACACCAGGTGTTTCAACAGTTAACAATAAAACTTCCGCCGTTATTTTCATAAAGTATTTTTGTCGTTTTCTCAATCCGAAAATAATTCTGTTGTGGGGTCCACCTATGATTGTGCCATTGTACGAATATTCCCTATTAAAACGAATATTCCCCGACCAATCGAATATTATATAACAACTTGCGTACTTTGCAAAATTTATAAATATTACCCACATCTATAACATTATATCAAATTCATTCCATAATATTCAAAAACGATATTTATAGAATATTCATCTTTATTCATAAAAATTGGGGTCTTGCAACCTCCCCTTCTTATGAAATTTCGCCCTCAAAATTAGGGTACGTACCTGGTATGTCGAAGAGGTAAGGATACCTTGATTCATTTCAGATTCTAACTCCCAAGTTATTTCCTAAACATCATGGTTTCTCCACAAAACTTTGACTTGAGGTATAACCTTGGAGCGTAGAATATGTTCCTTCTTATCCAAGATTTGAACAGGAACCTCTTTATACGTCAAATCTTCCAATATTTTGTCCGGTTCTAACTCAATAATGTGGTTTGGGTCTTCCACATATTTACGTAACATGGATATGTAAAAAACATTATGAACACGAGACATACTTGGCGGTAAAGCGAGTCTATAGGCCACAGTTCCTACTCGATCGAGGATTAAAAATGGGCCGATGAATCGAGGATTGAGCTTTCCTCTCTTTCTAAATCTCGTAACTCCTTTCCATGGAGCAACACGTAACAACACATGATCTCCTATATCGAATTCCACGTCCTTTCGATGCAGACCAACATAACTCTTTTGTCGATCTTGTTAGGTTTTTATACATTATCGAATCGTTTAAATCTTTTTCGTAGTCATACGTACCAAATCCGGTCCCAATAATATTGTTTCACCCACCTCATCCCAGTATACTGGAGAACGACACTTTCTTCCATACAACGCCTCAAATGGAGCCATGCCAATAATTGCTTGATAACTATTGTTGTAGGAAAACTCCACCAATGGTAAGAACTTGTACCAACTTCCCTTGAAGTCAAGGACACAGAGTCTTAATAAATCTTTAAGAGTTTGAATAGTCCTTTTCGACTGCCCGTCCGTGTGAGGATGATATGCCAAACTAAATCATAAATCTGTGCCCATAGCTTTTTGCAAACTAACCCAAAATCTTGAAGTGAATCTTGGGTCTCGATCAGAAACTATGGATACTGGCATACCATGCAATCTTAAAATCTCATTTATGTACATACGAGCAAGACGTTCAAGTGTATAAGTTTCTCGTATCGGTAAGAAATGAGCAGACTTGGTCAATCTATCAACAATGACCCAAATCGCATCTATGCCTTGAGAAACCTTGGGAAGACCTGTAATGAAATCCATGGTAATGTGCTCCCACTTCCATTCTGGAATTTCAAGTGGTTGCAATGGATCTTTTGGCACTTGATGCTCTGCCTTTACTCATTGACAAGTTAGACACCAAGAGATAAACCCCGCTATCTCTCACTTCATATTGCTCCACCAAAATGGATGTTGAAGATCACGATACATTTTGGTACTCCCATGATGGATTGCAAATAGTGTGTTGTGCACCTCCATCATGATTTTATACTTCAAGTCAGAATTGTTAGGAACACAAAGTCTAGAGTTTACTCGGAGTATTCCTTCTTCATCGATTCTTGCTTTCGGAGTAATACCTTCTTGCACTTTCTTCCTCATACGCATCAGCTCCAGGTCTGTAGTTTGAGCAACTTTAACTTTATCGATTAAAGTCGGTTCTACTCGTATATTCTCCATCATCACATGGGTCCCTGGAGTCTTTAACTCTATCTCCATCCTTTGTAAGTCATACAAAATGGGTCTTTGCGTTGACAATATCGTACTCGTACCCGCATATGATCTTCTACTCAATGTGTCAGCTACTACGTTCGCTTTTCCAGGATGGTATTGAATGGTATGATCGTAATCATTCAATAGCTCAAGACATTGTCGTTGCCGCATATTGAGTTCCTTTTGAGTGAAGAAATATTTGAGGCTTTTATGATCCATATAGATCTACACCTTCTCTCCATATAGGTAATGCCTCCAAATCCTAAGTGCAAAAATGACAGCTGCCAACTCTAGATCATGAGTAGGATAATTCCTCTCATATTCTTAGAGTTGTCGTGAGGCATAGGCTATGAATTTCCCATGTTGCAAGAGAACACACCCTAAAACTTTTCCTGAAGCATCGTTAAATATGACAAATCCCTCCGAACCAGCTGGTATTGTCAAAACAGGTGCTAAAATGAGCCTCCTCTTGAGTTCTTGAAAACTCTTCTCACATTCCTCGCTCCAACAGAATTTTGTATCTTTTCGAGTCAGCTAAGTTAATGGAGTAGTGATTTGAGAAAATCCTTCCACGAACCTCCGATAATAACCAGCTAAGCCGAGAAAGCTATGTACTTCGGTCATTGACTTAGGTTGCTTCCAGCTTTGAATTGCTTCAATCTTTGCCGGGTCAATAGATTTTCTGTGATTTGATATTACATGCCCAAGGAATGCTACTTCCTCAAGCCAGAACTCGCATTTCTTTAACTTGGCATATAACTTATTTTCACTAAGCTTTTGGAGTATCAACCTCAAGTGTTGCTCATGATCTTCACGACTTTTGGAGTAAATGAGGATGTCATCAATAAAGACGACCACAAAGTGATCCAAATATTCCTTGAATACTCGGTTCATCATATCTATGAAGTCAGCAGGAGCATTAGTCAATCCAAAAGACATGACTAGGAATTCGTAATGCCCGTACCAAGTTATTAAAGCAGTCTTTGGAATGTCATCAGTTTTAATCTTCAACTGATGATATCAAGAACGAAGATCGATCTTTGAAAAGAATTTGGCGCCTTGCACCTGGTCAAACAGGTCGTAAATGCGAGGCAACGGGTACCTTTTTTTGATGGTGACATGAATCTACTTCCGATAATCAATACAAAGTCGTATACTTCCATCTTTTTTCTTCATGAATAGAACATGAGAACCCCAAGGAGACGTACTAGGTCGAATGAAACCGATGTCTAACAATTCTTGCAGTTGGGTTTTTAACTCCTGAAGTTCAATAGGAGCCATTCAATATGGGGCTTTGGAAATTGGTTTTGTACACAAAATTCAATTTCACGCTTTGGGGTAAGGCCAGGATGTTCTTCAGGGAATACATTAGGAAATTTACTTATAATAAAAATATCATTCAAAATTGACGTATTTTTATTTTAATCCGTGACATGGGCTAAGAAAGCTTGACATCCGTTTTATAATAAACGTATAGCTTTATGGCTTGAGATGACAGTGATTGATTTTAGTGGTTTGGTTGCTTGAATTCTCATAATAGGTTGGTTAGGAATATGAAAGCTAACAACCTTATGAAAATAATCGATTTTAGCATGATGAATAATTAACCAATCAATCCCTAAAATCACATCAAATGCAAGTATTTTTAAAGAAATAAGATCGACAGGTAACGTGCGGTTACCGATTTGAATCAAACAAGACTTATAAATAGTGGATGAAATGAAGGTTTCTCCCAACGAAAGGTCTGGCCGAGTCCAATCAGAGCGTGGCTAAGCAAGATAACAATATCCAAGATAAAGAAGTAAGATACCTAAAACATCGTCAAAAGCTTGAAAATGAACTCCGAGAACTTTGGGCCCTTAAGAACTTGGGTCCGCCACTGACAGAAGATCTTCGTAAGGAGATCCAGGCAGGATACAGAAAATCCGCCGATCTGAACGATGAGGTCGTCCATATGAGATCGTCCATATGTAATGTCGAAGTAGATAAAATCTGCTGAAGTAAAGGCAAGAAAAAGTTCGGGCCAAGGTAGATCCATCTCTTATAGACTCTTTAGATGGTGACGATGACAAGGAAGAAGCCTGAAGACGACCTCTCCTTATCTTTAGCCGTAGAACTTTCTGTAAAAATTCTAACTTGTTGTGAACAGTTAATATTAAAATATCAACTTCATGCCTTATTACTTCTGAGTTAACATTTCTTGTCAATAATTGATCATCAATCAACTTGAAAACTGTGCAAGTGCCTCTTATCTTAAACCGTTAGTCAATAATCAAGCAAATTATATAACAGTTAAGAACAATGATAATATAATCCGAACCCAACACTTGAACAAAATAAAGTAATGCATACTTATCGTTACCGAAGTGTGAGACAGGTCATGTATAAGGTGAATTCGGCTAATCCTCTTTGTACCATCGGAATTTTGTTTACCACTCGGGGTAAAACAATTATATAGGAACCAAGATATAAGGATCAAGGAATTTGTCTACCACACAGGGTGAAACAATTATATAGGAACCAAGATATAAGGATCACGAAATTTGTCTACCACACTGGGTCATAAATTTATAGGAACACTCCTGACAATAAGGCTGCCATCGAATGGCCAGCAAGTCCGACCATACCTCCTTACTCCAGGACATTTTGTTTACCATTCGCGGTAAATCAAAATTAAAAGGATCACAGAATTTGTCTACCACGCAGGGTATAACAAATTCATAGGAACACTCCTGTCGAAGGGGCTACCATCGAATGGTCAGCGAGTCCACCCCATCCTCCTTTCTTCTGTGAACTATTGATTTTCCGCCCTCGATAAAAGTAATATAAAGGAACATAGGATTTGTCTACCACGCTGGGCAACAAATAAATAGGCTTCCATCGAATGGCCAGCGAGTCCGACCATACCTCCTTACACCATTGTGAACTTAGGACAAATAAGAAGAGGATCAATATAAATTTTAGATGAGCTACCGAAGTCTTTCTGTGCTAAATTTCCAGTTCTTTCAAGAATATCCCTGCCGAAGTATTTTGTAGGCCAATAACTTTGCAGCCAAATGATCACCAAAGATGTCTTTGCGAACTTCTCGAAGAACATTCTTTGCTTCGGACGGAACCAAATATTTAAGCAATGGAGACGAAAAAGGACCTTCGAAAAAGATTCTCATTAATAAGAACAAAATTGACACTCTTATACTTGATCTTCTTTAGCTGGCATCTGATCTGAAGGAAGGACGCCATATGCCATCAAATTTATATGCATCCGTAGTAGCCAACTTCGATAATGCATCAGTAATGGAAATGTTATTGTGATCGACCCCTTGATAACCTGCTGTACTGATGTCCGAAATAGAGTATCCATCTGCATGCAATGTCCACAAGCTCTGCTTCTGCTGAAGTACTACAACGGCTTTGTCGGACTCTTTGCTGCTTTCCATCTGAAGCTGTAACTTTAGACGGGCATCTCCGAAGACAATTATCCACAGGGCGGTGTGCCCTCAGTGGATTCTCAGGAATGTGGCTTCTGGGTCTGCTTCGACCATAATCCTGAAGACCAATAGGGCGGAATACCCTTTTTCTATCAATCAGGAAAATGGCTGTTGGGTCTTCATCTACTCTGCTTCGACCATAATCCCGAAGACCAATAGGGCGGAGTACCCTCTTCGGTCAATCAGGAAAATGGTTGTTGGGTCTTCATCTACTCTGCTTCGACCATAATCCCGAAGACCAATAGGGCGGAGTACCCTCTTCGGTCAATCAGGAAAATGGCTGTTGGGTCTTCATCTACTCTGCTTCGACCATAATCCTGAAGACCAATAGGGCGGAGTAACCTCTTCGGTCAATCAATAAAATGGCTGTTGGTCTTCTTTGGTCATGAGGATCACCTTGAGACATGTCCTCAAAGTGTATAAACTGCTTTCCAACTCACGGTTGTTAATATTTAGGCGTACCACATCTTTCAGACTGGACATAATTGAACGCTTTTTGCCTCAGACTGGACATCTTTAGGATCACCTTGTGATTGATAACTCAAGAACACTAGAAAAGTCCTCCTTCTAGCGCTAATGTTAACGCCAAGATCCGTTGCCACGTCCCAATCACGTAAGATGCCCTGATCCTGTACAGTAAACACGATAAACACCACAAGCTTGACGGCCGGACCGCCGGGAGATAGCTCAGGCGTGAGAGTCATTATACGTGTTAACAAGGTTAACAATGGAGGATAATAATGTCTAGTGTATTGAGAGAGATAATAATCCTCAGTTGTGTGCGTGTGAATATAAATGTGAACGTACCTTTTTCTTGAAGACTTCCTTGCTGTGATATACTATAGGACCTGATTTACCGTGCCACTGACCCTCCTGACACCTGTTAATCCCATCCCCTCTTTCCACCGCTGGCCAACTGTCCAATCCTTATTAATGCCATGTAAGATATCAGTCAGCCATATCTTTGTCATCATAACCGGTTCAGAACCCAAGTGAAGATATTTAAATATATGATGGGTCGACCTACTGATTTGGTCCGATACTATAAGGACTTAACAAAGATAATAAAGTGACTAGGCCCAATAATGTCAACACTCAATAGTGAAGACCCAATGGACTAACTGAATAAGTAGGATCAATCCATTCGGCCCAATAGGAGAAATATCACAACCCAACAATTAGTAATAATAATAATTACTAATAATAATAATAAAAAAAATTAAAAATAATAAAAATTATTATAATTATTATTATTGGTATTATTATTATTATAATAATTATTTTTATTTTTATTATTATTATTTTTTTATTATTATAAGTATTATTATTATTACTAATATTATAATTACTATTATTATTATTATGAATTATTAATATATTTATAATAATATTATAATTATTTTTATTATTATTAACATTAGTATTTATTATTATTACTACTAATATTATAATTACTATTATTATTATTATTATATTTATAATATTATTATATTTATAATTATTTTTATTATTATTAGTATTATTAGTAATTATTGTTATTACTAATATTATATTTACTATTATTATTAGGCTTAAATATAATTTACTACTTTAAACTATAGGCCATATTTTACTTCGGCGATTCACCTTTCAATTTTGTCAATTAGATGATTGAACTATTAATTTTTTTCTTTCTCATTCAATTGAGGCTGCCACGTCAGAAATTGCTGATGTGGCCAGCTGACTAGACAAACTAATGCTTATATGTAATTAAAAAATATTATTTTAATTATCTCTTCTAAACATTATGGGTAAATATGTGAAAAACGTAATAAAACATAATAATAATTTATAAAATTAACCAAATCAATTTGGATGATCTCCACCGCCACTCTCAGATTTGTTCCTCCTCCAAATATTGGCCCAGTCGAGGGTTCCTTTTACTCTCAGATTTGGATGATCCCCACCGCCATTCTCATAACCACTGCACAGAGAAATCCTTCTCCAATGCACCACGCGCCACTCTTATGTTGTTTATGTAAAATCCCAAATTTTACGAATAAAGATTTAATTTTTTCAAAATATTTTTTTTAATATTATGGTGTGAATTTGAGATAATATTATAGTTGTGGGTAGTATTTATAAATATTGCAAAGTATGTAAGTTGTTATATAATATTTGATTGGTCGGGGAATATTCTTTTTGTCGGGGAATATCCGAACGACGGCATAATCATTGGTGGACCCCACAACGGGATTATTGTCGGATTGAGAAAATGACAAAAGTATTTTATTGAAAATAACAGCGGAAGTTTTACCGTTAATACTGTTGAACTACTCGATAGTAAAAGTACAGTAATACGCGTGGTTGCATAGTAGCACACAGTATTGATTATTGATGCTTACGTGAGAAGTCACTCAGTTATACTCAATTACTGCTACAGTAATTGTTGCATCATATCTCTCATATTATTGATTCAATTATTGTCACAGTATCATCTGCATAATATATTATTTTATTAAGTCAATAATTGAGATGACAAAGTTATTCATATTGTGACGCCCCCAAAATTAGGTATACATCACCCATCTTGAGTCGTCAGATACATGGTACAGAATTCAGATACAACTTACTAATACCACTGTCGTGTATAATACGACAAAAAACAACTGTGAGTTTGAATACAATAATTGTCTACTAGAGATCATACAAACTCAAAAGGAGTCCTCAATACAATTATTGTCACACTATTTCACAGAATAGTGAGGACTACTAATGCTATCCTCTGGACCATTACTCCGTTCCCCGACTCGTCCCTGCTATGTTCTCATTTTTTGAAGAGAACAGTGAAAGAAAGGGTGAGCTTAACTAGCCCAGTAAGAAATATTATGACTAAGATAATGCAGAATAAATTATCGTTAGCCTTCAACAGTATTAAACTGATAAAATATAACAACATCAAGTTTAACAGCAGCGGATCAAGCAATCCATTAAAAGAGTCAAGTAGAGAATAGAATCTACTATCTTTTATGATTTAAAAAGTTTTTAATCACTTTTATCGCTGAGACTCAGCTTAATAAATAATCCACATCATCCCTGCACTACGGCCAAGGATACTCATTAGGGTCACGACCACAAATTCCGTGCACTACGGGCCAAGGATATTTGTGTATTCATCAATGGTCATGATCATGCCAACAACTGTCCATCAATGCACTACGGCAAATGAGACTTTTACCACATCATTTGTAACATTACGGTCATGATTACACCGAATAATCCCTGGTCATAATCATACCAAGTCCATCCATGCTCTACAGGCCACAGATGACTTTCAAAAATATAAATAAGAGGATGATGACAATGATATAAGAATTCAATAAAACAAGTTCAAGAATTATTTTATCCAGGAATTATTAACGTCCAAATTGTCAACACGATACTATTTTGTGGTGTAAAATTCAAGAATAATCAGAAGAATATTTTCATGAAAGGATACTGGATGAAGCGCAAATGTCAAGGATATTCCACTAATTTCATGGAGTATAGAAATCAAAGTTTTATCCAACTGAGTATAATAAAGAATGGAATAACAAAAGAAATCACCATGCATGCGATAGACCGCACAGACAGGTTATTCCAACAGAATAATAATAATGGAACCAGGTCAGGTGAAATTCACACCGACAGGATGTTCCAACAGAATAATAAAGACAGAACCAGGTCCGGTGTAAAACACACAGACAGGATGTTCCAACGGAATAATAATAAAGACGGAACCAGGTCCGGTGTAAAACACACAGACAGGATGTTCCAACGAAATAATAATAAAGACGGAACCAGGTCCGGTGTAAAACACGCAGACAGGATGTTCCAACAGAATGATAGAAGAATGTCACCAAGTATAGGGTAGACCGCGTATACAGGTTATTCCAACAGAATAATAAGAAATGGAATAACAACAGTTCTCTTCATGAATAAGAAAGAATAACACCCCTTACCGTAACAGAAACTGGATATGGGAAAAGAAAAGTTAAGTAGCAGAAAGCTTTTCTTCTATCTCTCTATAGTTTCTCTATCTAGAGTTCAGTGAATTCGTAAGAAAATAATGAAGGAATGAGCTTCTATTTATAGGAAAATGGAATGCATAGTAACTAATCCATGAACGGTCCAGATTAATTTACTTTAATCTGACGGTCCATATTTAAAGAAAAATCTTTTAAATAAAATATAATATATTCTATTTATATAAAAAGATTTTTACTATGCAAACACTATGCAACACTATGCAAAACACTATGCAACACTATGCATAATAAAATATAATATATACTATTTATAAAATAACTTTAATAAAGTATTCTGTTTTATATAAAAAGATGTTTCCGTTTTATTACGTTAATAATACGAATAAAACAAAACGTCATTATCGCTATAATAATTCATATTATTAATCGACAATAATTGAATCAAACTGAGCGACTTCTCACATAAATATCAATAATCAATACCGTGTGCTACTATGCAACAACGCGTATTACTGTACTTTAACTACCCAGTAGTTCAACAGTATCAACGGTAAAACTTCCGCCGTTATTTTTAATAAAATATTTTTGTCGTTTTCTCAATCCGACAATAATTCTGTTGTGGGGTCCACCAATAATTTTGTCGTCGTACGAATATTCCCCGACAAAAAGAATATTCCCCGACCAAACGAATATTTTATAACAACTTGCGTACTTTGCAAAATTTATAAATATTACCCACAACTATAACATTATATCAAATTTCTTCCATAATATTCAAAAATAATAATTATAAAAATTCATCTTTATTTATAAAAACTGGGGTCTTACAACCTCCCCTTCTTATGAAATTTCGCCCTCGAAATTAGGGTACGTACCTGGTATGTCGAAGAGGTAAGGATACCTTGATTTCATTTCAGATTCTAACTCCCAAGTCATTTCCTCAACATCGTGGTTTCTCCACAAAACTTTGACTAGAGGTATAACCTTGGTGCGTAAAATATGTTCCTTCTTATCCAAGATTTGAACAGGAACCTCTTCATACGTTAAATCTTCCGCTATTTCGTCCGGTTCTAACTCAAATAATGTGGTTCGGGTCTTTCACATATTTACGTAGCATGGATATGTGAAAAACGTTATGAACACGAGACATACTTGGCGGTAAAGCGAGTCTATAGGCCACAGTTCCTACTCGATCGAGGATTAAAAATGGGCCGATGAATCGAGGATTGAGCTTTCCTCTCTTTCCAAATCTCGTAACTCCTTTCCATGGAGCAACACGTAACAACACATGATCTCCTATATCGAATTCCACGTCCTTTCGATGAAGATCAGCATAACTCTTTTGTCGATCTTGCGAGGTTTTTATACGTTTCCGGATCGTTTGAATCTTTTCCGTAGTCATACGTACCAAATCCGGTCCCAACAACGTTGCTTCACCCACCTCATCCCAACATACTGGAGAACGACACTTTCTTCCATACAACGCCTCGAACGGAGCCATGCCAATACTTGCTTGATAACTGTTGTTGTAGGAAAACTCCACCAATGGTAAGAACTTGTCCCAACTTCCCTTGAAATCAAAGACACAGAGTCTTAATAGATCTTCAAGAGTTTGAATAGTCCTTTCTGACTGTCCGTCCGTTTGAGGATGATATGCCGAGCTAAATCGTAAATCTGTGCCCATAGCTTTTTGCAAACTAACCCAAAATCGCGAAGTGAATCTTGGGTCTCGATCAGAAACTATGGATACTGGCATACCATGCAATCTTACAACCTCGTTTATATATATTTGAGTAAGACGTTCAAGTGTATAAGTTTCTCGTATCGGTAAGAAATGAGCAGACTTGGTCAATCTATCAACAATGACCCAAATCGCATCTATGCCTTGAGAAACTTTGGGAAGACTAGTAACGAAATCCATGGTAATGTGCTCCCACTTCCATTCTGGAATTTCAAGTGGTTGCAATGGTCCTTTTGGTATTTGATGCTCCGCCTTGACTCGTTGACACGTTAGACACCTTGAGATAAAAAGCGCTATCTCTCTCTTCATATTGCCCCACCAAAATGTATGTCGAAGATCATGATACATTTTGGTACTCCCAGGATGGATTGCAAACGGTGTGTTGTGTGCCTCCATCATGATTTTATACTTTAAATCAGGGTCGTTAGGAACACAAAGTCTGGAGTTGACTCGAAGTATTCCTTCTTCATCGATTCTTGCTTCCGGTATCGCACCTTCTTGTACTTTCTTCCTCATACGCATCAGCTCCGGATCTGTAACTTGAGCAGCTTTAATTTTATCAATTAAAGTCGGTTCTACTCGTATATTCGCCATCATAATGTGGGTCCTTGGAGTCTTTATCTCTATCTCCATCCTTTGCAAGTCATCCAAAATGGGCCTTTGCGTTGACAATATTGCACTCGCACCCGCATATGACCTTCTACTCAATGCGTCAGCTACCACGTTCGCTTTTCCAGGATGGTATTGGATGGTATGATCATAATCTTTCAACAGTTCAAGCCAACGTCGTTGTCGCATGTTGAGTTCCTTTTGAGTGAAGAAATATTTGAGGCTTTTATGATCCGTAAAGATCTCCACTTTCTCCCCATACAAGTAATGCCTCCAAATTTTAAGTGCGAAGACAACAGCTGCTAACTCTAGGTCATGAGTAGGATAATTTCTCTCATATTCTTTGAGTTGTCGTGAGGCATAGGCTATGACTTTCCCATGTTGCATGAGAACACATCCTAACCCTTTGCCCGAAGCATCACTGTAGATGACAAATCCCTCCGAACCAGATGGTATTGTCAGAACAGGTGCTGAAATGAGTCTCCTCTTGAGTTCTTGAAAACTCTTCTCACATTCCTCGCTCCAACCGAACTTTGTATCTTTCCGAGTCAGCTGAGTTAGTGGAGTAGCGATTCGAGAAAACCCTTCTACGAATCTCCGATAATAACCAGCTAAGCCGAGAAAGCTACGTACTTCGGTCACTGATTTAGGTTGCTCCCAGCTTTGAATAGCTTCAATCTTTGCTGGGTCAACAGATATTCCATGATTTGATACCACGTGCCCAAGGAATGCTACTTCCTCAAGCCAGAACTCGCATTTCTTCAACTTGGCATAAAGCTTGTATTCACGGAGCTTTTGGAGTATTAGCCTCAAGTGTTCCTCATGATCTTCGCGGCTTTTGGAATAAATAAGGATGTCATCAATAAAGACGACCACAAAGTGATCCAAATATTCCTTGAATACTCGGTTCATCATATCCATGAAGGCAGCAGGAGCATTAGTCAATCCAAAGGACATGACTAGGAATTCATAATGCCCGTACCGAGTTCTGAAAGCCGTCTTTGGAATGTCATCGGTTCTAATCTTCAATTGGTGATATCCGGAACGAAGATCAATCTTTGAAAAGAATTTGGCTCCTTGCAACTGGTCAAACAGGTCATCAATACGTGGCAATGGATACCTATTTTTGATGGTGACATGATTTAACTCCCGATAATCAACTCCCATCTTTCTTCTTCACGAATAGAACAAGAGCACCCCAAGGAGAAGTACTAGGACGAATAAAGCCAATGTCTAACAATTCCTGCAGTTGAGTCTTTAACTCCTGAAGTTCAATAGGAGCCATTCGATATGGGGCTTTGGAAATGGGTTTTGTACCGGGTTCAAGGTCGATACAAAATTCAATTTCACGCTCTGGGGGTAGGCCAGGAAGTTCTTCAGGGAATACGTCAGGGAATTCATTAACAATAGAAATATTATTCAGAACTGACGTATTTTTGTTTAGATCTGTGACATGAGCTAAGAAAGCTTGACATCCGTTTTTCAATAAACGAATAGCTTTATGGCTTGAGATGACAGTGATTGATTTTAATGGTTTGGTTGCTTGAATTCGCATAATAGGTCGATTGGGAATATGAAAGCTAACAACCTTACGGAAACAATCAATTTTTGCATGATGAGTAGTTAACCAATCAATCCCTAGAATTACATCAAATGCAAGTATTTTTAATGCAATAAGATCGACAGGTAATGCGTGGGTACCAACTTGAACCAAACAAGACTTATAAACCGTGGATGTAATGAAGTTTTCTCCCAACGGAGTTTCCACAGATAAGTCAAAGTCTAATTTCTCCGGAGTCAAATTTAATCGTTGAGCGCAAGTAGGAGAAATAAAAGAATGGGTAGAACCGGTATCAAATAAAGTGTAGACTTCGCTAGAGTTTATGATAAGCTTACCCGTGATGACCTCATGCGGGTTCCTTGCTTTCTGGGAGGTCACAACAAACGCTCTCCCTTGCACTACCGGCTTTGACTTTTCTGGGACAGCCTTTGGTGCCTCCATCCTAGTTGAATTTGTCTTCGGTGAACGACAAAATCGGGCTAAGTGGCCTTCTCTTTCACAATTATAACATGCTTTGGACGGCATCGCGCAATTTGGACTGATGTGTCCCTCCCCTCCGCATTTGAAGCATATGATAGGTTGTCTTTCTCCTTCCTTAACAACGGTTGCTGATGCTAACGTCTTTCCATCATTGTTGAATCTCCTCTTCTTGAAATGTCCATTCTTATTGTTTTGGCCCTGATTACCACCGAAGTGGTTACCATTTCTGGCCTGATGATTTCCTCCACGCTTGTTGTCACCGCTTCGATGACTGCTCTCTCTCACTGGTATTATCATTTTGCCGGCTGCTCTCTTTTGATTGCATTGACTCGTTATCGCGCTCTACCAACTGAGCCCTATTTACAACATCAGAATACAAACACAGTTTATGAGAAATAAGATGTTGACGTATCTCCGGCTTTAAACCTCTTAAAAATAATCGTGTCATTCTCTCTTCATTATCCACCAAATGGGACGCAAACCGGGATAACTCCGCAAATTTTGCCTCGTATTGCGACACGGTCATATTATTTTGCTCCAATTTGATAAACTCCACCTCCTTCATGTGACGGATACTTTCAGGAAAGTATTTGTTATTGAACAGCTCTTGGAACTTCTCCCAAGACATCTTCAGTACGGCAGGTTGAGTACGTTTTACCGATTCCCACCAGTAATCTGCCTCTCCGCGCAACATAAAGGCGGCAAAGGGAACCTTTTGCTCCTCGGAGCATCCCAAGACATCAAATATTTTGGTGATCTGCTTTATCCATGCTTCCGCAATAAGTGGTTTTGGCTCTCCCTTAAACTCCGGTGATCCCAGCTCCTTGAACTGTTTAGCGGTGACCGCCCGAGAATTTCCAGTGTTTCCACCTACATTTTGAACAGGAGCCGCTCTCGCTTGCTGTTGCATGAATTGCATAAAGCCTCTGAACAATCCATCATTCATCATTTGGTCATGAGGATTATCGCCTTCCTGATGCACATTCTCCTGATTATTGATATGTGGAGACTCAACGGTCTCTTGTGCTCCATTATTATTCTCAACATTTTCGGAAGTCATTTTCAAATACTGCCACAAAACAAAGATTAATTGACATGTAACATAATATCTCTAAACTTTGACCAACTAATTTAAATACAAAATAAATTTAAGTAGGTCATACTAGCGAAGGAATTCCCCGTCTCTCCCCTCCTAGCTCTAGTCTCACATCTTAGCCAGGGATCATATCCCTAAGCTTTGATACCAACTGTGACGCCCCCAAAATTAGGTATACATCACCCATCTTGAGTCGTCAGATACATGGTACAGAATTCAAATACAACTTACTAATACCACTGTCGTGTATAATACGACAAAATACAACTGTGAGTTTGAATACAATAATTGTCTACTAGAGATCATACAAACTCAAAAGGAGTCCTCAATACAATTATTGTCACACTATTTCACAGAATAGTGAGGACTACTAATGCTATCCTCTGGACCATTACTCCGTTCCCTGACTCGTCCCTGCTATGTTCTCATTTCCTGAAGAGAACAGTGAAAGAAAGGGTGAGCTCAACTAGCCCAGTAAGAAATATTATGACTAAGATAATGCAGAATAAATTATCATTAGCCTTCAACAGTATTAAACTGATAAAATATAACAACAACAAGTTTAACAGCAGCGGATCAAGCAATCCATTAAAAGAGTCAAGTAGAGAATAGAATCTACTATCTTTTATGATTTAAAAAGTTTTTAATCACTTTTATCGCTGAGACTCAGCTTAATAAATAATCCACATCATCCCTGCACTACGGCCAAGGATACTCATTAGGGTCACGACCACAAATTCCGTGCACTACGGGCCAAGGATATTTGTGTATTCATCAATGGTCATGATCATGCCAACAACTGTCCATCAATGCACTACGGCAAATGAGACTTTTACCACATCATTTGTAACATTACGGTCATGATTACACCGAATAATCCCTGGTCATAATCATACCAAGTCCATCCATGCTCTACAGGCCACAGATGACTTTCAAAAATATAAATAAGAGGATGATGACAATGATATAAGAATTCAATAAAACAAGTTCAAGAATTATTTTATCCAGGAATTATTAACGTCCAAATTGTCAACACGATTCTATTTTGTGGTGTAAAATTCAAGAATGATCAGAAGAATATTTTCATGAAAGGATACTGGATGAAGCGCAAATGTCAAGGATATTCCACTAATTTCATGGAGTATAGAAATCAAAGTTTTATCCAACTGAGTATAATAAAGAATGGAATAACAAAAGAAATCACCATGCATGCGATAGACCGCACAGACAGGTTATTCCAACAGAATAATAATAATGGAACCAGGTCAGGTGAAATTCACACCGACAGGATGTTCCAACAGAATAATAAAGACAGAACCAGGTCCGGTGTAAAACACACAGACAAGATGTTCCAACGGAATAATATTAAAGACGGAACCAGGTCCGGTGTAAAACACACAGACAGGATGTTCCAACGAAATAATAATAAAGACGGAACCAGGTCCGGTGTAAAACACGCAGACAGGATGTTCCAACAGAATGATAGAAGAATGTCACCAAGTATAGGGTAGATCGCGTATACAGGTTATTCCAACAGAATAATAAGAAATGGAATAACAACAGTTCTCTTCATGAATAAGAAAGAATAACACCCCTTACCGTAACAGAAACTGGATATGGGAAAAGAAAAGTTAAGTAGCAGAAAGCTTTTCTTCTATCTCTCTATAGTTTCTCTCTCTAGAGTTCAGTGAATTCGTAAGAAAATAATGAAGGAATGAGCTTCTATTTATAGGAAAATGGAATGCATAGTAACTAATCCATGAACGGTCCAGATTAATTTACTTTAATCTGACGGTCCATATTTAAAGAAAAATCTTTTAAATAAAATATAATATATTCTATTTATATAAAAAGATTTTTACTATGCAAACACTATGCAACATTATGCAAAACACTATGCAACACTATGCATAATAAAATATAATATATTCTATTTATAAAATAATTTTAATAAAGTATTCTGTTTTATATAAAAAGATGTTTCCGTTTTATTACGTTAATAATACGAATAAAACAAAACGTCATTATCGCTATAATAATTCATATTATTAATCGACAATAATTGAATCAAACTGAGCGACTTCTCACATAAATATCAATAATCAATACCGTGTGCTACTATGCAACAACGCGTATTACTGTACTTTAACTACCCAGTAGTTCAACAGTATCAACGGTAAAACTTCCGCCGTTATTTTTAATAAAATATTTTTGTCGTTTTCTCAATCCGACAATAATTCTGTTGTGGGGTCCACCAATAATTTTGTCGTCGTACGAATATTCCCCGACAAAAACAATATTCCCCGACCAAACGAATATTTTATAACAACTTGCGTACTTTGCAAAATTTATAAATATTACCCACAACTATAACATTATATCAAATTTCTTCCATAATATTCAAAAATAATAATTATAAAAATTCATCTTTATTTATAAAAACTGGGGTCTTACAACCTCCCCTTCTTATGAAATTTCGCCCTCGAAATTAGGGTACGTACCTGGTATGTCGAAGAGGTAAGGATACCTTGATTTCATTTCAGATTCTAACTCCCAAGTCATTTCCTCAACATCGTGGTTTCTCCACAAAACTTTGACTAGAGGTATAACCTTGGTGCGTAAAATATGTTCCTTCTTATCCAAGATTTGAACAGGAACCTCTTCATACGTTAAATCTTCCGCTATTTCGTCCGGTTCTAACTCAATAATGTGGTTCAGGTCTTTCACATATTTACGTAGCATGGATATGTGAAAAACGTTATGAACACGAGACATACTTGGCGGTAAAGCGAGTCTATAGGCCACAGTTCCTACTCGATCGAGGATTAAAAATGGGCCGATGAATCGAGGATTGAGCTTTCCTCTCTTTCCAAATCTCGTAACTCCTTTCCATGGAGCAACACGTAACAACACATGATCTCCTATATCGAATTCCACGTCCTTTCGATGAAGATCAGCATAACTCTTTTGTCGATCTTGTGAGGTTTTTATACGTTTCCGGATCGTTTGAATCTTTTGTCGATCTTGTGGGCTAAGTACATCAATCTTCCAACGAGTCTCTGATATCTCCCTTTATCAACAGGGACCTGATTAGTCTCAACACATAACTTCAATCCTTCTTCTACTGGTGTATCAGCGGGTTGACATGCTGACATACCAGTTTCCTGCAACAAATCTAAAGCATATTTTCTTTGAGACAAGAAAATCCCTTTATCAGATCGAGACAATTCGATCCCAAGAAAATATTTCAAGTGACCGAGATCTTTCATTTCGAATTCGCTTGACAAGTAACGTTGTAGAGCCTTCCTTTCATCAGGGTCATTTCCTGTAACCACCATGTCATCAACATACACAATAAGGGCAGTGATCTTACTATGTTGTCTTTTCAAGAATAAGGTGTGGTCTGAATTACTCTGATGGTAGCCAAAGGACCTCATCGACTTCGTGAATCTTCCAAACCATGCTCTTGGAGATTGTTTTAGCCCATACAACGATTTCTTTAATTTGCACACCTTCCGACAATGCACTTCTGGTATCATGCACCCTGGTGACAAATCCATGTACACTTCTTCAGACAACTCGCCATGCAGAAAGGCGTTTTTCACATCAAATTATTGCAATGGCCAATCCAGGTTCGCAGCTAGAGACAATAAGACTCTAACTGTGTTGATTTTAGCTACAGGTGAAAATGTATCTGTATAATTAATGCCATAGGTTTGGGTGTACCCTTTTGCCACCAGTCTTGCTTTAAAACGTTCAATTGTACCATCTGCTTTGTGTTTCACAGTATAAACCCACCGACATCCAACTGGTTTCTTCCCTGAAGGACGATCAACAAGTTCCCAAGTTTCATTCTTCTGCAAGGATTTCATCTCCTCATTCATAGCAACTTTCCACCTTGGGTCAGCTAAGGCTTCCTGCACACTGTTAGGAATAGATACAGTAGATAATTGATTTACAAATGACTTATTTGATTCAGACAAGCGATGGTTAGACACATAATGACTTATGGGATATTTAACTTTACTAGAAAGTTCGGGTTCATATGTGGGTGTGGGGATACCTCTGGTTTGACGCGGCGGTAGTTGTTTTCTTGGTGGTTCAGACACTACAACAGGATCATCCTCAACAGGTGATTGGATTGGTGTATCAGTTGCCTGTGGTGCGAGAGATTCAGATGGAGGTTGCTCCATAACTTCATTTTCTGGGTCTTCATCACGTTCATCACCACCGTGGTTCAAATTTATACCACTCAAATCCAATTCACCAACATTCTCATTACCAAGTTCAGGGTGTTCCGTTTCATTCCCATTCAGATTGTTACCAAGTTCAGGGCGTTTCGTTTCTATAGAGATCAGAAAATCATAGTCTAGAGCTTGAACTTCGTCCAGGTACTCCCCTTGAAGTTCAGGCTCAGAGGAAAAATACATCGAGTCTTCATGAAAAACTACATCCATTGTAACAAACATTCGTTTGCTTGGAGGATGATAGCATCGGTACTCCTTTTGATAAGCAGCATAACCTAAAAAAAATAAATTGCAAGGCTCGAGGTGTCAACTTGTCGCGCTGACGCTGATGAAGATGTACAAATGCTACACAACCAAAAACATGAGGAGGTAAGTTTGGAACGACTGGAGCCACAATTGCTTCACTAAGAGCCTGAGATGGTGTCCGAAAATTAATAGTGCTGGAAGGTACTCGGTTGATTAAATATGTTGCAGAGGTAAGTGCGTGTCCCCAATAGGATAAAGGCATATGTGCTTCTATTAATGAAACACAGACAACCTCCAACAAGTGACGATTTTTTCGCTCCGCCACCCCATTCTGTTGGTTTGTATCGGAACAAGTACTTTGATGAATGGTTCCAAGGGCTTCCAAGTACCGCTTCAATTCAAAACTCAAATATTCACCTCCATTGTCATTGCGGAGAACCTGAACCTGTGCATTGTACTGACTACAAACCATTTTATGAAATTTTTGGAATAACAAGTTTACTTCACTTTTGGAATTCATCAAACATACCCAAGTCATCCTGGTACAGTCATCAATAAAAGTAACAAACCAACGCGATCCATCCAAAGTAGCAAATTTAGATGGTCCCCAAACATCAGAATGTATAATCATAAAAGGAACTGGACTTTTATTCAAAATTAATGGAAACGAAGCACGATGGCTTTTTGCAAATTCACAAACATCACATTTGAAACTAGAAACATCAAAATTTGCAAATAAACTAGGAAATAATTTCTTTATGTAACCAAAAGAAGCATGCCCCAGACGTCGATGCCATAACCATATATCAGATTTCCTTTTTTCCTCCTTCGAACCCCCAATCTTTAAAGCTTAACGCAACTTATCTGAACTTTTGGACACCATGTCTAAGTAATACAGCTTCCCTCGCCTAACACCACAACCAATCGTCTGCCTTGTCCGGATGTCCTTAAATACACAAAATTCAGGCCAAAAAATGACAACACAAAATAAGGTAGTGGTTATTTGAGAAACTGACAAAAGATTATAATTCAAAGAGGGAACAACCAAAACAGAATCTAAATTAAAGGTGTTAGTGAGTGACAAAGATCCTTCCCCAATAATCGTAATTGAGGTACCATTGGCAGTAGAAACAGAACTTTGTGAGGAAGGTTTAATAGGTGAAACTTGTCTAGAATCAAATGTCATATGATCCGTAGCACCAGAATCAATTATCCATGCACTATTAGAAACAGGTGTAGAAATATTTAAAACCTTACCACCATTACCTGCTGCTGCTTCCAATGTGAAGAACTTTTCACCGCTATCATCCTCTGTCTTTGTTTTAACAATTGCAGCAGTAGAGGTATTCTTGGAATTCTTCTTCTGGGAATCACGGCTATGATCCCACCATTCTGGATATCCCACAAGTTCATAGCATCGACTTTTTGTATGACCCGTTTGATCACAATGGGTGCATTTGTATGATGATTTGTCGCCACCATTAGCATTCTTAGGATGTATATTCTTCTTTTTGTCTTGCTGGTGTTGAGGAGACCAGTTTTGATTAGACTGGTTCCGAGTCACTACGGCTGAAGCTTCAGAATTTTCTAGTTGTCCGTTCATCACCCCGCGTCGAACATCTTCGCGGCGAACTAGGGCATAACACTCTTCTAACTCAGGAAATAGGATCTTTCCTCAAGATTTTGCAGCGCACTTGCTCGAAATCACCCTCTAATCCAGCGAGAAGGATATGCACCCTTTATCGCTGAACCAATTTCTGATAGGATGCAATATCTGTCTCATCCACCATGACCACCTTATCACGATGATCCAACTCACTGAAGATTTCAGTCAGTTCTCCATAATTTATAGAGAGCGGTCTATCATTTTGTTTGGCAGAGAAAGCCCTCTGGTTCAAGGTAAAAACTTGTAATTCATCTGCTCCATCATAAAAGGCTTTAGATAGAGCTTTCCAAATATCTTGTGCGGTAGGTAAGCAAATGTATCGCTTCATAATCTCCGGGGACATAGACATCAGCAACCATCTTTTGACCTTCTGATTGTCTGAATACCACTTTTCATAGCCTTCATCTTTCTCCTTAGGTGACGGCGATGTGCCACGAATGAAAGAGAGTTTCTCCTTCTCAGCAATTTGCATCTCTAACATTTGAGACCACAGATCATAGTTGGTCTCATTCAATACAATTCCTGCATTGAATTATGAACCTTCGTGTTGAATAATGATGGGGCTAGAATCTGACTTGCTCATGGTTTAAGGATTCAAAGAAGAATGATTTAGAGTTTCGTGGCTTTGATACCAACTTGAAAATCAGAGAAGAATATTTTCATTCATATGTTTATGTATCCTTACATGTACATATTTATAGGGATAATAGAGATCCTACAATCAAGCTATTCATCCTACAATCAAGCTATTCCTACAATTAAGTTATTTAACAATTCCTATAATTAAGTTATTCCTATAATTAAGTTACAATAGAGAATCTTTGATTATTAATTCAATGTCGCAACATTATTTCCTCGGATCGAACATGTAAAAATGTTGAGAAATCTCGTACAAATTGCCTCATGTAGGCCTCATAAACATTTGGCGGACTTGATTTTGCTATATAGACATTCCCCTTGTTGCTCTCTAGTATTTCAGGAACCTATAAGCTTTGTCATGCTATATTAGTTATAGTCTTTCTCACACATAAACAGGCAGGTGGGAAGCTTCATAAATGATTTGTGTTAATGAATTAAGAACTCCATACTCGCAAGAAAAATAGAAATGCGCTAAGTGAACCTCATTTGTGCACTCACTGATATGTCAAGGGTATTATTGAAATTAACTGAAAATTGAAGGTTCATAACTTAAATATGTATGTAATTTAACTGAAAATTGAAGGTTAATTAACTGAAAATTGAAGGTTACATTAGAAATTGCACAACTTAGGCTAATAACATTTTATTGGTAACGTAAATATGTATGCAATTTATCATATATATCAATAACAACACAAATTAAGTGAATGACACTTATGTCCCTATAATATTTCCTGAATTATAAATACTAGAAGATAAAGTAGCAACTTCTAGAGACTCATGAGTACTCGAACTAACCTGAGAAAGCCAGTGACCACTAATAGAGGAATGAACAAAGTGAAGGCTAGCGGTTGGAAATAGCCTCTCATAGAAAGAACCCGGCACTCCGGCTACAAAACAAGGCCCTTTCTTGAGCTTTTCATAGAAATATGGTGGTAGCAATTTGAACATGGCATTAAAATCATTAGTTGGAAGATCATTTAGAAACACTTGAAACTCTGGTACTTGGACATTTTTTTCCTCGCAAACTGCATGAGCATTGTCTATTATTTTCGACATGACAAAGAGGGTGTTTGGCCCTGAGGAGCAACCCAAGTCAGCTATCTTTAAACATTCAGGGAATTTGTCGATAGTACTACACATGATTTCCTTGACGGTTTTCTCCAAAAATGATTGCGCCTTCAATATCACTGCTTTCTGAGAAATCGAAATTATAAAATTAATTCTTTAGGTGACAATAAAATAAAAATATTACATGAACGAAAATTAATGTACCATACATGTAATAAACACTTTCCCATGCTAGAGAAAGATATATGAGATAGAGAACGAAACCTGGAGGGTTGAGTTATTAGCATAGCTAGATTCCCCATTGCCTTCATTCATGTGTAGAACATTTTCAAGTTCCATAGTTTAGATGTCTGTTAAGCTTGTAAAACAGTTACTCCTTGCTTAACAAATTGGGGGTATGGAGCTTAAAATCAGGTTATATATATATATATATATATATATATATATATATATATATATATATATATATATATATATATATATATATACACGGTCCGGATCAAATGCATACCCCTTATCTTACTCACCCGTGCTCACCCCCTTTAGGCGACGGTTTCGGTCATACAACCGTCGTTTATACTTTTAGCGACGCTATATGTTGTCTGTCGCTAAAAATATAGACGACGGTTGTATGACCGAAACCGTCGCCTAAAGGGGGGTAAGCACGAGTGAGTAAGATAAGGGGTATGCACTTGATCCTTGCTATATATATATATATATATATATATATATATATATATATATATATATATATATATATATATATATATACGGTCCGGATCTTAAGCTTAACCTTTATCTAACATACTTTGTATACCCCATTTAGCGACGGACCGGACGACGATTCAGTCCGTCGTTATATATTGTTCGTGGCAAAAAGCTAAGACGACGATTCTATATATACAGTGGCGAAGCCAGGAAGTTTTATGAGTAGGGTCAAAATTATTAATAAGTTATAAAAAATTTGACAGGGGTTCGTGGGTAGCTCCCTCGAGCCATTTTTTTTAATATTTTATATATTCGGGTTAAACAAATGCATCCAAATATCCAATTTAATAATACTAACAAAACGGCAAAATCACAATTGATTTCTGAAAACAAAACTGAGGATGGAGAAATTGAAGATAGAGTAATTTCTATTACCTGTAAGGGCGCAAGAGAGTCACAGTAGAATAGAGTCGCACTCCAGTCTCCACACTCGCGGCTCGCCAGTCACTAGTACTCATTCCGACCACTCGCGAAAGACTTTGATGGTTCACGGTTTGCCTTTTGAGTTGGGTCAAAAATTGAGTGGGGGTCAAAAATTGAATGTGGTCAAATTTTTTTTTTTAGTGATTTCAAAAATTGAGTGGGGTCAATTGACCCCACATTTGTACCATAGCTCCGCCACTGTATATATAGCGACGGACCGAATCGTCGTTCGGTCCGTCGCTAAAGGGGGTATGCAAGTATGTTAGATAAGGGATAAATTTAAGATCCGGACCGTATATATATGTGTGTGTGAGATATAAAATATATATATATATATATATTAAATTATTAAATTACACCCACAAAAAATCAATTATATCACACACACGTGCGCGCGCGCGCGCGCACACACACACACACACACACACACACACACACACACACACACACACACACACACACACACACACATATATATATATATATATATATATATATATATGCGAAATGATCCATAGCTAACGTTATCAAATTAAGGTTATTCTTACAGCAGATTGTTAGCATTCATCCGATAATTCAACGGTTTAATAGAGCTCACGTCTGCAGTTTAATTTTCAGTATTGCGCAGTTTAATACTTCAGACGGAGCAAATTAATGTCCAAAATACCCCAACTTGTACAAGTCTCCCATCCGCAGTATTAAACTGCGGATACCAAATTCAAAATTTTTTAGTTTTCTTAATCTCTTTCATTTCCATGAATTCAAACACTACAAACTTGGTTTCCTCCTCTAAAACTGTTTCAGTTTGAGTCAGAATATCAAATCCAGAACCCAAATTGGTTTCTTGATAATAACTATTTTTCTGATTTTCCTCCCTAAATTGGAATTCAATTTCCTTAGTTGTTAAATCTATTAATTCTGGAGCCAATTGCTAACCACATAAGTCAAATAAAAACTCCAGATACTGAGGTAGAATTTTAGAAGATGCCTCTTTTTTGTTACAAAGTTGAATCAGACTCGTCATAAATTAGATCTCCCATTTTTACGCTTGAATTTTCCTCCACAATAATATAGAGATGTTAAAGGAAACCTATATCTATTTTTTGACATCTGTATTTTATTACTGCAAAGCCTGAAAAACTAATCTTTTTTTGAATTTGGTCTCTGCTGTTTAATACTGCGGAAGAGACTTATTTAAAAACGACATCGTTTCCGAGTTGGTCTCGTCCGCAGTATTAAATTGCAGACGCTAGGATTAGACCAACTGGGAAATGACGTCGTTTTTAAATAGGCCCCGTCCGCAGTATTAAATTGTGGATGTCAAATTCAATTTTTTTTAGTTTTTCAGACTCCGCAATATTAAATTGCATGCCAAAAATTCAATTTTTTTTTTTAGTTTTCCAGACTCCACAGTATTAATAGAGATGCCAAATAATAGAGATGAGTTTCTTTTAACATCTCTATATTATTGAGTAAAATTCAAGCGTAATAATAATGGGAGATCTATTTTCTGATTAGTCTAATGATTCAAGTTTGTAAAAAAAAGAGGCATCTTCTAAAATTCAACCTATGCATATGAAGTTCTTTATTTGACTTTCGTGATCAGCAATTGGCTCCATAATAAATATATTCAATAACTAAGAAAATTGAATTCCAGTACATAATTAAGGAATATCAGAAAATAGTGATTATCAATAAACCAATTTGGGTTCTGAATTGGATTAATTACATATTTTAGTATATTTTTAGAAATAATTACAATAATGGTGCATCCATAAAATAATTACAAAAGTAATACACTTTTCCATATTTATTTTCAATATTAGTGCAATTAGAATTCCTTAATTTAGGGGATTAGTATTGGTGGGCAGACATGACAAATCTCCCTTATCTCTTCCCATTAATTATTATTTTCTTATTCAAACACTGCAGATCCATTTTTGATCTTTGTTCCTGTTTGTCTCTCTTTTTTCTTCATCCTCTTTTTTCCTACTATAAACCAAAATGGCGACGGTTTGCCCGGCAGAGGGACTAATTCAACCATCATTTTTACAATGATAAATTACATTCGGAAGTTTTTGCACAGATTGATGTTGATTGTTTTAAAATATCTGTTGCCTTTTTGGTTGTTCTTCTGGTATCAATATGCATGTCTATCATTCTATCCTTGAACACTTCGTTTGTATATAATTATTATGGCATCTCATTTGGGTGTTATTCTGGCAGTTCATTGGAAATTATCAGGAATCTAGTGGCGTCAAGACTGGATGGGGTGCTCGTAAGAGAAAAAATTATTGGCATATTATTTTTGAACGCAATTATATTACTTTCTTTGTGTAGAAAACAGTTTTAAGAAAGTCTAGAAGAGAAAAACGGGAAACTTCATCATTTAAATAGATATTGCATATCCTACTGTTATTCTTCAGTCTTGATTTGGAAGTTCTTAAATCATTGCTATGTGATTTAAAGATGAACTAGGAACATAAACAGGACATTACACACTAATGTATCAAAACAATTAATAAAATGATTATTTCGTTGAGGTTTAAGCTCGATCATAGATTATGAAGCGTCACACCAAGGTAACCAAACTTTTATACCAAGATAACAAAATTAAACCTTCATACCAAGGTAACCAATCCACATCCACACCTGTAGTTTTTTCATAGTGCAGTCGGTATCCAAACCTTCATATCAAGGTAACCAATTCAGTTTTATTAAGTTACCAATTTATTTTGAATGCGATGCAGTTGGTAGCCAAATCTTCATACAGTTGGTTGCCAAACTTTCATACCATGGTAACCAATTCATACTGCAGGTGTGGAGGTAGATTGTCTTGGTTACCTTGGTATAAAAGTTTGGTTACCTTGGTTCGAATGTTTGATTATCAACATTGCACATCACTCTCTTATCTCTCTCTTTCCTATGCAGTGTTCTTATTTTCCTTTGGACATGAAATTGGAATTCGAATTTCCTAACATGAAGAAATTGTGAAATTGTGTTATTTTTATAATTATTTTGTGAATGCATTAATAGTGTAATTACTTTCTAATTGTTGTATATTAGTGTTAAGGACCCTGAATTGGATATTGTGGCTCAGGCTGAAATAGTTTTAGAGGAGGAAACTTAGTTTGTAGTGTTTGAATCCATGGAAATGGAAGAGACTAACAAAATTAAAAAAAAAAATTGAATTTGACATTTGATTTAATATTGCGGACAAGACTTATTTAAAAACAGCTCAAAGGCATGGAATATATTTGAACATTATTTAGCGAAAATTAGGCAATAAGCTCGCGCGGGTGGATGATGTTTTACTGGCCAAAGGTGACGCTTTCCTTTTAATAATCAAATTATGGATCGTATTGTGTCAAATTTTTTAAATTATACTGAAAGAAACATGAAAAATACTAAATACAGTCGGTTTATTATACAGTAAAGCATGGAAGCTTAAATTTAATATCAAGATAGTTAAATTATAGGCCAAGAAGAAAATTTAATTATTCAAATTATTTTGTGAAAACTTTAAACTAGAGTCGTAATATAGTCAAAACTCCCAGTTCTACAAGTAGAAAATCTCATTTTTTGGGAAAGTCATTTTGTGATATTTTAAATTTTAAAATTGATATAAGTTTTGATAGCAACTAGTTTTGTAATTCATAAACTTTGAAGAAAGTTTCCAATAAATATAATTTTATTAACTAATAATAAAATCGCATTTATTTTGAATTGTAGGATTCAGTAATTGACCTTAAAAGATTAAACTGATCGAGATTCTTTTTTGTTGAATTAAGGGAGTACTTTAAAGTGACATTAGAACCCAAACTGCAAAATAGAGAGTAGAGGTTAAGTCCAAAATTATGTATTGATGTTTTTCAAAGCTTTATTTGATCTATTTTAATTATATGAATCAGCAAAATAGATTTAAACCTAATCTGAAATGCCAAAAGCTAATAGAGAAATTTACAAATGAAGACGTAGATAGCTTATTTTCTTGTCGCCAAATCTCAGGTACTTTGCTTTCAAGTAGTGCACAAAGATGTCACATTTGATGTTTACATGTAATTCTAAGTTGAGTAGATTATTAATTTGAGATATTTAAAAGTTTATGGATTTATTTTCAAGAATACAGTCATTATAGTTTGGTAAAATATTTTTAGGATAAATTATTAAAGTAGAACTGTAAAATATCAACAACCTACTCTGTCATAAAATCATTAACACAGATTTTATGTATCAATTCAGCAGTGATTATAACTTTTTGAAATTGCTTCAAACTATTAACACAGATTTTATTATTATTATTATTATTATTATTATTATTTTATTTGTGGGTATTACAGACGATATATTATTTATTATGTTTTAAAATTTATGGCTGATCAGGTAAGATTTAAGAATGTGAAATGAATAGATATTTGAATGAGGCCCGTGAGGGGCTAGACCCTCCGTTGTTCCCGGCAGCAGCTGCAACTGCACTGCATGCACATGCAGTACATTAAGTGGGGTCAACCCTCTCTTCTCTTCTCTTCTTCACAGGCCGTAGCAGTCAGCAGCAGCCTCACAGGACCATACCTGTCTTCCTCTTCTAACTTGCAATCAATAATAAAGTAGTACTACTACTGTAATTCCTCTCATTAATAAATAGTAATACTAATTGGACATCAACACCGGAACAGAACACCTAACAAAAATGGAGTACAAAAATGGTTTAGCTTTGACAGATTTGGGGAGAGAGCATCTGGGAGAGAGGGATGCTATGAAATTATCTGATTTGCTTTCTCAGAATTCAATTTCCCCCTTTTTCTTTGACCCGCCTCATGTTTTAACCCAGAATTATGACTAGCGTATTTTTTTAGTTTGGTCCGTTGCTAGTCCGTTTTAGATCTAGCCTATATATATATATATATATATATATATATATATATATATATATATATAGAATAGATCAGGTCCGGACCTCCCGGACGGGAGAAAATCCGGACCCAATAATTTTTTTTTTTTTTTGTAGAACAACTAAAAAAAAAAAAAAATTATGGAACTGAAATTTTTCAATAATACAGTGTTTTGTGTGTGTTTTTAATACCTACACCAACCAATGTATGTACAGTCTGCCCAGACTGTACAGACATGCTTTGTTATAGGCATCCAAATCACACCCAAAACACTGTATAATGTAAAAATTCCAATTCCATAAATATATTTTTTTTAGTTGTTTCAAAAAAAAAAGCAAAAAAAAAAAAAAATCCGGATTTTAACAAAATCCGGGAGTCCGGACCTGATCCGGAATATATATATATATATATATATATATATATATATATATATATAGGGTCGAAAATTTGGACTTTGAACCACCAAGCGCCATGACACACGGCTCATTTGACGCCATATTTTATATTTTAATTTGACACATGGTAGATGTGATGTGGTTTCTTTAGAATTTTTTCAAAAATTTGTCTCTCCCAAGGTTTGAACTTGTAACTTTAAGTGTGAAACTTTAAGTATTTGACTACTAGAGCACCACATGTTAGCTATTAATATTTTGCAAAGACTAATCTTTATATCAAAATATTTCATTCCCCCCAAAAAAATTAAAATACTACACGATTACTACAATTTTAATATAATAGTAATAGTAATAATAAGGCTTAAATATAATTTACTATCTTAAACTATAGATCATATTCCACTTCGGTGATTCACCTTTCAATTTTGTCAATTAGATGATTGAACTATTAATTTTTTTCAATTTCATTAAATTGAGGCTGCCACGTCAGAAATTGTTGACGTGGCCCGCTGACTAGACAAACTAATGCTTATGTGTAATTAAAAAATATTATTTTAATTATCTCTTCTAAACATCAAGGGTAAATGTGTCAAAAATGTAATAAAACATAATAATAATTTAATAAAATCAAACCACATCAATTTCTCACCCATTTAGTCGAACTAAACGAAATTAATTAATTAATTAAAAGAAAAAAAACCTAATCTGAATCAAGCTAAAAATTTAACTTAAAACAAATCAAGATTGAAGTTAAAATTCTCAGATCAAAAACCTTAAACTTAATAATCTTCTCCTTCAATTATCAGTGTTATTCTCTATAGAAATTTTCACCTTCTCTTTCTCCACACTAAGTATGTCCAATCGCAAAGAGTACTCTACATAAATTTTCACCTTCTCTTTTACATGAGTTCATACACCAGATTTAGCATTTGGTTCAAGCTCTTTTACATCTCTACAGAAATTTCCACCTTCTCTTTTACATCTCATCCTCTCCTAGGAGATACCACTGTGATTGGAAAAATATCCATGAGTTCATACACCAGATTTAGCATTTGGTTCAAGCTCCGTGTTGGCGAAAATGGATCAAAAACATCAAAAGTTCGCGTTCAAGTGAAAAACACACAAAAATAAGTTCATTTTAAAAAAGAGCTAGTAGCCTAAAATAAAAAATGAAGAACAAAAAACGAACAATAATTCTGAACCCAGATTCCGGCAGAGGGTCAGTGGTGCTAACGTACACCGGAGCAAGCGGCGCACCCATAACTCCAATCAACAATCCCATATCAGACCGCTTGAAATACCCATTTGAAGCCATGGAAGGAGCCCAAGAAAGTTGTCGCTTCATCCACTGTCCCAGCCCGACACGCTTCGAGTCTCCAATCTCCCCCCATTCGGATCCGGACCCTCAATTAACGGCGTCAGTGTCTCTCCCACTACCGGCCTCAAGCTCCCGGATCTCGAAATCAACAGCTCTGAGTTCCCCAAATTGCTTTGGCTTTGGTTCCCCTTCTTACGTTGCAACAGAACCGACATTGGCGACCTGCTCCTCCCCGGACTCATCACACGCGACCTCGCCGACGATAATCCCCGTACTACTTCTTCTTTCAAAGGTGAGAAAACCCCCTGTTTTTTCAACATTTCCTAAAACCAACAAATCAAATAATGTATATAAACTGTGACGCCCCCAAAATTAGGTATATATCACTCATCTTGAGTTGTCAGATACATGGTACAGAATTCAAATACAACTTAATAATACAACTGTCGTGTATAATACGACAAAACATAAACTGTGAGTTTGGATACAAATATTGTCTACTAGAGATTATACAAACTCAAAAGGAGTCCTCATTACAATTATTATCACACTATTTCACAGAATAATGAGGACTACTAATGCTATCATCTGGTCTGTCACTCCATTCCCCGACTAGTCCCTGCTACGTTCTCATTTCCTGAAGAGAACAATAAAAGTAAAAGTAAAAGGGTGAGCTCAACTAGCCCAGTAGGAAATATTATGACTAAAATAATGCAGAATATATTATCGTTAGCCTTCAACAGTGTTAAACTGATACAATATAACAACCATCAAGTTTAACTGCAGCGGAACAAGCAATCCATTAAAAGAGTCAAGTAGAGAATAAAATCTACTATCTATTATTATTTAGAAGGTTTTTCATCACTTTTATCGCTGGGAATCTGCTTAATAAATAATCCACATCATCGAATCACCCCTGCACTACGGCCAAGGATATTCTTTAGTATCACGACCACAATTATCCATGCACTACGGGCCAAGAATATTTGTGTATTCAATAATGGTCATGATCTTGCCAACAACTGTCCATCAATGCTCTACGGGCCAATGAAGACTTTTTCCACATCATTTGTAACATTACGGTCATGATTACACCGAATAATCCATGGTCATAATCATACCAAGTCCATCTATACACTATAGGCCACAGATGACTTTCAACAAAATATAAACATGAGGATGATGACAATGATATAAGAATTCAATAAAACAAGTTCAAGAATTAATTTATCCAGGAACTAATAACGTCAAAATTGTCAACATGATACTGCTTTGTAGAATAAAATTCAAGAATGCTCAGAAGAATATTTACATGAAAAGATACTGGATGAAGCGCAAATATTAATGATATTCCACTAATTTCATGGAGTATAGAAGTCAAAACTTTAACCAACTGAGTATAATAAGGAATGGAATAACAAAAGAAATCACCAGGCACGCGATAAATCGCA
The DNA here is from genome assembly GCA_020205505.1 of Panax japonicus. Classification (NCBI taxonomy): domain Eukaryota; kingdom Viridiplantae; phylum Streptophyta; class Magnoliopsida; order Apiales; family Araliaceae; genus Panax; species Panax japonicus. Next base: position 8,281,920 of record CM035100.1, read on the forward strand.
CAGGCAAGTTATTTCAACAAAATAATAAATAACGGAATCAGGTCCGGCGTAAAACGCACAGACAGGATATTCCAACAAAATAATAAAGACGAAATCAGTTCTTGCGTAAAACGCACAGACAGGATATTCCAACAAAATAATAAAGACGGAACCAGGTCTGGCGTAAAACGCACAGATAGGATGTTCCAACATAATGATTAAGAATGGAACAACAGAAGAATTTCACCAAGTATAGGGTAGCCCGCGTATACAGGTTATTCCAACAGAATAATAAAGAATAGAATAACAGAAGTTCTCTTCATGGATAAGAAAGAAATAATACTCCCTACCGTAAAAGAAACTGGATATAGGAGTAGTGAAGTAGAATAAGTGCTCTTCTTCTATAGATTTTCTATCTATAGCTTCTCTCTATAATAAGTGCTCTATCGCTTTAGTGAATTGGTGAGAAATGAAGGAAGAATGAGTTTCTATTTATAGAAAAATATAATTTCGATAATTGCACATTTTGGGGCTCGAAAAATTACAGAACAATACCTCCAACTTTTTTTTCATTTTTAATTTAGTCCTGCAAGTATTATCAAACTTACACCACCCCCCCTAATAGTAAATCATGTGAATCAATAGTTCAAGACATGTGAAAATACGAATTACAGTATAGTACCTCCATCTATACCTCTATTTTTAACTTAGTCATGTAAGTATTATCAATTTTGCACCAACTCCCCTAATAGTAACAAGAATGTGAAACAATAGTATACACATGTGAACAAATAGTTATAATCATGTGAAATAATAGCAATCAATTGCTCATTTATCCGGTTAAATACCCGATTGGTCAAAATAACCTCCAGACATCAATTTTTATCGAAATAAATGTCGATTTTCACTAACACAAATAATTCCAACATAATGAAACTATTTTTATCAAAAATATAAATTTTGAAATTTTAAAGTTTGACTTTTCCCAAAAAAGTCAACTGTTGACTTTTTAACCAAATAGTTAAAACCGATAAATTTTGTGTTTATAGTCTATTCTTACTAATTTCATTGTTCTGGACTCAAATATCACGTTCGCGTCTCCAAATTCAAATCCGAGCACAACTTTAATATTAATAACATTCATCATTAATATTATAACTCATAATATTTATCAACCAGGTCGTTCCCAGGAAAGAGGGGGCTTTCCAATATGGATTTCTCCCTATTGGCGTACAATTTGGTGACCAAACCTCTCCTTGACAGAACTTCTAGACATTGTAAATATTACAATTTAATAATATGAATAACTTTGTCATCTCAATTATTGACTTAATAAAATAATATATTATGCAGATGATACTGTGACAATAATCGAATCAATAATATGAGAGATATGATGGAACAATTACTGTAGCAATAATTGAGTATAACTGAGTGACTTCTCACGTAAGCATCAATAATCAATACCGTGTGCTACTATGCAACCACGCGTATTACTGTACTTTTACTACCGAGTAGTTCAACAGTATTAACGGTAAAACTTCCGCCATTATTTTCAATAAAATACTTTTGTCGTTTTCTCAATCCGACAATAATTTCGTTGTGGGGTCCACCAATGATTATGCCGTCGTACGGATATTCCTCGATAAAAAGAATATTCCTCGACCAATCAAATATTATATAACAACTTGCATACTTTGCAAAATTTATAAATACTACACACAACTATAATATTATCTCAAATTCACACCATAATATTAAAAAAAATATTTCGAGAAAATTAAATCTTTATTCGTAAAATTTGGGATTTTACATAAACAACATAAGAGTGGCGCGCGGTGCATTGGAGAAGGATTTCTCTGTGCAGTGGTAAGGAGAGTGGCAGTGAAGATCATCCAAATCTGAGAGTAAAAGGAACCCTCGACTGGGCCAATATTTGGAGGAGGAACAAATCTGAGAGTGGCGGTGGAGATCATCCAAATTGATTTGGTTTAATTTTATAAATTATTATTATGTTTTATTACGTTTTTCACATATTTACACATAATGTTTAGAAGAGATAATTAAAATAATATTTTTTAATTACACATAAGCATTAGTTTGTCTAGTCAGCGGGCCACATCAGCAATTTCTGACGTGGCAGCCTCAATTGAATGAAATTGAAAAAAATTAATAGTTCAATCATCTAATTGACAAAATTGAAAGGTGAATCACCGAATTAAAATATGGCCTATAGTTTAAAGTAGTAAATTATATTTAAGCCTAATAATAATAGTACATATAATATTAGTAGTAATAATAATAATTACTAATAATACTAATAATAATAATAATAGTAATTATAATATTAGTAGTAATAATAATAAATGCTAATATTAATAATAATAAAAATAATTATAATATTATTATAAATATATTAATAATTCATAATAATAATAATAGTAATTATAATATTAGTAATAATAATAATACTTATAATAATAAAAATAATAATTATAATAAAAATAAAAATATATAGACCTGTTTTGTTATATGTATCTAAATCACGCCCAAAATACTGTATTATAGAAAAATTCCAGTTCCGTAAAATATTAAATATTTTAGTTGTTTTTTTAAAAAAATAAATAATTTGGTCCGTATTTTAAGCCAGTCCGGACTCTCAGTTGCTGTGGAGCAACCTTTTTTTGGCCTGTTGAAATTTCGGCTGGAGTAAAAAAAATTAAAAAAATCAACAAGCCAAAAAAGGGGTTGCTCCACAGCAACCGGTTGCTGTGGATGGAACCCCTATATATATATATTATATGAAAATTTATTTTTCTTTCTAAAATATAACTTTTATTTTTACGATTTATATAGAAAAAAAATTACATTTGTACTTTTTTCGAGGATAAACATCTTGTGCTCCCTATCTTTACTTATAATTTAAAGGAAATGTAAGGAATGAGAAGAAATATATAATTGTACCCTTTTTTTTAATATTGCTTGTGAATTTTGATAGAAAAGTACAAGTTATATATATTTCTTCTCATTTCTTACATTTTCTTTAAATTATAAATAAAAATAGGGGCACAAGATGTTTATCTTAAAAAAAATTAAATATAATTTTTTTTATACAAGTCGTAAAAAATGTTATATCTAAGAGGTAAAAATTAATTTTCATGCAATATATTACATTAATTTTTTTGTATATAAAAATATAAATAAATTGCATCCATAATATATACTTTTATCGAGAGTAATTAATCATCAACAGCTTATTATATTCTCAAGTCATAATATATAATTTCGTTTTCTATATAATTCATGACAAAGTTATGCTATATTTGTTAGGTATGATAGATGAGCAGTTAAAGATAAGATTGCACTTCGTGCAATAGGATGGTTGTTAATAGTTATACACAAGATTAATTGTATCTAACCAGTATCCGCACTTATATGCTTATCTAAGAAATGAAACTATTAAGATGGTAAATTTTGTGGAAGAACGAATGATGTGAAGAAGTAAGTTGATATTAGTCAAATGTTACGGTGTTAACTAAGTTTAAGTTGCAAGTACTGTCACATGCTTTTTAATCGTTGACATGTAGTAATTGAGTATAGCAACTCCTTTGTATGGGCAAAGTTTTCTATTTTAGGATTTTATGAAAATAAATTAATTATAAAATTTAAACAAACCTTCATTTTTTTATTAAGTAGCCTTAGCCAAGCTTTTTGATTTCAAGGGCTCACCCCTTTATTTTACATATCATGCTCACCCTCTTTAGTGACGGACCGGACACGGTTCGGTCCGTCGCTATATCAGAGAACTGTCGTCTTAACTTTTAGCGACGGACAACATATAACGACGGACCGAACTGTCACTAAAAGAGGTGTATGCAAGGTATGTAGGAGCAATGGGTAGGCCCTTAATCCTTTCCGTATATATATATATATATATATATATATATTCTTAGATCAACAAAATAAAATTTTCTAAATATCCAAAGTAATACAATAGTGACAAATCAAAAAGAGTTGGAAACTAAAATTTTATATTATGCATGAACTGCCGAACTGGTATTGTCCTTGGTAGAGTCACATAGGTTTGTTTGATTTATCTAAAAAAATGACAGCCGACAAGCGTGAAAATCAAAAAGATTTGGAAAATAAAATTTTATATTATGCATGAACTGGTATTATCCTTGTAGAGTCGAATTGGTTTTTGTTTCATTTATCTTAAAAAGCCGAAAGCGGACTCATTTGTTTGAAGAGTCACAATTTTGGTTTGTTTGATTTATCTAAAACAACTGCCGGCAGCCGAGGGAATAACTCATTTCGGAATGCCAGTTGCTCCATCAACGACAATAACGTATATTTCAATGACTTAAATTTATCCAACTAATATTATGATTACACATCATTTAAAACATTGTTTAAGATACAAAATTTAAGACGTGGAACATCATCCTTAATTAAATCTCACTTATGCATGACAAAACATGTAGTTTCTCTCAACTTAGTGCAAAGAGAAGGACAAGTCTTTTTAGGATACGACTGATGATGGCTTCATTCTTACCTCTCTTCCATACACACCCAAAAGCCCGAAAGGCCGAAACAAACAAACTTATTTTTCTGCAAACAATTAAAAGAAAGAAAATGTCAAATAGTAATTGTGGGCCCAAGTGCAAAATTAGGGTTCACATGACCTAATTGAATTAAATGCACAATTAGAGTTCCACGACTTCATTAAATGTGCAAATTAGGGTTCGCATAACCTAATGGAATGAAGACATGAAAGTTGGAAATAAATGTGCTAGACCTAGGAGAAGCCTCCATGTGTCCCAAGGCAGAAGGCTCGTGGAGGCGGCTCGTTTTGGGAATTAATTGAGGGATTGGATTGATGGCTAGAAGGACAGGGAAATATGAGTATTATTCTAATGACTAAAGATATTTCTAGAATTTCCCTGAAAACATGTGTCTAACACGTGACTACTTAATTCCAACAAACTCTATAAATACTCCTTCCTGTGACGCCCCCAAAATAGGTATACATCACCTATTCTGAGTCGCCAAATACATGGTACAGAATACAAATACAACATTAAATATACAACATGAGCTGTGAGTTTTAATACAAATATTGTCTTTAGACAGTATTCAAACTCAAAATAAGTCATCAATACATTTATTATCACACTATTTCATAGAATAGTGAGGACTACTAGTGCTATCATCTGGACCGTCACTCCGTTCTTTGACTAGTCCCTGCTACGTTCTCATTTCCTGAAAAGAACAATGAAAGCAAAAGGGTGAGCTCAACTAGCCCAATAAAAAATATTATGACTAAGATAATGCAGAATAAATTATCATTAGCCTTCAATAGTGTTAAACTGATAAAATATAATAAACATCATGTTTAATTGCAGCGGAACAAATAATCTATTAGAAGAGTCAAGTAGAGAATAAAATCTACTATCTTTTATGATTTAAAAGGTTTTTTATTACTTTTATCGCTGAGACTCAGCTTAATAAATAATCCACATCATCCTCGCACTACGGCCAAGGATATTCATTAGTATCACGACCACAAATTATCCATGCACTACGAGCCAAGGATATTCGTGTATTCATTAATGGTCATGATCATGCCAACAACTGTCAATCAATGCACTATGGCCAATGAGGATTTTTACCACATTATTTGTAACATTACGGTCATGATTATATCGAATAATCCCTGGTCATAATCATACAAAGTCCATCTATGCACTACAGGCCACATATGACTTTCAACATATTATAAACATGAGGATGATGACAATGATATAAGAATTCAATAAAATAAGTTCAAGGATAAATTTTTAAAGATTTATAATTTAATTTATCCAACGTCCAAATTGTCAACATGATACTATTTTGTGGAGTAAAATTCAAGAATGCTCAGAAGAATATTTCCATGAAAAGATACTGGATGAAGCGCAAATATCAAGGATATTCCACTAATTTCATGGAGTATAGAAGCCAAAACTTTAACCAACTGAGTATAATAGAATATATGAAACCGCAAATGGATTTTTACTCGTCATGCGGTAATCCACGTAGACAGATCATTTCAACAGAGTAATAAAGAATGGAACCAGGTCATGCGTAATCCGCACAGATAGGATATTCTAACAGAATAATAAAGAATGGAACCAGGTCATGCGTAATCCGTGCAGACAAGATGTTCCAACAGAATAATAAAGAATGAAACAAGGTCATGCGTAATTCTCACATACAGGATGTTCCAATAGAATAATAAAGAATGAAATAACAACAGAATTCACTAGGCATGCGATAGACCGCACAGACAGGTTCTTCCAACAGAATAATAAAGAATGAAATAACAACCCTTACGAGTATTGAAAGAAAATAAATCTCTTCATGAATACGAAAGAATAATACTCCTTACCTTAGTAGAAGATTGGATACTGCATTAGTGTAGTAACAGAATACTCTTCTTCTTTCTCTCTTATTCTCTCTATACCTTTCTCTCTCTATATCTTGAATGAATTGGTGAAAAATAATGAAGAAATGAGCTTCTATTTATAGGCTTGGCAGAGTAATGGTAAAATAGTCTTTTCGCCATAATTTATGACATCACTGCTAACGTCATCAATCATAATACATCATTGCATACCTCATCGTCCGATGACATCATCGCTTGCATCACAAAAATTCAAATTCAATTTGTTCTCTTCCACCTCCTTTTACTTTTATACCATGAATTTACTATAACAATGCTACCATTCAAATTAAAAAAAACGTACTATTATATAATCACATCATACTACTATAATGTAATATTATAATAATATATTTAAATAAATTATTTTATCAGAAAAGATAAAATACCAACTTTTAACAAATGTCACATGCTAAAAATTCCTCAGTTTAAATCCACTTCGAATAAATATTTTTTTATCTATCATTTGTGTCCACATAAAATAAATATTTTCTTATTATATAAATCAATAAATAATTATTCACAAATAATATTACAGAATCACAATCATGACAACCAGGTCGTTCCCAGGAAAGAGGGGGCTTTTCGATAAGGATTTCTCCTTACTGGCGCGCAATTAGGTGACCAAACATCTCCTTGACATAACATTCTAGACATTATCAATAATGCTATCTAATAATATTATTCAAATAATATGAATTATTGATCTGATAATGGGAAATATTGTGCAGTGAGAATTATTGAAACAACAATAATATAAAATATCAACGCAGCAATTATTGAACCAATAAAATAAAATATTGAACAGTAATTATTGTAACAATTATTGAATAGTGACTTCTTACGTAAGAATAAATAGTTCAAAAATATTGTGTAATACCGTGTGCTACTGTGCAACAACGCGTATTACTGTATTTTAATCACCAGATATTCCAACAGTGTTAACGGTAAAACTTTCGCCGTTATTTTATAAAAAGCTATTTTTGTCGTTTTTTCAATCCGACAATAATTCTGTTGTGGGGTCCACCAATGATTGTGTCATCGTACGAATATTCCCTGTTAAAACGAATATTCTCCGACCAATCGAATATTATATAACAACTTGCGTACTTTGCAGAATTTATAAATATTACCTACAACTATAATATTATAATAAATTCATTCCATAATAATCAAAAATAATATTTATAAAAAATTCATCTTTATTCATAAAAGTTGGGGTCTTACACTTCCATTCTAGGAAGGGGAGAACTCTTTTGGTGACTTAAGGCTTGGTTCCACCTAAAAGCACTAAAAGGGTTTGGACCTCTCTTCAGACTCAGGACTTGGACTCTTGGATGATCAAAGGACTTGGACATTCTCTCTCAACACTTAGAAAGACTCTTTGAATCCCAATAACCCTAATAAGATTTTCGGATTCTAGGAGTGGAAGGACTCAAGAAGAAGGCTCTTGGAATCCCAATAACCCTAATAAGATTTCCGGATTCTAGGAGTTCTGTCACACGTCATTGGAATATTCGTCCACCTGTCATTCTCCGTTCTTCAATCAATCAATTAATTCCGTGCTCTTCGTGAATTTCTCTTCTCCTCAGCCAACACGAAACCCTAACTAGCAAGGCGCGATTTTCTTGCCCACGGTAATTATGTTGTTGATGTATCTATTGCTACAGCTATTTTGGCTTCAATTATAGACATCCTGCATGTCGCCCACGCATCCTTGTCATAGTCATCTCATCAGCTCTTTTATTAAAATACAATAAAAGTTATAAAACATCAATTTATTTTTGAATTAATAACAATTAACAAATCCATCAAAACATGATTTATGAAGAAGAATTAATAAAATTTATCTATATATATATATATATAAAAGAGAAAGAGAAAGTTTGTTTGCAAGAAAATAGATGGCATTTGGGGAGAAAGACTTTTTGGCATGCTGTGGAAGTGGAAGATTTGCAAAAGAAATGGCCGCAGTGGTACCGCTTAGCTATGAACAAGCTGTTGATGCTGCTAGAGATATCTGGTTCAATAAGGTTGTCTTCTATTTTCTCTTTAGTTCTTCTATTTTTCTATATCAGACCAAGATCTTTTCCATTATACTTTTCACTAATTTCCAAGTGTAAAACAAAATTGTTTTAAGCAAAGACACCTGCGAAACTTATTTACGATAAATAATATTGTGTCGTCAAAAGTAATATTTTTGTTACTAAATATACATGTATGAGGGAAAATTGAATAGAAGGTGTAAGGGAGGCGATTCTCATCCATGTATATGTATATGTATATGTATATGTTTTTGTTTTTCCTTTTATCTGAATCAAAAATGGCTAATTGTGTTTAATAGAGAATTACAGGTTGATGTAAATGGGTGGCTTGAAGCTTTTAGCGCTAATCTCCAGATCGGTGAATCCCCTTCTTCTACCCACAAAATTCACCCTACCAGTGCTCAGTTAAGCCCTCCCACACTCTCTATATATATATATATATATATCTATACATGTACAGGGAAACTATTGATCAAAAGTTATTTATTTATTTTTAGTGTAGGTGGAGCAAGGAGGAGCAGTCGACTGCTAAAGCCACCGCTATTGATACCACTTCCCAGGTATTCTATGGCTTTGACAAAAGAAATATAAAAGCTACTTGTGTAGAATGAGGATGTACAGGCTTGCGATGGATTTATGTAGAGATTGGAGGGTATCAAAAAAAAATTAATTGCATCGTTTGACTATTTTCCATTTCTACTTATTCTACTTTTGTCCCATTTGCATGTAATATTCAATTATTTTCGTATGCTAAATAAAAGAAGGAAACATCAACAAAATTTATATGTGATGGCGGTATGGTGAATTGAATTAGGGTTGCTAGTAAAATGAGATGGTAACTACAAAAATTTATGCATTTATTGATTTTGTCACTTAATTTGGTTGGTGGAAAATGCAAAAGCAACAAAATGTTTATTAGTTTATGCTTATCGACTCCAGAAAAAATAAATTATCGTTTTAGGTAGATATATAACCCTTTTCATCCATACAGGAACTATATGATTGGAATACTCGTTACAAGCACAAGTTTGGATTTATTTTTATGATATGTGCAACTGGAAGGAGTACACCTGAAATTCTTGCTGAGCTTAAGGTAATGTCAAAATTAAGTCTTTATTTATTTATTTATTTATTTTTGTTTACTGTAATGTTAAATAGTGGGATAGTTATTCATGTTATGTCTTTCATGTTAAAGATATTATGAAATGCATCTAAAAAGATTTTCATTGCATCTGAAGTTTCTAAGATTTGTGATTAGGTCTAGAAAGAAATATATGGACAATTTTCTTCTTTTCAATATCCAGTAAAACAATTTTTCTTATAATAGAGCAAGAATATAAGAGAGTAAAAATGACGATTCATTCTACCTTTTTTCTCAACATTTGTTATACTAGAGTTCTAATCCCCCGTTTCACTTTAAATTTCATGTATGAAACTATATGACATAGATTTTAAGACGTGTCTTATTGTTGACACATTAAATTATTTGAAATAATAAATTTTATATTTCTTTACTTAAATTCACTTTAGACGTTAAATAATAATTTAGAAGAAACTATATTAATTCTCTACTACAGTGAACTTAGTTCAGTAAAATCTTTTGGTACAAAACTAGTTGAACATTGAAAATGGATTGCATATATCACTAAAAAAAAAGGTCATTGCCGACGGGTCTTGTCGTCGCTAATGATCCCCTGCCATCGACAATAAGGTCATTGGCAACGGCAACACCCGTCGTCACTCCCGTCGTCCCACAGGTCGTCGCCCCTAACTCCAGTTGCTCGCCGTCGGAAATTAGATCATTGACGACGGGGTTATTGGCGACGGCTGGCCGTCGATAATGAGTTATTAGCGACGGCACGAGCGACATACAGACTGTCAGTAATAGCCATTTAAAAGATTTATTAATATAGTCATTGACGACGGTTAGGCTGTCGCTAATGACTTATTCCCCGTCGCCAATGACCTTAATTTATATTATATTAAGAACCGTTGTTGTAGGTCATTACCGACAGGAAGTCGTCGCCAATGACCCGCTTTAAAAAAAATTAGAAATTTGCGAAATTTCTCTGTTCATTTACATATACATATTGTACCTGTTATAAACTAAAGAAAAACAAATAATTCTTCACGAAGTCATATCAATAACAATCAAATCTTTTGATATCAACCATTAAATATGTAGACAACGTAATGACATATAGATAAAAGTTGTACGATGTAGATACAAAATGTAATCATAAACAATCAATATAGTTAGATACATAAATCATCAACTTAACTAGATAGAAAACTCTAGTCTGTACAACTCAAATTAAAGCTGTATAAATACATGAAAGTCAAAATATAAACATAAACTAACTACAACCCAAGATCAGGAGTGTCAGTATCATCATCGCTGCTATCTATCGTACAACCACCGGTTCCACCTCCGGTCCCATCACCAGTCCCACCTCTGGTCCGACTGCCGGTCCCACCCTCCTTATATAGTCTCATCATCATATCAGCTCGGTGGTCATCACCATCTCCTCCACATTCATCACCTGTGCCGCAGCCTCTACCCCCACGAGTCTCATCAACAAGACCCTAGAAAATTAAAATATTAATAACTAAGTCAAAAATAGAGCATATTTAAATTATTTTAGATTGTGTTCTTCAAGTTTTAACAAAGTAAGCATACAGGCTGATAACTCTGCCTCCGTATATCGGAATCGAGTCCCGTAAGTTATAATGCGTGACTAATACCTATGCGGTGTTATGTATGTGTTCGCGTGTCATTTCGTCAACCGAGGCGGGTTTTGGTCTCTTTTTCGACTATTTTTCTAAGTTTTGGCAAGTTAGACAAACGGGTTCATAACTCGGCCTCCGTATATCGAAATCGAGTCCCGTAAGTTGTAACGCGTGCCTAATACCTCTGCGGTGCTATGTATGTGTTGGCATGTCGTTTCGACGACCGAGACGGGTTTTGGTATATTTTTGGCTATTTTTCTATGTTTTGGCAAGTTAAGCAAACGGGCTAATAACGCGGCCTGTGTATATCGGAATCGAGTCCCATAAGTTGTAACGTGTGCCTAATACCTATGCGGTGCTATGTATGTGTTTGCGTGTCGTTTCTACAACTGAGGAAAGTTTTGGTATTTTTTGACTATTTTTCTAAGTTTTGGCAAGTTAGGTAAACGAGCTGATAACTCGGAACCTCCCCATGGTCTTCAAGTACACAAAATAGACTAACAAATCGTAGTCTAAATATGCACCCGAAGAACATCAAGAGATATATACTAACTGAAAATTCTTAAAATATAAAGACATGCTCAAGTCGTTAACACCGACCTGAGTGAGATTGAAACATAAAGGAACAGTCCCAAAACGGTGACTATTTGAGATTCACTAATACAAGTGAATATCTAACGGGTTTCTAAGCTTCCTAAACTATATGAAAATATGCACATGTGAAAGTATAATAAATAAATTTCTTGACCCACCCTCGCATAGGAAAAAAACAAATAAATAAAGAATTAGAAGATCCTATACAATTTGAGGATCCTAACCAGGATAAATTGTTAGGTAAAATCCAAAATGATTAATCAAGTAATGAGACTATTAATGAAGAATTCTCTTCTGAACAAGAAGATGAATCCACTAATAGTACATAATGAAATTGATCAAAGCTGAAGTGTGACGCCCCCAAAATAGGTCCAATCCACAATCCATTCTGAGTCGTCAAAATACATGGTACAGATACAACTACAACTTTATTAATACAACATAAAAACTGTGAGTTTAAATACAAATATTGTCATTTAGACAATATCCACACTCAAATAAGTCCTCATTACAATTATTGATACATTATTTTACAAAAATAGTGAGGACTACTAAAATGACTTTCTAGAACCTTCATTCCATACCTTGACTAGTACTCGCTACATTCTCGCCTCCTAAGAAGAAAAATGGAACAAAAGGAAAAGGGTGAGCTCAACTAGTCTAGTAAAGAATATTATGACTAAGATAACATAGAACAAATTATCATTAGTCTTGAACAGGGAAAAATTTAATAGAATACAATAGACAACCAGTTTTAAATCAATCTTCGCAGCGAAAATAATAATTCATTAGAAGAGTTAAGTAGAGAATGCAAACTACTATCTTCTATATATGAATTTAAAAGTTCATCGTCGATATTTTATCTGTAACATCAATCAATATATATCTGGAATTAAATATTTATCTTTGCACTACAGACCAATGATATTCATCAGTTGGTCATGTTCATCTAAATACATGTTCATCTTTGCACTACGGGCCAAAGATATTCATCAGAAAATCATTCATCTTTGCACTACATGCCAAAGATATTCAGTAATATCATCATTTAGGACTGAGGATGATGAAAAATATTTTAAAGAAAACCAATCCAGTGAAACAAAAGAATAAATATTAAGGATTCGTACTTTAAACAATCCAAGTTCAAAAATACTTCATAAATAACCAGAGTGGAGTAAAATTCAAGAATGATCAAAACATGGATACAATCAAAGCTAGTATCCATAATAGATATTTTGGACGAAAAACAAAAATTTAATTTTTCTGTGAATAGTACCGTATACGTGAATAGTGCCGTATACGTGAATAGTAACTTCGACACTAAAAGATAGAAATTTCACAAAAAAATTATCATCCTTCGTGAATAGTACTCGTGAATAGTAACTCGTGAATAGTAACTCATGAATAGTAACTCGTGAATAGTAACTCATGAATAGTAACCCCGACATGAAAAGTTCCAAATTTGATAAAAATTTAGATCAATATTTCGGCATAATGATATTGAAGAAATAATATCATTTACGAAGAAAATAACATCCCTTACCTCAAAAGGATAATACTTATGACTGAAATACTGGATATAGTACTGAAAGAACTTGCACCGTATAGCAATACTCAAAGTACTAAAATACTCACAAAAATACGCTCGATATTATAAAGAGAGAAAGAGAGAGAAATCTTTAGTTTCTGGTGTGATTTTCAATTCTAACCTAAACACCCTATTTATAAGAAATTGCTTAGAACATCAAAGCAGAAAATTTAATAAAATAATAATATTTTATTTTTAATTTCCTTAGCCCACCTTGACCATCTGAATTCAGCCACCAAATAATGACAAAAACCAAAAAAACGCTTTTGTAATTAAGAATAATTAAAACTTTCAAAAACCAATTATTTCAGAACTACGAAACTTCAATAATTCATAATAAATAGCCCTTTTATCAGAAAAATTTGAACCACATGTCTTTTTCATAGGAAATTTCGTTATCTACAATTTTGCAGAAGAAAGTTTTTCCAAATTCCAAACAGAAATTGACCGAAATCCACAAACGGGCGATTTTACAGGTTATAATCAAATTTCAGTCAAGAAATGGGCCCACAGACATGTTTAACATGTTTTAAATAACTTTTGCAACAAAAATACTCTTTCTCCTCATATACTCATATATCCCACATTCATTGTAAAAATATTATCATTATTATATTATAATAATATAATAAAATATTATTTTATCAGAAAAGATAAAATATCAATTTTCAACAATTGTCACTTTAAAAATTTTCTCCATCTATATCCACATAAAATGAATATTTTCCTCATCATATAAATCAATAATTAATTATTCACAAATAATATTACAGAATCACAATACCGACAACCAGGCAGTTCCCAGGAAAGAGGGGGCTTTCCAATAAGAATTTCTCCTTATTGGCGCGCAATTAGGTGACCAAACCTCTCCTTAGACAGAACTTTCTAGACATTGCCAATAATATTATTCAGATAATATGAATTATTGCTTCGATAATGGAAAATACTGTGTAGTGACAATTAATGAAATAACAGTAATATAGAATATCAATACAACAATTATTGAATCAATAAAATACTGAACAGTAATTACTGTAACAATTATTGAGTAGTGCCTTCTTACGTAAGAATCAATAATTAGTGCAATACCGTGTGCTACTGTGCAACAACGCGTATTACTGTGTTTTAACCACCGGGTATTCCAACAGTACTATTGGTAACAACTGCGTCGTTATTTATAAACAACTTATACTTGTCGTTTTCTTCATCCAATCGCTTTCCGTTATGGGGCCCACACAAAGCTGCACCGTCGTACGAATATTCCCCGACAGTAAGAATATTCCATGACCAAACGAATATTCTCCGATAAAAATGAATATTTTATAACCACTTGCTTATTTGAAATATTTGCGCATTTTATCCATAACTAACCACATTAATCAAATCAACCCTTACTATTTGAAAATAATAAATAGAGGAAATTTAATTTTATTTATAATAAGTTGGGGTCTTACAACCTCCCATCCTTATGAAATTTCGTCCTCGAAATTGACGTACGTACCTGGTGTTTCGAAAAGATGAGGATACCTCGCTTTCATTTTCGTTTCCAACTCCCAGGTCAGTTCCTCACTAGCATGGTTTCTCCACAAAACTTTAACTTGTGGTATGACCTTCGTGCGTAGGACATGCTCCTTCCTATCCAAGATCTTGACAAGTACCTCTTCGTACGTTAAGTCTTCGGCTATCTTGTCCGATTCTAACTCAATGACGTGGTTCGGGTCTTTCATATATTTACGAAGCACAGATATATGAAAATCATTATGAACACGAGACATACTTGGAGGTAACGCGAGTCTATAGGCCAAATTTCCTACTCGGTCAAGAATCTGAAATGGACAAATAAATCGTGGATTGAGCTTTCCTCTCTTCCCAAATCTTGTAACTCCTTTCCATGGAGCCACACGCAACAATACATGATCCCCAATACTAAATTCCACGTCCTTTCGATGAAGATCCGCATAACTCTTTTATCGATCATGTGCCATCTGTATACGTTGTCAAATCGTTTGGATCTTCTCTGTAGTCATTTGTACCAACTCTGGTCCCAATAACGCTGCTACTCCTACCTCATCCCAACATACTGGAGAGCGACATTTTCGTCCATACAATGCTTCAAATGGAGCCACACCTATACTTGCCTGATAACTGTTGTTGTAGGAGAATTCCACCAATGGTAGGTACTTATCCCAACTCCCTGTGAAATTGAGGACACAAAGTCTTAATAGATCTTCAAGAGTTTGAATAGTCCTCTCTGATTGTCCGTCCGTTTGAGGATGGTATGCCGAACTGAACCATAAATCCGTACCCATTGCTTTTTGCAAGCTAACCCAAAATCTTGAAGTAAATCTTGGGTCACAATCCGAAACTATGGATACTGACATACCATGCCACCTCACAATCTCATTTACGTACATACTAACAAGACGTTGAAGGGAATACGTTTCCCGTATCGGTAAGAAATTGGCAGACTTGGTTAATCTATCAACAATAACCCAAATCGCATTTATGCCTTGAGAAACCGTGGGAAGACCCGTAACAAAATACATGCTAATGTGTTCCCACTTCCATTTCGGAATCTCAAGTGGTTGCAATGGACCTTTTGGCACTTGATGCTCTACCTTTACACATTGACAAGTTAAACACCTCGATATAAACTTCGCGATCTCTCTCTTCATATTGTTCCACCAAAATGTATGTCGAAGATCATGATACATTTTGGTACTCCCAAGATGGATTTCAAACGATGTGTTATGTGCCTCCATCATGATTCTATGCTTCAAGTCAGAATCGTTAGGAACACAAAGTCTGGAGTGGACTCGAAGTATTCCTTCTTCATCGATTCTTGCTTCTGGAATAGTACCTTCTTGTACTTTCTTCTTCATACGCATCAGCTCAGGATCTGTGGCTTGAGCAACTTTAACTTTTTCGATTAAAGTTGGTTCTATGCGTATACTTGACATCATTGTATGGGTGCCCGGAGTCTTGAATTCTATCTTAATCTTTTGTAAATCACACAAAATGGGCCTTTGTTTTAACAACATCGCACTCGTTCACGCATATGATCTTCTACTCAACGCGTCAGCTACCACGTTCGCTTTTCTAGGATGGTATTGAATGGTATGGTCATAATCTTTCAATGACTCAATCCAACGTCGTTGCCGCATATTGAGTTCTTTTTGGGTGAAGAAATATTTGAGGCTTTTATGGTCTGAATATATCTCCACTTTCTCCCCATATAAATAGTGCATACCTCTAGATCTTTAGCGCGAAAATGACTGCTGCCAACTCTAGATCATGAGTAGGATAATTCCTCTCATATTCTTTAAGTTATCGCGAGGCATAGGCTATGACTTTTCCACGTTGTATGAGAACACATCCTAACCCTTTTCCTGAAGCATCGCTGTAGATAACAAATCCATCCGAACCAGATGGTATTGTAAAAACAGGTGCCGAAATGAGTCTCCTCTTGAGATCTTGGAAACTCTTCTCGCATTGCTCGCTCCATACGAATTTTGTATCTTTACAAGTCAGCTAAGTTAACGGAGTACCGATTCAAGAAAATTCTTCCATAAATCTCCGATAATAACCAGCTAAGCCTAGAAAGCTACGTATTTCGATTACCGACATACGTTGCTCTCAACTATAACTCATATCCCAACCTTGGAAAACACGTCACAATGACACCTATCAGTTTACTATCGCACGGATATGGCGTCCCCTACGGAGAGTCTGGCTTCGGTGCATTCCACAAAAGAAGTCACCAGATAGAGGCTCGGTTATCAACTTCTATAGTTGGGTTTTTAACTCCTGAAGTTCAATAGGAGCCATTCGATATGATATTTTAGAAATCGATTTTGTACCGGGTTCAAAGTCGATACAAAATTCAATATCACACTCTGGGAGTAGGCCAGGAAATTTTTCAAGAAATACGTTAGGAAGTTTACTAACAACAGAAATATCATTCAAATCTGACGTATTTTTGTTCAAGTCCATAACATGGCTAAGAAAGCTTGACATCTATTTTTCAATAAACGAATGATTTTACGGCTTGATATGAAAGAGTTTGACTTCAATGGTTTGGTTGCTTAAATTCGAATAACAGGTTACTTAGGAATATGAAAACTAACAACCTTACAAAAGCAATCAATTTGGCATGATGAGTAGTTAACCAATCAATCCCTAAAATACATAAAAAGTAAGTATATTTAAAGAGATAAGATCAACAGGTAATGTGATGGTGCCAACTTGGATCAAACAAGATTTATAAACAGTGGATGTGACGAAAGTTTCTCCTAACGGAGTTTCAACAGATAAGTCAAAGTCTAATTTTGTCCGGAGTCAAGTTTAAACGTTGAGCACAAGCAGGAGAGATAAATGAATGGGTAGAACCGGTATCTAATAAGGTATAAACTTCGCAAGAATTTATAATTAACTAACTCGTGCTAAATTCGTTCGGGTTCCTCGCATTCTGACCAGGCACGACAAACGCTCTTCCAGGAACTGTTGACTTTGACTTTTATGGGACAGCCTTTTGAGTCACGATCCCTGCTGGACTTGGTTTCGCTACAGGATAATCTCGAGCTATATGACCATCTTTTTCACAACTAAAACATACCTTGGAAGGTTGTGAACAGTTTGGACTTATGTGTCCCTCTTCTCCGCATCTGTAGCATCTAACTGGCGATCTTTCTCCTCCCCTAGAATTCGTTGCTGGTGTTGGTGCCGACGTCTTCCCATCATTGTTTAATCTTCTCTTTTTGAAATTTCCACTTGACTCACCTTTCCTATTATCTTGGTCATGATTACCACCGAAGTTGTTACCATTTCTGGCTTGATAATTTCCTCCACGATGGTTATCATTGTTCCGATGACCGTTTTCACCGGTACGATTATCATCAAGTTGTTGGTCATTATTCTTCAGTTGAGCCGACTCATTATCGCGCTCCAATAACTGAGCCCTATTCACAACATCTGAATATAAACAAAGTTTGTGAGAAATGAGGTATTGACGTATTTTGGGTTTCAAATCTCGCAGAAACATTCGCATCATTCTCTCCTCATTATCAACCAAATGGGATGAAAATTGGGACAACTCGGCAAACTTAGCTTTGTACTGCAAAACGTTCATATTGTTTTGCTCTAGCTTGATGAACTCTACCTCCTTCATGTGACGAATACTTTCGGGAAAGTACTTGTCGTTGAACAATTCTTGGAACTTCTCCCAAGACATCTTCAGTGCGGCAGGCTGAGTACGCTTTACGGATTCCCACCAATAATTTGCCTCTCCTCGCAACATGAAGGTGGCGAAATGAACCTTTTGCTCCTCTGAGCATCCCAAGACATCAAATATCTTTGTGATCTGCTTTATCCACGTCTCTACCGTAAGTGGTTCTGGCTTTCCCAAAAACTCCGGCGGTCCTAACTCCTTGAACTGCTTAGCGGTGACCATCCGTGAGTTTCCAATGTTTCCACCTGTATTTTGAACAGTAGTCTCTCTTGTTTGGTTTTGCATGAATTCTAGAAAGTTCTTAAACATACCATCATTCGTCATTTGGTCGGTGTTATTGTTTACAGGAGGGTTATTGCCTTCCTTATCCTGGGTATTGATCAGTGGTGACTCAACGGTCTCATGTGCTCCATTGCTTATCTTAACATCTTTAGATGCCATTTTACTGTTACAAAACAATGGTTAATTGACATGCCACATATTATCCCTATATTCTGACCGACCAATTAAATAACAAATAAGCTTAGGTATGACACACTAGTGAAGGATTTACTCGTTTCTCCCCTCATAGTTCTATTCCCCGATCTCCGCCAGAGACCATATCCCTAAGCTCTAATACCAACTGTGACGCCCCCAAAATAGGTCCAATCCACAACCCATTCTGAGTCGTCAAAATACATGGTACAGATACAACTACAACTTTATTAATACAACATAAAAGCTGTGAGTTTAAATTCAAATATTGTCATATAGACAATATCCACACTCAAATAAGTCCTCATTACAATTACTGATACATTATTTTACAAAAGTGGTGAGGACTACTAAAACGACTTTCTAAAACCTTCATTCCATACCCCGACTTGTACTCGCTACATTCTCGCCTCCTGAGAAGAAAAATGGAACAAAAGGAAAAGGGTGAGCTCAACTATCCCAGTAAAGAATATTATGACTAAGATAACATAGAACAAATTATCGTTAGTCTTCAACAGGGAAAAATTTAATAGAATACAATAGACACCCAGTTTTAAATCAATCTTCGCAGTGGAAATAATAATTCATTAGAAGAGTTAAGTAGAAAATTCAAACTACTATCTTCTATATATGAATTTAAAATTTCATCGTCGATATTTTATCCCTGTAACATCAATCAATATATATCTGGAATTAAATATTTATCTTTGCACTACAGACCAAAGATATTCATCAGTTGGTCATGTTCATCTAAACACCTGTTCATCTTTACACTACGGGCCAAAGATATTCATCAGAAAATCATTCATCTTTTCACTACATGCCAAAGATATTCAGTAATATCATCATTTAGGACTGAAGATGATGAAAAATATTTTAAAGGAAACGAATCCAGTGAAACAAAAGAATAAATATTAAGGATTCGCACTTTAAACAATTGAAGTTAAAAAATACTTCATAAATAACCAGAGTGGAGTAAAATTTAAGAATGATCAAAACATGGATACAATCAAAGCTAGTATCCATAATAGATATTTTGGACGAAAAACAAAAATTTAATTTTTCTGTGAATAGTGTCGTATTCGTGAATATTGTTGTATACATGAATAGTAACTCCGACACTAAAAGATAGAAATTTCACAAAAAAAATCATCATGCTTCGTGAATAGTACTAATGAATAGTAATTCATGAATAGTAACTCGTGAATAGTAACTCATGAATAGTAACCCCGACATGAAAAGTTCCAAATTTAATAAAAATTTAGACCAATATTTCGGCATAATGATATTGAAGAAATAATATCATTTACGAAGAAAATAACATCCCTTACCTCAAAAGGATAGTACTTCTGACTGGAATACTGGATATAGTGTTGAAAGAACTTGCACCGTATAGCAATACTCAAAGTAATAAAATACTCACAAAAATATGCTCGATATTATAGAGAGAGAAAGAGAGAGAAATCATTAGTTTCTGGTGTGATTTTCAATTCTAACCTAAGCACCCTATTTATAGGAAATTGCTTAGAACATCAAAGCAGAAAATTTAATAAAATAATAATATTTTATTTTTAATTTCCTTAGCACACCTTGACCATCTGAATTCAGCCACCAAATAATGACAAAAACCAAAAAAACGCTTTTGTAATTAAGAATAATTAAAACTTTCAAAAACCAATTATTTCAGAACTACGAAACTTTAATAATTCATAATAAATAGCCCTTTTATCAGAAAAATTCAAACCACATGTCTTTTTGATAGGAAATTTCATTATCTACAACTTTGCAGAAAAAAGTTTTTCCAAATTCCAAACAAAAATTTACCGAAATCCACAAACGGGCGATTTTACAGGCTATAATCAAATTTCAGTCAAGAAATGGGCCCACAGACATGTTTAACATGTTTTAAACAACTTTGGCAACAAAAATACTCTTTCTCCTCATATACTCATATATCCCATATTCATTGTAAAAATATCATCATTATTATATTATAACAATATAATAAAATATTATTTTATCAAAAAAGATAAAATATCGATTTTCAACAATTGTCACTTTAAAAATTTTCTCCATCTATATCCACATAAAATGAATATTTTCCTCATCATATAAATCAATAAATAATTATTCACAAATAATATTACAGAATCACAATACTGACAAACAGACAGTTCCCAGGAAAGAGGGAGCTTTCCAATAAGGATTTCTCCTTACTAACGCGCAATTAGGTGACCAAACCTCTTATTAGATAGAACTTTCTAGACATTGCCAATAATGTTATCTAATAATATTATTCAGATAATATGAATTATTGCTTCGATAATGGAAAATACTGTGTAGTGACAATTATTGAAACAACAGTAATATAGAATATCAATGCAACAATTATTGAATCAATAAAATACTGAACAGTAATTACTGTAACAATTATTGAGTAGTGCCATCTTACGTAAGAATCAATAATTGGTGCAATACCTTGTGCTACTGTGCAACAACGCGTATTACTGTGTGTTAACCATCGGGTATTTCAACAGTATTAACGGTAACAACTGCGTCGTTATTTATAAACAACGTATACTTGTCATTTTCTTGATCCAATCGCTTTCCGTTATGGGGCCCACACAAGGCTGCGCCTTCGTACGAATATTCTCCGACAGTAAGAATATTCCACGACCAAACGAATATTCTCCGATAAAAATGAATATTTTATAACCACTTGCTTATTTAAAATATTTGCGCATTTTACCCATAACTAACCACATTAATCAAATCAACCCTTACTATTTCAAAATAATAAATAAAGGAAATTTAATTTTATTTATAATAAGTTGGAGTCTTACATTAAGTACTTGAGACTGATACTGTCGTAAGATTTGAACAAAAATACTTTGAAGGTTATAATAATATTTATCAGACTGAACAAGTTCATGCAACACAAGATGCCTTACGTGTTGAATTGAAATTTTACTATTCCGATTATGAGAAATATAATGTCGATGAATTGCTAGATTCTGGATGCACATTGCTTCTTGTTTTCTCAACTGTATATTAGTCTAAAGCAAGTACCACTTCTTATGCTTCAGAGTTCTCATGTAAACTTTCCATCTCCTCTCTCACTATAATCAGAGACAAAAACATGCCCTCACACACATGTATATCACATAACATTTGTGGGCCCAAGTGCAAAATTAGGATTCACATAACCTAATCAAATGAAGACGGAAAATTCAAAAATAAATGTGCTAGACCCGAGAGAAGCCTCCACGTGTCCCAAGGTAGAAGACTCATGGAGGCGGCTCATTTTGGGAATTTATTGAGGGATTGGATTGGTGGCTAGAAGGACAGAGCAATATGGGTATTATTCTAATGACTAAAGGGTATTTCTGGAATTTCCCTAAAAACACGTGCCTAACATGTGACTACTTAATTCCATGAAACTCTATAAATACCCCTTCCATTCTAGGAAGGAAGGGGACTCTTTTGGTGACTTAAGGCTTGTATATTCTACCTAAAAGCACTAAAAGGGTTTGGGACCTCTCTTCAAACACAAGACTTGGACTCTTGGAATGTGAGACCCCAGATTTTATGAATAAAGATTTAATTTTCTTGAAATATTTTTTTTAAATATTATGGCGTGGATTTGATATAATGTTATAGTTGTGGGTAATATTTATAAATTTTACAAAGTATGCAAGTTGTTGTATAATATTCGATTGGTCGGGAAATTTTTTTTTTGTCGGAGAATATCCGTACGACGGTACAATCATTGGTGGACCCCACAACAGAATTATTGTCGCATGGAGAAAATGGCAAAAATATTTTATTAAAAATAACGGCGGAAGTTTTACCATTAATACTGCTGAACTAATCGATAGTAAAAGTACAGTAATACGCGCGGTTGCATAGTAGCACACGGTATTGATTTTTAATGCTTATGTGATAAGTCACTCAGTTTTGTTTTATTGGTATTATTATTGTAATAAAACAGAAAAGCTTTTTATATAAAACAAAATAATTTTATAAAGTTATTCGTTTTATTAGGCTAATAGTAAAATCTTTTTATATAAAACAGAATACTTTTATAAAGTTATCTGTTAATAAAACGTTTTATTAAACATTAATTAGAATATATTATATTTTATTATGCATAGTGTTTGTATAGTACCTGCATAGTGTTTGCATAGTAAAATCTTTTATAAAGTTATTCGTTTTATTAGATTATAAATAGAATATATTATATATTATTTAAAAGATTTTGCTTTAAATATGGACCGTCAGATTAAAATAAATCAATCTGGACCATTCATGAGTTAGTTACTATCCTGTCTATGCGTTTACGCCGGACCTGGTTCTATTATTTATTATTCTGTTGGGAATAACCTATCTGTGCAGTCTATCGCACGCATGGTGAATTTTTCTATTATTCCATTCTTTATTATTCTGTTGGAATAACCTCTCTATGTGGATTACCACATGCATGGTGAATGATCCTTTGTATTCATTCCTTATTAAATTATGGAAATGATCTGTATACGTGGATTACCGCATGGCGGGTGAAAATCCATTTGTAGTTTCATATATTCTATTATACTCAGTTGGTTAAAGTTTTAGTTTCTATACTCCATGAAATTAATGGAATATCCTTGATATTTGCGCTTCATCCAGTATCTTTTCATGGAAATATTCTTCTGAGCATTCTTGAATTTTACTCTATAAAGAAGTATCATGTTGACAATTTGGACGTTATTGGTTCTTGGATAAATTAATTCTTGAACTTGTTTTATTGAATTCTTATATCATTGTCATAATCCTCGTGTTTATATTATGTTGAAAGTCATCTGTGTTTTGTAGTGCATAGATAGACTTGGTATAATTATGACCACGGCTTATTCGGTATAATCATGACCGTAATGTTACAAATGATGTGGAAAAAGTCCTCATTGGCCCGTAGTTCATTGATGGACAGTTTTTTGGTATGATTATGGCTATGGATTCTCTTTGGCCAAGGGTGCAAAGATGAATTGTTTTATGGCATGATCAGGACCGTTGATGAAAACACGATTATTTTTGGCCCGTAGTGCATGGATAATTTGTGGTCGTGATACTTAAGAATATCCTTAGCCGTAGTGCAGGGGTGATTCGATGATGTGGATTATTTATTAAGCTGAGTCCTAGCGATAAAAGTGATGAAAAACCTTTTAAATCATAGAAGATAGTAGATTTTATTATCTACTTGACTCCTAATGGATTGCTTGTTTCGCTGCAGTTAAACTTGATGTTTGTTATATTTTATCAGTTTAACACTGTCGAAGGCTAATGATAATTTATTCTGCATTATCTTAGTCATAATATTTTTTACTTGGCTAGTTGAGCTCATTGTTCTCTTCAGGAAATGAGAACGTAGCTGGGACTAGTCGGGGAACAGAGTGATGGTCCTAGATGGTGCATTAGTAGTCCTCACTATTCTGTGAAATAGTGTGATAATAATTGTAATGAGGACTCCTTTTGAGTTTGTATACTCTCTAGTAGACAATATTTGTATTCAAACTCATAGTTTATGTTTTGTCGTATTGTACACGACAGTTGTATTATTAAGTTGTATTTGAATTCTGTACCATGTATTTGGCGACTCAAGATGGGTGATGTATACCTAATTTTAGGGGTGTCATAGTTGGTATCAAAGCTTAGGGATATGATCCCTGGATAGGATGTGAGAATAGAACTAGGAGGGGAGAGACAGAGAATTCCTTCGCTAGTATGACCTACCTAAGTTTATTTGGTATTTAATTGGTCGGTCAGAATATAGGGATAATATGTTACATGTCAATTAACCTTTGTTTTGTGGCAGTATCTGAAAATGACATCCAAGAATGTTGAAAATAGCAATGGAGCACAGGAGACTGTTGATTCTCTATATATCAATAATTAGGACAATGTGCAACAGGATGGCGATAATCCTCCTGTAAACAACAACATTGATCAATTGATGAACGACGGTACGTTTAGGACTTTTTTAGAATTCATGTAACATCAGGCGAAGGCGGCTCCTGTTCATAATGCAGGAGGAAACAATGGCAACCCACGATTGGTCATCGCTAAGCAATTTAAGGGGCTTGAACCACCGGAGTTTTTGGGAAAGCCAGAACCACTTAAGGCAGAGACGTGGTTAAAGCAGATCACCAAGATATTTGATGTATTGGGATGCTCCGAGGAGCAAAAGGTTCCCTTT
The DNA here is from genome assembly GCA_020205505.1 of Panax japonicus. NCBI lineage: Eukaryota > Viridiplantae > Streptophyta > Magnoliopsida > Apiales > Araliaceae > Panax > Panax japonicus. Next base: position 8,307,273 of record CM035100.1, read on the forward strand.
GACACCTTTATGTTGTATGAAGATGCAGATCACTAGTGGGAATCTGTAAAACATACCTAGCCTGACGCACTTAAGATGTTTTGGGAGAAGTTCCAAGAGCTGTTCAATGACAAGTACTTTCCCGAAAGCATTAGTCACATGAAGGAGATGGAATTTATCAAGTTAGAGCAAAACAACATGACCGTGTCGTAGTACGAAGCCAAGTTTACCGAGTTATCCCGATTTGCGTCCCACTTGGTTTATAATGAAGAGAGAATGACGCGGATGTTTTTAAGAGGTTTGAAGCCGGAGATACGTCAATATCTTATTTCTCAAAAACTGTGTTTATATTCAGATGTTGTAAATAGGGCTCAGTTAGTGGAGCGCGATAACGAGTCAACGCAACCAAAAGAGAGCAGCCGGCAAAATTATAATACCAGTGAGAGCAGTCATCGAAGCGGTGACAACAAGCTTGGAGGGAATCAACAGGCCAGAAATGGTAACCACTTCAGTGGTAATCATGGTCAAAACAATAAGAATGAACATTTCAAGAAGAGAAGGTTCAACAATAACTTAAAGACGTCGGCACCAGCACCTGTTTCAAAGGAAGAAGAACGACCATCAGTCATTTGTTTCAAATGCGGACATGAGGGACACATCCATCCAAACTGTACGCAGCAATCCAAAACGTGTTTTAATTGCGGAAGAGAAGGTCATCTAGCTCGATTTTATCGTATGGTGAAGTCAAGTCCAGCTGAGATTGTGATGCCAAAGGATGTCCCAGACAAGTTAAAGTCGGTAGTTTAAGAGAGCGTTTTTTTGTGACAAGGAACCTGGATAAAATTATCACTGGTATGTTAGTCATAAACTCTTGTGAAGTCTATACCGTGTTAGATACTGGTTCTACTTACTCTTTTATTTCACCTAGTTGTGTTCAATGTTTGAAGTTAACTCCGGAGGAGTTAGACTTTGATATACCTGTTTAAACTTAGTTGGGAGAAACCTTCGTTACATCCACTATTTATAAATCTTGTTCAAATAAACACTTTCACGTTACGTGTTGATCTTGTCTCTTTGAAAATACTTGTCTTTAATGCGATTTTAGGAATCGATTGGTTAACTACTCATCATGCTTTTCGTAAGGTTGTTAGCTTTCATATTCCTAACCAACCTATTATGCGAATTCAAGCAACCAAACCACTAAATTCAATCATTGTCATATCAAGCCATAAGTAAAGAGCCCCGGTCCTTTTGTTGTTGACTTTCTTGTGTGGAATGCACCGAAGCCAGACATTCTGTAGGCGATGTCGTGAATGACGATGACAAGTTAATAGGTATCAATGTGACGTACTATCCATATCTTGGATGAGGGTCACAGTTTTGAATGATATTTCTATTGTTAATAAATTTCCTGATGTATTCTTGAAGACTTCTTAGCCTATCCCTAGAGCGTGAAATTGAAATTTGTATTGACCCCAATACAAAACCCATTTCTTAAACCCTCAAATATTTCTTCAACTAAAACGAACGTATAACGTGCCAAAGACGTTGGCTCGAGCTGTTGAAGATTACGATCGTACCATGCAATATCATCGTGGAAGTGCGAACGTGGTAGCTGATGCGTTGAGTAGAAGATCGTATGCGGTTACAAGTGCGAATATACGAACCCATGTGAAGATAATGAATATATGAGTAGAATCGATTTTAATCGATAAAGTTAAAGCCGCTCAAGCTACACACCCAGAGCTGATTAATGTAAAGAATGAAGAAGGTTCAAGAGGGCGTTATTCTATAAGCAAGAATCGACGAATAGAGTAAATCTCAACCCTCGATTTAGTTGACCCATTTGAAATCCTCGATGAAGTAGGAACTGTGGCCTATAGACTCGTTTTACCGCTAAGTATGTCGCGTGTTCATAACGTTTTTTACGTATCGATGTTACGTAAATATGTGGACGACCTGAACCACATTATTAATTTAGAATCGGACGAGATAACGGATGATTTAACGTTTGAGGAGATACGTGTTAAAATCTTGGATAAGAAGAATCGTATTCAACACTCAAAAGTTATACCTCGAGAGTTAGAATTTGAAATGAAGTCAAGGTATCCTCACCTCTTCAGTATACCAGGTACGTACGTAAATTTTGAGGGCGAAATTTCATAAGGAGGGGAGATTGTGAGACCCCATATTTTATGAATAAAGATTTAATTTTCTCGAAATATTTTTTTTGGATATTATGGTGTGGATTTGATATAATGTTATAGTTGTGGGTAATATTTATAAATTTTAAAAAAGTATGCAAGTTGTTGTATACTATTCGATTGGCCGAAGAATATATTTTTTTTGTCGGAGAATATCTGTACGACGGTGCAATCATTGGTGGACCTCACAACGGAATTATTGTCTGATGGAGAAAACGACAAAAATATTTTATTAAAAATAACGACGGAAGTTTTACCATTAATACTGTTGAACTACTCGGTAGTAAAAGTACAGTAATACACGTGGTTGCATAGTAGCACACGGTATTGATTATTGATGCTTATGTGATAAGTCACTCAGTTTTGTTTTATTGGTATTATTAATGTAATAAAACGGAAAAGCTTTTTATATAAAACAGAATACTTTTATAAAGTTATTCGTTTTATTAGGCTAATAGTAAAATCTTTTTATATAAAACAGAATACTTTTATAAAGTTATTTGTTTTATTAGACAATAATTAGAATATATTATATTTTATTATGCATAGTGTTTGCATAGTAAACTCTTTCATAAAGTTATTCATTTTATTAGATTATAAATAGAATATATTATATTTTATTTAAAAGATTTTACTTTAAATATGGACCATCAGATTAAAATTAAATCAATCTAGACCGTTCATGAGTTAATTACTATGCAGTCAATTTTTCTATAAATAGAAGCTCATTCCTTCATTATTTCTTAGGAATTCACTGAAACTCTAGATAGATAAACTATAGAGAGAAAGAAGAAAAATATTCTGCTACTTCACTACTCATATATCCAGTACTCTTCTTCTTAAAGTAGGGGATATTATTTGTTATACTTGTAAGGGGTATTCTTTCTTTCTTATTCATGAAGAGAACTTTTGTTATTCAATTTTTTATTATTCTGTTGGAATAACATGTATACACGGGATACCCTATACTTGGTAAAATTCTTCTGTTATTCCATTCTTAAATATTATGTTGGAATAACCTGTCTATGCAAAGTACTGCATACATGGTGAAATTCTTCTGTTATTCCATTCTTTATTATTATGTTGGAATAACCTATCTATGCAAAGTACTGCATACATGGTGAAATTCTTCTGTTATTCCATTCTTATTATACTGTTAGAATAACCTTTTTATACGAAGTACCGCATATATGGTGAAATTCTTCTAATATTCTGTTCTTTATTATTCTGTCGGAATATCATGTCTGTGCGTTTACGCCAGACCTGGTTCCATTATTCATTATTCTGTCGGAATATCCTGTCTGTACGTTTACGCCGGACCTGGTTCCATTACTTATTATTCTGTTGGGAATAACCTATCTGTGCAGTCTATCGCACGCATGGTTAATCCTTCTGTTATTCTATTCTTTATTATTCTGTTGGAATAACCTGTCTATGTGGATTACCACATGCATGGTGAATGATCCTTTGTATTCATTTCTTATTAAATTGTGGAAATGATCTGTATACGTGGATTACCGCATGGCGGGTGAAAATCCATTTGTAGTTTCATATATTCTATTATACTCAGTTGGTTAAAGTTTTAGTTTCTATACTCCATAAAATTAGTGGAATATCCTTGATATTTGCGCTTCATCCAGTATCTTTTCATGGAAATATTCTTCTGAGCATTCTTGAATTTTACTTTACAAAGAAGTATCATGTTGACAATTTGGACGTTATTGATTCCTGGATAAATTAATTCTTGAACTTGTTTTATTGAATTCTTATATCATTGTCATCATCCTCAAGTTTATATTATATTGAAAGTCATCTGTGGCATGTAGTGCATAGATGGACTTGGTATGATTATGACCAGGGATTATTCGGTATAATCATGACCGTAATGTTACAAATGATGTGAAAAAATCCTCATTGGCCCGTAGTGCATTGATGGACAGTTTTTGGTATGATTATGGCTATGGATTCTCTTCGGCCAAGGGTGCAAAGATGAATTATTTTATGGCATGATTAGGACCGTTGATGAAAACACGATTATCTTTGGCCCGTAGTACATGGATAATTTGTGGTCGTGATACTAAAGAATATCCTTGGCCGTAGTGCAGGGGTGATTCGATGATGTGGATTACTTATTAATCTGAGTCCCAGCGATAAAAGTGATGAAAAACCTTTTAAATCATAGAAGATAGTAGATTTTATTCTCTACTTGACTCTTCTAATGGATTGCTTGTTCCGCTGCAGTTAAACTTGATGTTTGTTATATTTTATCAGTTTAACACTGTTGAAGGCTAATGATAATTTATTCTGCATTATCTTAGTCATAATATTTTTTATTGGGCTAGTTGAGCTCACCCTTTTGCTTTCATTGTTCTCTTCAGGAAATGGGGACGTAGCTGGGACTACTCGGGGAACAGAGCAATGGTCCTAGATGGTGCATTAGTAGTCCTCACTATTCTGTGAAATAGTGTGATAATAATTGTAATGAGGACTCCTTTTGAGTTTGTATACTCTCTAGTAGACAATATTTGTATTCAAACTCACAGTTTATGTTTTGTCGTATTGTACACGACAGTTGTATTATTAAGTTGTATTTGAATTCTGTACCATGTATCTGGCGACTCAAGATGGGTGATGTATACCTAATTTTGGGGGCGTCACAGTTATACTCAATTATTGCTACAGTAATTGATGCATCATATCTCTCATATTATTGTTTAAATTATTGTTACAGTATCATCTGCATAATATGATATATTATTAAATCAATAATTGAGACGGCAAAGTTTTTCATATTATTATTTGCAATATTGACAATGTTTAGAAGTTCTGTCAAGGAGAGGTTTGGTCACCTAATTGCGCACTAATAAGGAGAAATCCTTATCGGAAAGCCCCCTCTTTCCTGGGAACGACCTGGTTGTTAAATATTGTGAATTATAATATTAATGATGAATAAGTTCGTGTTGATTTAAGATGAAATTTATAGTTCCATTGTGTTAGAATTATTTGTGTTAGTGGAAATCGACATTTGTTTCGATAATAATTGATGTCTGGAGGTTATATTGTTCAATCGGGTATTCGGGGCACTTTTCGTGTCGGAGTACTATTCACGAGTTACTATTCATAAGTTACTATTCACGAGTTACTATTCACGGGGTACTATTCACCCGAAGAATATATTTCTTTTCTGTCCAAATCAATTTTGGATACAATATTATTCCATGAGGAGATATGCTAATTTTTCATACCATTGGTTGAAATTGTAATAGTAAATCAATATGGATTGTTGATTTAAAGTTTTAATAGTAACTTGTCCCTTCAGTTTTCTAAGAGTTATTTGCCCCTTCGGTGTTTCAAGAGTTAATTGCCCCTTCGCAAATAGTAGTTGTCTCTTCAATATTACCAAGAGTCATTTTGACCCTTCGTTAAGACCAAGAGCTACTTTCAGTTCTTCTATAAATAAAAGCTCATTCCTTCATCATTTCTTACAAATTCACTGAAACTCTAGACAGAGAAACTATATAGAGAAAGAAGAAAAGTATTATGCTACTTCATTTTTCCAATATCCAGTTTCTTCTAAGGTAAGAGATATTATTTGTTATATCCGTAAGGGGTATTATTCTTTCGTATTCATGAAGAGAGCTTCTATTATTCCATTCTTTATTATTATGTTGGAATAACATGTGTATGCGAAGTACCGCATACATGGTGAAATTCATCTGTTATTCCATTCTTTATTATTATGTCGGAATAACCTGTCTGTGCAGTCTATCGCATGCCTGGTGAATTCTGTTGTTATTCCATTCTTATTATTCTGTTGGAATAACCTGTTTATGTGAAGTACCGCATAGATGGTGAAATTCATCTAATATTCCGTTCTTTATTATTCTATCGGAATATCCTGTCTGTGCGTTTACGCCTGACCTTGTTCCATTATTTATTATTCTGTCAGAATATCATGTCTGTGCGTTTACGCCGGACCTAGTTCCATTATTTATTATTCTGTTGGGAATAACCTATCTGTGCAGTCTATCGCACGCATGGTGAATCCTTCTGTTATTCCATTCTTTATCATTCTATTGGAATAACCTGTCTATGTGGATTACCACATGCATGGTGAAGGATCCTTGGTATTCATTCCTTATTAAATTGTGGAAATGGCCTGTCTACCTGGATTATCGCATGGCGGGCGAAAATCCATTTGCAGTTTCATATATTCTATTATACTCAGTTGGTTAAAGCTTTGGCTTCTATACTCAATGAAATTAGTGGAATATCCTTGATATTTGCGCTTCATCCAGTATCTTTATATGAAAATATTCTTCTGAGCTTTCTTGAATTTTACTCCACAAAGCAGTATCATGTTGACAATTTGGACGTTATTGAGTTCAGGATAAATTCACTTATAAATCTTAAAATTTATTCTTCAACTTGTTTTATTGAATTGTCATCATCCTCATGCATAGATAGACTTGGTATGATTATGACTAGGGATTATTCAGTATAATCATGACCGTAATGTGATGAATGATGTGGTAAAAGTCCTCATTGGCCTGTAATTCATTGGTGGACAGTTGTTGGTATGATTATGACCAGGGATTATTCGGTATAGTCATGACCATTGATGATTACATGAATATCCTTGGCCGTGGAGAAGGGATGATTCGATTTTATTTATTAAGTTGAGTCTCAGCGATAAAGTTGATGAAAAACTCTTTAAATCATAGAAGATAGTAGATTTTATACCTTACTTGACTCTTCTAATATATTGCTTGATCTGCTGCAGTTAAACTTGATGTCTATTGTATTTTATCAATTTAACATTGTTGAAGGCTAATGATAATTTATCCTGCATTATCTTAGTCATAATACTTCTTACTAGGCTAGTTGAGATCACCCCTTCTTTCACTGTTCTCTTCAATGTTCTCTTCAGTTTGTATACTGTCTAGATGACAATATACGTATTAAAACTCTTAGATTATGTTTTGTCGTATTTTACACGACTGATGTATAATTAGGTTGTATTTGAATTTTGTACCATGTATCTGGCGACTCAAGATGAGTGATGTATACCTGTTTTTGGGGGCGTCACAGTTGGTATCAAAGCTTAGGGATATGATCCCTGGCTGAGATGTGAAACAAGAACTAGGAGGGGAGAGACGGAGAATTTCTTCGCTAGTATGACTTACCTAAGTTTATTTGGTATTTAACTGGTCGGTCAGAGTATAGGGATAATATGTGATATATTAATTAACCCTTGTTTTGTGGCAGTATTGGAAAATGGCATCCGAAAATATTGAGATAAGCAATGAAGCACATGAGATCATGGAGTCACCACAGATTAATACCCATGATAATGTGCAACGGGAAGACAATAATCCTCAGGTGAACAACCACATCGACAAAATGGCAAACGACAGAATGTTTAGGAGCTTTCTGCAATTCATACAATATCAGGCAAGAAAAACTCCTGTCCAAAATGTAGGTGGAAACACTGAAAACTTATGGACGGTCACCGCTAAACAGTTCAAGGAGCTGGGACCACTGGAGTTTATTGGAGAGCCAAAACCACTTAAGGCGGATGCATGGATAAAGTAGATCACCAAGATATTTGATGTCTTAGGATGCTCCGAGGAGCAAAAGGTTCCTTTTGCCACCTTTATATTGCAAAGAGGGGCAGATTACTGGTGGGAATCAGTAAAGCGTACTCAACCTGCCGTACTGAAGATATCTTGGGAGAAGTTTCAAGAACTGTTCAACGACAAGTACTTTCCCGAAAGTATTCGTCACATTAAAGAGGTAGAGTTCATCAAGTTGGAGCAGAACAATATGACCGTGGCGCTGTACGAAGCTAAGTTTGCCGAGTTGTCCCGGTTTGCGTCCCACTTGGTTGATAATGAGGAGAGAATGACACGGATGTTTTTACGAGATTTGAAACCGGAGATACGTCAATATCTTATTGTTAGGTTTGTAATATTCTTGAACGCAATCAAATTGCACAAAATAAGCGAAAACGTGTAAAAATCAGAGTTTAAAATTTTAAAAACCATATACATGGATCATCCTTTATGCACAATTATTAATTAAACGAAAAGATAGGAAGACCAAGAATCATACCCTTGAAGATTCGAGCTTCCTCATGTACAAGTTCACCTCCAATCCTTTTCGCGTTCAACTTGAATCCACCGGGTTTGGTCCTTCATTTGATCAATGTTAGCCACCCAAGTGTTTGGCCTCTAGAGGTGATCCACCAAGGAAGAAGTAAGATCCAAGAAGATGGGTGTTTGGCAAAACCCTAGTTTTTTCTATCTCTCATAGAAAAAGAACGTACTCTCCCATATGTTGGAATTACGTATCATAGATATCTGATATAAGACTCCTCTTATATAGATATCAAGTAACCCTATTAAAAATAAGGTATTATTTATTTAATTAAACTCTTTTAATTAAATGGGCTCCCTAATCTTATTAGGGATAATTAATCAAACTCCTTTAACTAATTTTCCCTCCTAATCTTATTAGGAATAAATGAGAGTACTTATATTAAATTAATTCCTAAACTCTTTTAGAAATTAAAATAATAATAATTGTAATAATATTAATAAGACTCCTCTTATTAATTTATATTTAATATTTCTAAAATATTAAATAATAAATATTAAGCTATTTAATTTATTCTATCACCATAGATTTAATTAAATATACTTAACATATTATTACGATTATGTCATTAATTTTTTAAATAATTATTCTTCCTTTTATGGTGTGACCCTTTAGGTTCTCCATATTAAACCGGTTGTGAATAAATCAATTAGAACAATTCTAATCTTATTTAAATAAATAAATTAAACTAATAATTTATTTAAATAAATAATATTTATTCTATAATAGGGATAAGCCTCCCTAGCGATCAACGACTTTCCAGATAATATAGATTTCAACATTAATCATAAAAGAACCTTTGAGTAAATAGTTACCGTATAATTCAATCCTTCCACCATACAATGTCCCAATTAAATATAAGACATGGAATTACTGTCAAGTCTTATTTTATTTAATTATATGTATTTCGAATCTTAAATGCACAACCCCAAATAATGTAAATTAGAAACTCCTTTCTAATTTCATTCTGCCTTGGCCAAGGACTACTGGGTTGTCATTTATCGAATCACATAGGACATTTCTCTTCTTTTACTAGAAGTGGTAGATTCTTTATTGATCATACATTATCTTCATGTACAACTTATTATACCCAAGTATACCCTCTGATATACCCTAAGGGTCTTAAGGAATAAGTCAAAGTATAACTCATCATACACAAAAAACTATGAGAATCTCAAGTCCAAGGATCACTTGTACTACTATCACTACAGAAATTTCTATTGACATGCAAGTAAAACTCCATTATGTATTCCTTAGCGAGCCACATTCAGTGAACTTAGAAGTGGTAGATTAGAAACTCCTTTCTAATTTCATTCTGCCTTGGCCAAGGACTACTGGGTTGTCATTTATCGAATCACATAGGACATTTCTCTTCTTTTACTAGAAGTGGTAAATTCTTTATTGATCATACATTATCTCCATGTACAACTTATTATACCCAAGCATACCCTTTGATATACCCTAAGGGTCTTAAGGAATAAGTCAAAGTATAACTCATCATGCACAAGATACTATGATGATCTCAAGTCCAAGGATCACTTGTACTACTATCACTACAGGAATTCCTATTGACATGCAAGTAAAACTCCATTATGTATTCCTTAGCGAGCCACATTCAGTGAACTTATTCTCTAATAAGCACCTACATACTTGCTTTAGTGTCTCCACACAAATGATCATGAGATCAATCATCCTTATCCAATGAGCAAGCAACGTATGTACCAATCTATCCGGATTCACTAATCCCCAATTTAATAATCCAACGATTGGGAACTATTTTAGTTTTAAGCTTTCTAAGAATTTAGATCTCATTAGAATGATCATCATCATTATTCTAAAAGCATTGCTTAAAACTATGAGTTTATCACATATTATAAAACAGCATCATGTAGATAATTAAAAGCCTTTAAATAAATTAATACTTTTTATTAATAAATGAATAAGATTGTTACAAAGTATATGCTTGATCATCAAACATGATTGGCTTGTGTGCATACTACTTTCAATCTCGCACTTGCACTAAAGTTAATCGTCATGGTATCTCATACTCTTCTTCTCTAAGTGACGATTATCCTGTTGTTGGATAAGCTTTAGTTAATGGATATGCAATGTTGTTCTTGAGAGTCCACTATCTCTATAGTGATTTCTCATCTTTCAATGATTCTTATAATCAAAAAAAATGTCACAACACATGTTTAGATCTAAGATGAGACTTAGGAACTATTCCTAGTTCTATAATGAACTTATCATCCAAACAATCAACTTGTAGCTTCATTTACAGCTATATACTTTGTCTTTATCACTAAATCAACAACTCTTTGCTGTTTAGAACCTTTCCAATTCACTACACCACCGTTCAAGGTAACACTTTACCTTAAAGTGGATTTTCTGTCGTCATGGTCTGTCTGAAAAACTTGAGTCTGTTAAGCCCTCTAGTTTTAATTCAGACCCACCATGTATAATCACATCCTTAGTGCTGGTTAAGAACTTTAAGATGTTTTTCACTGACTCACAGTGAACTTTTCCAGAATATGACTGATCAACATCAGGTCTCGTACATTTCATTGCATACATGATAATCACTCATACGATCTCTCTTTTCAGGAGTCTATAGGGACTATTAAGAGAGATACACTCCATCGCTCATCAACATGAGACATCTCTTGGAGTTTTCCATGCTAAACGACTTTAGCATCAAATGAATATACGTTCATTGGGTTAAGTCAAGCATCCTCTTAAATCTATCTATATAGATTTTATCCCAATTAAGATACACTTCCCAAATCATTCATGGAGGAATGTTTAGACAACTTTATCTTTATTGATTGTAGCATTAATATGTCATTCCTTATCCATAGAATAATCAATCCCATTTATTATCATACATATCACTATATGCATCAATAAATAACATTCATCTCATGAATAATAAACATTCATTATATATATATTGATATCATTTAATGGGCAAATTTAGTTAGTATAGAATCTAATTTTGAATAAAAAAAAACTCCTTTAATTTAATCCAAATTTAAATTAAAATAAAACTATTTTATTTTAATTTATCCAATTTTGAATAAAATAAACTATTTTATTTTAATCAAAATCTTTAATCAAAATAAACTCCTTTATTTTAATTAATCATGCAATCCAATTACATGTAAAAAAAACTTCTTTATTAAAGGAAACACGGATTCTCTTTCCTATTCATAAATAAACTCCTTTATTTCGAATTATATGAAATCTTATTTCATATCTAAATAAACTCCTTTATTTAAGAAAATTAGGATTCTCTTTCCTATTCACAAATAAACTCTTTTATTTTGAATAATATAAAATCTTATTTCATATCTAAATAAACTCCTTTATTTAAGGAAACATAGAGTCCAATTTCAACTCTAATTAGTTATCATGGAATCCAATTCCAACTCTAATTAGTTAGCATGAAATTTAATTTTAAAATTAAAATAAACCTTTTATTTTAATATTAAAATAAACTTTTTATTTTAAAATTAAAATAAACTTTTTATTTTAAAATTAAAATAAACTTTTTATTTTAATTATAAAATTATTAAGAATAATATATATATATATATATATATATATATATATATATATTAACCGTATATATTTATATCATATATCAAATATATATATATATATAATATATACAAATTTTTGAATCATGCTGATAACATCCTTGATTTCCGTGTTGCTCATGCCAAATCAGCAAATCCTGTAACTTTTTATGGCAATAATAATCATATCTATCTAATAAAATACAAATGATTTTGAATTTCCCGCTCACTTAATAAATCATCTAGGCCGTCCAAAGTTTGGGATAAATTTCACCGTTCATACATCTATCTAATAAAATACATCTATCTATCTAATAATCTAATAATAATTTAATAAAATACAAATGACTTTAAATTTTTCGCTCACTCAATAAATTATTTTGGTCGTTCAAAGTTTGAGATAAATCATATTGTCCATACAGTACCGGAGGCACGGGACCCAGCTAGTCTATATATATAGTATAAAAGATTCCTTGCAGAATACAAAATAAAGTTGCAGTACTACATTTCGTTAATATACATATTAGATATATTATATAATGAAATTCGCGTAGACGCGAATCACATGTAACAGAATTACAGCACCGATTTTTTTTAAAATAAATTTTTTACAACAAAATTATGCTCAATTAAATTGTTCTAAACACATATCAATATACATATCAAATCTGAACAATTAATAATTTGCATATAGGTTTGGCTCTGATACCACTGTTAGGTTTGTAATATTCTTGAACGCACTCAAATTGCACAAAATAAGCGGAAACGTGTAAAAAATTAGAGTTTAAAATTTTACAAACTATATACCCGGATCATCCTTTATGCATAATTATTAATTAAATGAAAAGATAGGAAGAACAAGAATCATACCCTTGAAGATTCGAGCTTACTCGGGTACAAGTTCACCTCCAATCCTTTTCGCGTTCAACTTGAATCCACCGGGTTTGGTTCCTTCATTTGATCAATGTTAGCCACCCAA
>CM035100.1:8320271-8406637 GCA_020205505.1 Panax japonicus
TATATATATATATATATAGTTAGATTGATAAATTTTTGCAATTTGTGAGTGACAGCAAGTATCTGGAGTTTTGCAATGAATTAAAGCTCTGCATATAAGGAAGTTGTGTATGATTGCTTCGTCATCCAAAAATGTAAACATAGTTAACTCTACCTATGGAACTTTAGAAAATCACTAGTGTTAGGGCTTTAAGGAGTAAAACTTTTAAGTAGACAACTAGTGTGGCTGGTCAAAAGTTTTTTGTTTCAAACTTATTCAAAGTTACATCTACCAAAAACCCTAGCAACATAAAACTAATTCTCTCTCTCAGAATATATGGTGAATACAGGATATGTACTGCAGTGCGTACAACAGTTGTACTAAATGATGAAGTTATAGGTAGTTTCACTAATTGGGACTAAATTCATAATTTCAATTAAAGATTTGAAATTGAGAATTACTAGTACTTTTAGCACAAGCTCTAGAAAAAGGTTATGGTACTAAATGAAAACCTAAGAACATACCATTGCAAGCTATCTACCTTTTGTTCAATTCGTACTTGTGACATGCAAATAATAAATTCTTTAAAATGAGCATTTTGTAGGTGGACATTTACATATATATATTCAATCAAGAATTTGTATGGAATAGTTAGTTATTTCCTTTTTGTTAGACCTTCAAAAGGTTCTCACTGTAGTTCATTCTTTCTTCCATTTTAGCATGATGAAAACAATTGACAAATATCGAGAGTACAGTTATGGCTTGGAGGCCAGACAACCAGTCAATGAGAACGAGGTAGCTCAACAGATTCTCTTTTGTTTGTCATTAATGTATTAGTTATGGCCAAATTCAATTTCAAGATAAGCTTTTCTTCTTGCATTTCTTTTCTTCTAAAATTTATTGCAGTTGCATTAGCCTATCAATATCTTTTTGCTCTATGTTTAATTGGAAAGCAAACGAATATACAAAAATATCTATAGATTATACTTGATATTAATTAGATGAATAAATTAAAGAAAGAGCTCATATATAGTTGCAATTGTGCTTTTTTGGAGGGTCTTTTCCTTTAATAACTTTTTTTATTTCTTTTTTTTTACTTTCTTATCTTATTCTCGTTGTCCTTAAGTTTTCCAAGTTCCAAACATAACTAAAGACGTCTTATATATTACATTGCTAATTGATTGTCATGTTATATGAAAGCAAAACTGCTACCATGAGTATCTGAGGCTAAAGGCTAGAGTCGATGTTCTACAACAATCTCAGAGGTATCTATCTTTGACATTTATGAACCACTAAAATTCCAATATATATATATATATATATATATATATATATATATATATATATATATATATATATATATATGCATGGTTAATTATCTGAGTTTTATATTTGTTCAAAGATTAATGATTGAATTATTACCAGAATAATAAAGTCATGTTACTCTCTTACAGAAAGCTTCTAGGTCAAGACTTGGGCACCTTAAACACAAATGAGCTGGAGCAACTTGAGCACCAAGTGGAGATGTCCCTAAAGCAAATTAGATCAAGAAAGGTAACAAATTAATTAATATTTAAAAGGTCTCTTGCAACAGTGCTAGCTAGATATACTTCAGCTTTCTCTTATGGGTCCAACTAGGGGTGAACATTCGGTTATAACCGAAAACCGAAGTATCGATAAAACTACTATCCGAAACACTAACCGAATTTTAGAACTAACCGAATTACCGAATGTACAATTCGGTAATTCGGATACTAACCGAACCTGTGCTCAAAAATAAAATTAAGAATAAAGCAACATGATCTTCCCACCAAGTCCAACTAATCCATGTATTTCTTTCTTCAAGTAGACAATTCTTTCCGCAAAAATCAACCCCACACCCAAAATCAACCTTATCAGCATAACCCCAAATCCCATCTTTCCTTTCCCCTTTTTCTTCTTCCCTGAAAACTCATTCTGGCGGTGGATTTAAGAGGCGGAGACACCATCCTCACCGGATAAATTCTCGATTTGGGTGTCGAAACCGAAGAATTGAAGGAAATGGGGGTTCGAGAAATGGGTTTGCAGATCTTAGTAGGAGAGGTTCTTTTAATGCTCGAAGGCATGACTCATATCGCAGCTGAGATCGAGAGTGGCATTGATACTAGCCAAACACATATCGCAGCTGCAATTCGCATCTTTCCGGCAACCTGGAAAATAGCAGCTAGTGTCTAGGATTTCAGATTGGTCTCCGGTCGGTAGTGTTGTTGTAGGTAGTGGTTGATTTTACAGAGAATTCGAGTCTTCGAGTTCGAGATCTGGAGACTGGAGTGGCGACTGGCGAGCGGGTTAGGGCAAAATGGGGGAAAACTCAGAAAACAAAACATATTGAATAGAATAGAAGTTATAGATAATATGATTAATAATTAATTTTTTTTAATTTTAAAATTTGGTTATTCGGGTATCCGAATAACCTGTTTTTTGAAACCGGAACCGAAACCGAATATTGAATAATAATTCGGATATGACCAAAATTCCAAAAAAAAAAATGAAAAACCGAAATAATTCGGTTCGGTTCGGTAGTTCGATTTTATTCGTTTTTTGCTCACTCCTAGGTCCAACGTAATTTTCCTCAACTTTGAGCAAATCCCAAAATGAGTCACTTATGGAACGAAGTGAGTATTTAACTTTGATAGTCAATTGATAGATGATAGATAATTAGGAGAGAATATATTTTAGGGAGCAAGTGAAATATAATTTTAGAGAACACTAGAATATTTTGATTTCACTTGCTTCAAATAATTCAAGTACATTGCTATTTATAGGAATCTTAGAATACTTTTAGAGCTGCCATAATAATTACTAGATGACCAAATTCATATACATGAACCTAACCATTACATGTTCCAAGGCATTTCAAATACATTCATGTACATACATATATCACGTATTTAGACATTACATATTCATGTACTTAATTAATTGATGAACATTCTATAATTAATAATTTGGTTTAGTTAACAAGGCCTCCCGTAAATTAAATTTATTCTTCACTTCAAGCTTAGCGATTTGCCTCTTGAAAACTTCTTCTGAAACAGGCTTTGTAAAAATGTCAGCTAGCTACTCTTCATATTTACAATACTTGATATTAATAATTCCTTCATTCACAAGTTCCTTTAAGAAATAATATCGAATGCAAATATGCTAATTTGTCTTTCCATGAAGAATTGAATTTTTGGTAACTGAAATTGTTAAAGTGTTATCACAAAACAAAGTTAGACCAGCTTCTTGTTTTTGCTTGAGATACTTCAAAATTCCTTCTAACCAAACTAGATGACATCCAGCATGTACAACCGCTATATATTCAGCTTCAGTTGTTGAAAGGGCAACAATTGGTTGTTTCTTTGAACTCCAAGAAATAGCTCCACTTCCAATATTGAAAACATAGCCTGAAGTACTTTTGCTATCATCAATGCTGCCTCCAAAATCACTGTCTATGAATCCAGTAAAATAAACTGGAACATCAGCTTCATAAAAAATTTCATAATCAAATGTGCCTTTCACATATCTCAAAATTCTTTTAGCTGCTTCCCAATGTTCTGAGTGAGGCTTCTCCATGAACCTGCTAATCATACTAGCTAACAACAAACATTAAATCTAGTCTTGTAGTAGTTAAATACATCAAATTTCCTACCAAACTCCTATAAATAGATGGATCCAAAAGCTTTCATTCACCTTTCTTGCTTAACTTAGGTCCAGTAACACATGGAGTTGAAACAAAATTAGCATTCTCTATCCTGAACTTTTTCAAAAATTTCTTGCATATCTCCCTTGAGAAATAAAAATTCCCTTACTGAACTGACTAACTTCAATGCCCAAAAAATGATGTAGCTCTCCCAAATCAGTCATATCAAAGTCTTGTTTCATTGAAACTTTGAAATCATTAAACATCTCGATCCATATTTTTCCAGTAAAAATGAGATCATCAACATAGAGACTTACCACCATAAATCTTCCTTCTGAAGGATCAATTTTTGTGTATAAAGTATGCTCCTGAGGACATTTTTGAAAACCATTCTTCTCAAAATACGAATTAATGCGGCTATACCAAGCCCTTGGTGACTGCCTCAAACCATATATAGCCTTCTTGAACTTGTAAACTTTATCTTCTTCACCTTTCTTCACGAAATCGGGTAGCTGATCGACGTGGATCTCTTCCTCAAGAAACCCATTTAGAATGCCGATTTGACATCCATTTGGAACAACTTCCAATTGTTTTAAGCAACAAGTGATATAATTAAACAAACAGTATCAAGTCTTGAAACAGGTGCAGAATACCTCTTTAAAATCTTTTATTTCCTTCTGTGTATACCCTTTTGCAACGAGTCTTGCTTTGTACTAGTTGACAGAGCCATCTGAATTTAACTTTGTCTTAAAAATCCATTGAACTCCAATAATGGGTCTTTTGTTTGGTGGTAAACTGACGAGCTCCCATGTGTCATTCCTTTCGATAGCCATAATTTCTTCCTTCATGGATTGTTTCTATTTTTCTTCTTTTGTTGCATCTTCATGAGAAATTGGATCTTCTCCTGCGTAGAAAGCAAAGAAAATAGCTCCTACATCTACCAGCTCTGTAGTATCATAAATCTCTTGCAAAATCCTTGTCTTGATTCCTTCGGGGCTACTACCAGAAGACTCTCCTGTTGAGGATGATTGAACATCAGTTGGATTCAAGAATGGAGTATCGTCACTTGACATGTTATAACCTTTCAAATCCTCTACGAGCAATGGTACCTCATATACAGTGTTTATGTCAGCATCATTGAAAAATAATTCATCAAAGGTTACATCCATGCTAATGACAATTTTCTTTGCTTTTGGATTATACAGCTTGTATGCTTTTGACCTTTCACAGTATCCAACAAAAATAAATTTTTCTGCCTTATCATCAAGTTTTGTTTTTAATGCATCTGGTACATGAGCAGAAGCTACACTTCCAAAAATCTTTAAGTGTTGGACATTCGGTTTTCTCCCATACCATGCTTCACGAGTACTACAATTTTTTAAACTTTTTGTTGGTTATTTGTTGATCAAGTAAATCACACAAGAAACAGCTTCTGCCCAAAATTGGTGTGACAACCTTTTTCTTTTCAGCATGCACTGAACCATGTCAATGATTGTACAATTTTTCCTTTCGCAAACACCATTTTGTTATGGTGTATAGCGAACTGTCAATTCATGCCTTATGTCATTATATTTACAAAAATGCTGAAAATTATTTGAAAGATATTCCGACCCTCGATCTATTCTCAAAATCTTTATGCGACAAACAAATTTTTTTTCAACTTCTGCTTTAAAAATTTTAAAAACTTAAAAACTTTCAGATTTTTCATGAAGAAAATAATTCCACACTTTTCTTGTGTAATCATCATTAAAATAAATGAAATATTTGTTACCTTCAAAAGATGACACTGTCATAGGTCCACACAGGTCTAAATGAACAAGTTCAAGTGGTTGTCTTGCACCCCAAGAAGATTTTAAGGGTAATGGGTTACGGTGCAACTTTCCCAACTGTCATGCTTCACAAGTCTCCGTCATTTTATTAATCTGGGGTAAGCCTTCCACAATTCCTTTCACCATTAACAATTTTAGGCTGTCAAAATTCAAGTGGCCATACCTGTCATACCATAACTTAGAAACTTCTTCATTAAAACAAGCAAAACAATGAAAATTTTTAACTTGGAGTGGAATCGAAAATAAATTATTCTCTGCCAAGCCAATCTTTGTCACAACCTGATTATTTTTTGACAGAGTACATAATTTATCATGAAAGAATATATCAAATCCTTTTCGTAAAAGTTGTCCAGTATTTAGCAAATTGCTTTTGATGCCTGGAACGAAGTAAACATCTATCATTTTTTCAAAATTTTCAGATTTTGTTTTGAAAGTGATTTCTCCAACTCCTTTAATTGTATAGGCTCTTTCTTCTCCAATTTTTATTTGCCCAAAATTTTACTCCACTAGAGTAGAAAATAAATTCTTATTCCCTGTCATATGTTTGTTGGCACCACTATCCAAATACCAAACATGATTATTATTTTCTTGACAAGCAATTAAGAATGATTGAACAATCTTTCTCAACTAATTCATTTTTATGCACCAATCCCGATTCTTTTTTGTTAGACGGTGCAAACCAACATTCACTAATTTTATGACCCGACCTATGAAAATGAAACATTCAAATATAGCCTTTTCTCCCTCTTTGATTAATACCACAACCTCTTCCTCTTTGAGAATTATTTGAATACTCAAATGACTCTTCTTAAAATTATTTGTGTTACCTGGTGATCATCTTCCATTGCCACGAAAATTAGAGCCTCTACCTTTGTTTCCTCGGCCTCCCGTAATTTCAGACTTGAGAGCCTTGATCATTAGAAGGTGGATTTCTTTGATTAACACGGAACTTATGTGCCTTTAAAGAATCATGCAAATCTTTCAAAGACAATTTTGACACATCTTTGGACTCTTCAATAGCTACCATGATAAAATCAAACTTTTGCGGTAAGCTCCGAAGAATTTTCTCAACTACTTTTTGAACTTGCAAAACTTCTCCATTGGTTTCCATTTGATTTACTATTGAAGTAACTCTTGAAAAATAATCAGCAATAGTTTCATTTTTTTGCATTTGTAATTTCTCAAATTTCTAAACGCAAAGATTGGAGTCGTATCTTATTTACCTTTTCTTCACCTTTATATATTGATTGCAAAATATCCCAAGCTTCCTTTGAAGTTTCTTCCTTCAAAATTCTATCAAAAATTGGTCTTTCAATTGCTTCATAAATTTGGAAGAGTGCCTTGTTATCCTTCTCCCTTTTCTCATTTCCTTTTCTCATTCAGGCTATTCTTCATAACCATCTTCAACAATACTCCACAACTTGAAGAACTTTAATAATACTTTCATATTATGGCTCCAATAATCAAAGTCTTTTCCGTTGAAATGAGTAATTAGAGAGACTAAATTGTTTGAATTTGCCATCACGTGTTGCTTTGAAAAAACGAAAAAAATATTAGCAGCTTGAAGTAACGTTATTAAAGGTTCCACCTGCTTTGAAGCAAATCACTAAGACCCTTGATCTGAAACAATATTCAGAATGTGTCTACTCTGAACTTGGTGCTTCGGTTTCGTGGTAGACCCTTGCCTTTAAAGCTGTGAAACAGCTTCTTGTGAATGAATAGGTTCCTAATGTATCAGTAAGTCAACAAGTGGACCCAAGTGCTCTGTTACTTGAAAGAGAATTCAAGAGATTCCCGACTTGAGACCTGCTTAGAACAAAAGGTTTAGATTATCTAAGAATCGAAGGACTGAGGATGTAACGCCCCCAAAATCGGGACTATTTTCCTTCCCGATCTTGTGCGTTAATAATATCCTGTTCTAGCTTTAAAACATTATTTGATGTTAAAATAGCTAAAAATACGGAATAATTTTTTTTTTCCATTCATTCATTCCCTGAATCGCAACCTTTACAATTCTTCTTTATACTAGAATCATATTATATGATTTATTTAGTCTGAGTAGATATGAGTATAAATATACAATTCATTCTTTCAAGCATATTCCCTTTTTAGAACAAATAATCTTCATCTATCGAATAATTCAACAATTTACACATGAAAATACCATCAAATGATTCAACACAATCTCAACTAAATCACTAGCCTTCTTTTCATGCGCTCTTAATCACGATAGATCGCATCCTAGCTTTAACCTGCAAATTAAGCAAGATTGAGCACGACGGCCCAGCAAGTCTAACAGTCTATCATGCATCACGTAGCACATAAGTTACACATTCAGTTCATGCATTTATATTCTTGGTGTTCAAGCATATTACAAGTACATTATCACATTTATGTCCTGTTGGTAGCAAGATACATACCATAGCATGCTACACATGTCATGTACTTGCCATTCATTGCACATATATATTGAGTTCCCCGACTCAATTCAATAATTAGTCATAATTTGACATTCATTATTCACAAAGCAAATAATGCAGTTCATAAGTATCATCATGCTAACAGTTATCTATAGCAATTATAAGTCCACATAAATAAACTGAGAAACTTGCCTGTACCGGGGTTTTACCATTACACCAACTTCTGTGTTCCTTGCACAACCTACATTATATGTGGGATTGATAACAAAACACATTATCAGTTAAAGTTTGACTATTAGTGTGATCTTACTTTAAAACCTTATCTTAACTTATTATCTTCCGTGTATCCTTTTTATATCTAATAATATAGACATTCAACTTCATTATTTATATAGCTCGGTTTTATTTCCCTTTTTATCACCACATGTGCTAGCTTATCGCACTTGTAGTTTACGTACTGTGTGTGTATCACACCATTACAACATACCATATTTGGTTAAACATTTCTCATCTAGGTTCCTTAGACTTCGATTATGCGGAGAGCATTCGTTCATCACTTTGTAACCATTCACTTAATAGTACCTTACATTAATCTTGTAATGTGTCTATCCCAGTTAACAAAATAATAAAAATTTCCAAGTTCACTTTTACACTTTTGGGTTTTCCAAAAAGTGTTACGCAACGATTACATATTTGGACTCTACACAAAAAAACTGAGCAACATATAAAAAATTACATGACGCCCAAAAATTGACTCGGCGAACCAAAATGGCTTGGCGTGCCAAAAACAGCACAACCATTGCCCAGACAGCCCACACACTGCCCAGACTGCAGAACAAAATCTGGAAATTTCAGATTTTGTGATTTTCGGGATAGTTTTACGAATTTTTATCTCACTCGTTATACATCGGATTAAAGCCATTTTCGGATATGTTCTACCTCATACTACGTAGTATTTTTTAAAAATATAACATTCATGAAAAGAGTTTGAAAAGGCTTCGAAATAGTGGCCTGAAACAGCCCATACACAGCAGTTTCAGACTTAGAAAATTTAATGGTTTCTGCAGTTTCGGTGATTTTCTATGCTACTTTGGGAATTTTTATGAATTTTTGTATTAGGATTTTAGCTTGGAGATCTGGACATGCTTATAGAACATATATCAAACTATTTTTCTACTGGTTTAGGTCATTAAGCAAGCAACTTAAGCTTCCTCAAACTGATGCCCAAACAAGGCTACTCACCACAGGTTTTTAGTATTCTTAACTTTGGTCAATTCTTGACAAACTCATTTCTGGCCACTTGGGCTCATTCCAACACTTGAGTTACTTCTAGTTAAGACTATTTTTAGCATTCCCCTGACCTTGCTATGCATAGATATGGTTTTGACCCTCTAAACCTAGCATTTTCAAGCTTTTACATACTAATTTCTCATTCTCTTATATAAATTAGCATTCCAACACTTGGAATGGTCTAATATACTTTTAACTCACTTTCTTAAGATGTTAAAACTGATCTTTAAGCAAAATGGCAAAATCTCAAATTTCCATACTTGGAAAAATCTGCAGAAAACTGCAGTTTGCATGATTTTCTTAGCTTGTTTGGTGATTTTTATGAATTTCTTGGTTAAGCTATTGGCTCAACCACTTGGCCCTACTTCTAGATCATACTTCAAGGTATTTTAATCAAGTTTTAGGTTTCTTATTCATTTCATTTAAGCTTCTCAAAACAGTGCCTCAAACTGGCCTGTTTTCTAAATTTTTGCAAAAACTGTTATTAACACTTCTATCATTTTTCTCCAGTTTTGGCTACTTGGATAGTCTAGACATGTGTATTTTAGTTAGTTAAGGACACTTTTAGCATCACCACACTTTATTTAATCATCTAGCCAACTTTGACCTATCTAAGCTTACTTTAGGCTTGAAAAAAACTTGGTCTTCTTACTAGCTTTGGTCATGGCAATGATTGGTAACCATTATAAGCATCCATTAGCATCTTTATATGAGTGTATTACAGTCCTTTAAGTTCAGGTATTAAAAATTACACAAAACAGTCCACTTTTGGGCTTAAAATGTGATTTTTCACAAGTCTAATGCTCAAAACAACTTAGGCTTGGTTTCTTTAGCTTGTGTAGCTTACTTATGCCATATTATAACTATTGAAACTTGCCTATATGGTCCAGGTATGGTGGTTCTTCACTTAGGTGCTAATTTCTATTTTAAAGCTTACTTTCATTGGTTTTTAGATATGAATTTGAACCACACATAACATAGACCTTAATTAAATTAAGGAACACCTTTTAAATACCCCTTGTGGACATTTCATGGTCTCTTTACTGACTCATAAGTTCAGGTACTGAACTTGACCAAAACAGTCCCCAAATTTGGATTTTAAGCACAGTTTTGCCTATTAAATATTAAACAGTTCCATAACAAGACTAAGGGAACTTCTAGGCATTCAAATAAACTTCACACATCATTAAAACTTATCACCATGAACCTTAATAATCTTGCACAGTCAGTCTAATATCTGACACCAAAACAGTGCGCACACACAAGGCACTTTAGGCATGGTTTTAACACCTCAAGTTCAGGTTCTGGCCTTTTAATTCATTGAGACACATGTATTTTGATCACATGAGACTTATTATTTCATAACCTTGCCTTGTATAATAGCTTAGCATATTTTTGGCTTTTAAAACTTACTTTACATAGCATATACACATGAAGCTCTACAAGTTTGCTAGCTTACGACTTTGCTGCACTTTTGCTACCATTTCTGGCATATTTTTATGCCACAATATAAGCTACTATCTATCTAATATGGCCAGGTTTAATAGATTGCCATAGCAGTCCCAAACTTAGAATGTTAAGCATGGATTTGGCATGGTAACTCAAAACAGCCTCAAGTTTAGTTAAGATAAATGTTGAAGCACCTTTAGAACATGTAGTTGTGAAGAGATATGCATTCACGGCTGGAGTTTAATCAATTCTTAGCTAACACAAAACAGCCCTCTTTTACTTAAGTTTTAAGCTTGAAACCTCTTAGCTTTAAGCATATCCATTCTCCTTTTAGCATATAAGCATATACATGGGATTATTATCTTAGTATATGACATGGTTTTGGACTTTGTTTGCATAGCTAACATGCCTTTAGCACATAGCAGTCAACATTTAGGCATTTTATCAAACATGTAGAGTGCAGTCCATATATATACATATAGTACATATATTTCTAGCTCTTTGACCCCAGCCTTATGGCTTTAATTTACCTAGCATGACAAAAACAAATCATAGCCACAATTAGGCCTTATGGCAGTTAACATATCAACAAGAAATTTAGAATATCTATCATTATAATAGTAAACAGCCTTGTATGGCCATTCCAGTTTCTCTTCAAAATTGAAGTGGGAATGAAATGAATAAGGATCTAAATTTACTCACCCTTGATAGGTTGATGATTGGGTTGGCTTTGTTGCTGATAATCTCCTCCCTCTCCAACTGGAATCACTTTTTCTTCTTCACTAAATATGCTTTTGGACCTCAAATAAGTGGTGTTACCATCTGAACTTGGGTGAAACATTGGGGTTATATGGCTGAGTTCTCTATCTTCAGTCAGTCACCTTCCTGACCACTTATAAGCTTGGCCCCTATTCTTCTCCATCATTACCCTACCCGGTATTATCTTCAATTCAGCCCCTCTAACTTGCCTCCTATCAGTCTACTCATAGCAGTTAGTTGGCCCCTATAACTACCTGACACCCTTGGTCTTCGCAGTGTACTTGACCCCTAATAGCCAACCTATGCACTCTAGGCTCAACCTATGCACTCTAGGTTCCAACTAACTTGCTAACCACTTGCTAATTGACTAAACTAGTAATTAGCTTCTAACTGGCAGCTTATTTTAACTAACTAATTGGCTGACTAATGATTTAACTAACTGAATTGCCAAAGCCATCTATTGCTATTTAAATAACACTAAAACAGCCCCCTTTGCTATCCCCATGAGGCTGCTGAATTGAATTAGCAACAGGGCTGAGCATAGTTTTATATTTGGGCTCAAAAATAGTCTCCTTATGACACACAATGAGGCTGCTGAATTGAACATACGAAAGGGGCTGAGCATGACTTTAGATTGGGCTTAATGAACTATTTTAATCCTAGCAAAAGTCCATAACTCTAGAAAATAATAGAGAAGGCTTGTAAGCATATATAATAAATTAAGTTGGCCCAATTTATATAACTTGGACTCTCATTACATATTTTTAAGTAAGACAAGGGTCCATAATATCATAATTGATGTAGTACATTTGCAAGTATACATAGCTAATTTAACGTGGTCCAATATTTAAACATGGACTCACATTACACATTAATACGCAAGGTTTTTTTTTTTTTTATCTACCATATTTATTTAGGCTTGACAAACCTAGTTAGCACATACATCCTTAAAATGATGGCTCTATGAAATTTACATATCCATGGTAGCACACCAATTTCCTTATTTTCCCACTAAATAATACTTTTGAATGAAATTAATTATATTATAATATAATTATTTCATTGATCTCATAGGTAGATTTTATATTAAAAGTCGCTTCCCAATAATTTTATACCCTATAGGCATAAAAAAAATAATCCACTATTTTCACATTTCCTTTATTAATAATTAGGTTAAATATCTAACCTTTATTTAATTAATTAATATTTCCCTTAAAAGAAATATTACTAATATTCGGGATATCACATTCACCCTTCCTTCAAAGAATTTCGTCCTCGAAATTATAGCATAATCATCTCTACATATCATAACTAGGTTGTCATACTAACCTTCACATTCTCACCTTCCTCTAAAAAGCTCATAAGTACTTCTTGTCATTAAACTTCCAGAGTATTGAAATATTTTTAAAGAGTCTTCAACAATTGTTCAATAATTGTGAAGCGGTATGAATAACTAGGAATTTAAAACATTCCTTTAAAAACTTTTCATATTTTGCTGAGGGGTCATAAAGACCATGAACTCTTTACTTGGTTTTATGGGCTTTCCATAAAAACTTACCCATAGAAGTTTAACAATCACTAAGACTGTAAACATTCTCTGCTAGGCCTGTTTACAATCACGAAGACAGTAAACTACCTATATTTGTACTTTAGGGGATCAGCCTATCGTACCCTTACGTTGTGCACAATATTTTAACGCATAAGCGTTGTTTGAAACTTCTAGTTTCTGATAACATGTCCCCTTTTTAGGGTTGTTCACCTCAGACTTAGTACAAATTCCGTACCAAAACAATCTGGTTTGACATGAATTCTCAAAGAAGGCTTGAATCTCATAAACATTTTTCAATAATCGTCTAGCCGAAACAAATAGCTTAGACATATATCAACAGTTCGGATATCGATCGAAATATTTTAGCCAACTCAATTGGCATAATCTTTCATAGTTTTAAATAAAACAAAAAAAAAATCATTTTATGACGTCATGATACCGTACCGTTTTGACAGTACGTTGAGGATTCCGTCATTTTATGACTTTGTCATATACCAACATACCATAGTGGGCTGACGATCCTTAGATCACATCCAACACTAAGTAATATTGCATTGATGACTCCATCGTTTTTATCATCTCTGCACCAGGTTCCATGATGCATTGATGATATATATAAAAAAATACATTTTGATATATTTCAAATCATTTTTGTCTAGCCGAAGCAATTAGCATAGGCTCTTCTTTAATCGGTTCAAAATCATTGAAAATCAGTTTCAGTGTTATCATGTCGTAACAGTTAACGAGATGTTAGTGGCTCACAATCCACATACACACCCTTGTCACCGTATGATGCTGATAACAAAAATTCATTTGTATTTTTTAAAGGCACATCAGTGCGAATTTAGCTTGATGTCAAAAATTTCGAAGTCTAGCATAGCTAGAAGATTTGGAATACCTATATTTCCACCATCATCTTCACTTTCTATAATGATCCATTGCTTAATAATTCTATCTATTCCTATCATCCTCAATACTTCATTCACACTTAGTTATACCCCAGTTCATCAAACTTACCACACTTTGGAAATTCAGGAACTTGCCATAATCATATGAGTTTAGAAACTTATCCTAGTCAGACCATAGGCGTCCATTCGCTGAGGGGTTGAAAACATACCATATGATTATGAGTCACGAAATTACCATATGCATTAGTTTTAAGAACCGTACCTAATCTTAATATCATCTAACCTAATCTTATATTCTCTACCTATCCGTTATACACATGAGAAAAGAATCACCTTTTCAACAGGTATATAACAGATAGCGCGACACAAAAATTTCAATGATTATCACTACCAAAAGCTAAGTGGTTGTTACACCAAGTATAATTCCCCGCCCATACAAAGAATCATACAACTTAGCTACTGACATGAGTTCTCAATTGAAATCCCACATAATTATATCTTTCTCTTTACCCGATACGAATTTTATTTAATCCGTATCTCATCATCTACAACTCTTTTCTGAGTTTGCATAGTACCATTTCATAGTACATTCTCTTTATAGCGTCAGGCTATATCATTCCAATCATTTCATAGATTTTCTGCTATTCAATCTGATCACGTCGTGATCTTATCTTATAATCGTGTTATATTACGATTCTCTTCTATCTTATGATCGTTTTGTTTTACGATCTCCTTTCCCTTTATACTTTTAGTCCCATAGACTCTATTTATTATTACTTTTTGTCTTTAACATCAGAGTTAGGTAACTCTGGATCTTTATAACTTTTCAAGATTCTTCTTTGAATCCTATTTACTTAATAATGAGTTTCCCAAATTCATCTCTTATCAAATTAAATTCTATTTGAGTTTATTCCTTATCCTTATCTCTGCGGTTATAGCCTAAGGTACACCTACCTAAGGTTTATAACCTACAGCTTTGATATCAACTGTAACGCCCCCAAAATCGGGACTATTTTCCTTCCCGATCTTGTGCGTTAATAATATCATGTTCTAGCTTTAAAACATTATTTGATGTTAAAATAGCTAAAAATACGGAATAATTTTTTTTTCCATTCATTCATTCCCTGAATCGCAACCTTTACAATTCTTCTTTATACTAGAATCATATTATATGATTTATTTAGTCTGAGTAGATATGAGTATAAATATACAATTCATTCTTTCAAGCATATTCCCTTTTTAGAACAAATAATCTTCATCTATCGAATAATTCAACAATTTACACATGAAAATACCATCAAATGATTCAACACAATCTCAACTAAATCATTAGCCTTCTTTTCATGCGCTCTTAATCACGATAGATCGCATCCTAGCTTTAACCTGCAAATTAAGCAAGATTGAGCACGACGGCCCAGCAAGTCTAACAGTCTATCATACATCACGTAGCACATAAGTTACACATTCAGTTCATGCATTTATATTCTTGGTGTTCAAGCATATTACAAGTACATTATCACATTTATGTCCTGTTGGTAGCAAGATACATACCATAGCATGCTACACATGTCATGTACTTGCCATTCATTGCACATATATATTGAGTTCCCCGACTCAATTCAATAATTAGTCATAATTTGACATTCATTATTCACAAAGCAAATAATGCAGTTCATAAGTATCATCATGCTAACAGTTATCTATAGCAATTATAAGTCCACATAAATAAACTGAGAAACTTGCCTGTACCGGGGTTTTACCATTACACCAACTTCTGCGTTCCTTGCACAACCTACATTATATGTGGGATTGATAACAAAACACATTATCAGTCAAAGTTTGACTATTAGTGTGATCTTACTTTAAAACCTTATCTTAACTTATTATCTTCCTTGTATCCTTTTTATATCTAATAATATAGACATTCAACTTCATTATTTATATAGCTCGGTTTTATTTCCCTTTTTATCACCACATGTGCTAGCTTATCGCACTTGTAGTTTACGTACTGTGTGTGTATCACACCATTACAACATACCATATTTGGTTAAACATTTCTCATCTAGGTTCCTTAGACTTCGATTATGCGGAGAGCATTCGTTCATCACTTTGTAACCATTCACTTAATAGTACCTTACATTAATCTTGTAATGTGTCTATCCCAGTTAACAAAATAATAAAAATTTCCATGTTCACTTTTACACTTTTTGGGTTGTCCAAAAAGTGTTACGCAACGATTACATATTTGGACTCTACACAAAAAAACTGAGCAACATATAAAAAAATTACATGACGCCCAAAAATTGACTCGGTGAACCAAAATGGCTTGGCGTGCCAAAAACAGCACAACCATTGCCCAGACAGCCCACACACTGACCAGACTGCAGAACAAAATCTGGAAATTTCAGATTTTGTGATTTTCGGGCTAGTTTTACGAATTTTTATCTCACTCGTTATACATCGGATTAAAGCCATTTTCGGATATGTTCTACCTCATACTACGTAGTATTTTTTTAAAAATATAACATTCATGAAATGAGTTTGAAAAGGCTTCGAAATAGTGGCCTGAAACAGCCCATACACAGCAGTTTCAGACTTAGAAAATTTAATGGTTTCTGCAGTTTCGGTGATTTTCTATGCTACTTTGGGAATTTTTATGAATTTTTGTATTAGGCTTTTAGCTTGGAGATCTGGACATGCTTATAGAACATATATCAAACTATTTTTCTACTGGTTTAGGTCATTAAGCAAGCAACTTAAGCTTCCTCAAACTGATGCCCAAACAAGGCTACTCACCACAGGTTTTTAGTATTCTTAACTTTGGTCAATTCTTGCCAAACTCATTTCTGGCCACTTGGGCTCATTCCAACACTTTAGTTACTTCTAGTTAAGACTATTTTTAGCATTCTCCTGACCTTGCTATGCATAGATATGGTTTTGACCCTCTAAACCTAGCATTTTCAAGCTTTTACGTACTAATTTCTCATTCTCTTATATAAATTAGCATTCCAACACTTGGAATGGTCTAATATACTTTTAACTCACTTTCTTAAGATGTTAAAACTGATCTTTAAGCAAAATGGCAAAATCTCAAATTTCCATAGTTAGAAAAATCTGCAGAAAACTGCAGTTTGCATGATTTTCTTAGCTTGTTTGGTGATTTTTATGAATTTCTTGGTTAAGCTATTGGCTCAACCACTTGGCCCTGATTCTAGATCATACTTCAAGGTATTTTAATCAAGTTTTAGGTTTCTTATTCATTTCATTTAAGCTTCTCAAAACAGTGCCTCAAACTGGCCTGTTTTCTAAATTTTTGCAAAAACTGTTATTAACACTTTTATCATTTTTCTCCAGTTTTGGCTACTTGGATAGTCTAGACATGTGTATTTTAGTTAGTTAAGGACACTTTTAGCATCACCACACTTTATTTAATCATCTAGCCAACTTTGACCTATCTAAGCTTACTTTAGGCTTGAAAAAAACTTGGTCTTCTTACTAGCTTTGGTCATGGCAATGATTGGTAACCATTATAAGCATCCATTAGCATCTTTATATGAGTGTATTACAGTCCTTTAAGTTCAGGTATTAAAAATTATACAAAACAGTCCACTTTTGGGCTTAAAATGTGATTTTTCACAAGTCTAATGCTCAAAACAACTTAGGCTTGGTTTCTTTAGCTTGTGTAGCTTACTTATGCCATATTATAACTATTGAAACTTGCCTATATGGTCCAGGTATGGTGGTTCTTCACTTAGGTGCTAATTTCTATTTTAAAGCTTACTTTCATTGGTTTTTAGATATGAATTTGAACCACACATAACATAGACCTTAATTAAATTAAGGAACACCTTTTAAATACCCCTTGTGGACATTTCATGGTCTCTTTACTGACTCATAAGTTCAGGTACTGAACTTGACCAAAACAGTCCCCAAATTTGGATTTTAAGCACAGTTTTGCCTATTAAATATTAAACAGTTCCATAACAAGACTAAGGGAACTTCTAGGCATTCAAATAAACTTCACACATCATTAAAACTTATCACCATGAACCTTAATAATCTTGCACAGTCAGTCTAATATCTGACACCAAAACAGTGCGCACACACAAGACTTTAGGCATGGTTTTAACACCTCAAGTTCAGGTTCTGGCCTTTTAATTCATTGAGACACATGTATTTTGATCACATGAGACTTATTATTTCATAACCTTGCCTTGTATAATAGCTTAGCATATTTTTGGCTTTTAAAACTTACTTTACATAGCATATACACATGAAGCTCTACAAGTTTGCTAGCTTACGACTTTGCTGCACTTTTGCTACCATTTCTGGCATATTTTTATGCCACAATATAAGCTACTATCTATCTAATATGGCCAGGTTTAATAAATTGCCATAGCAGTCCCAAACTTAGAATGTTAAGCATGGATTTGGCATGGTAACTCAAAACAGCCTCAAGTTTAGTTAAGATAAATGTTGAAGCACCTTTAGAACATGTAATTGTGAAGAGATATGCATTCACGGCTGGAGTTTAATCAATTCTTAGCTAACACAAAACAGCCCTCTTTTACTTAAGTTTTAAGCTTGAAACCTCTTAGCTTTTCAAGTTAAGCATATCCATTCTCCTTTTAGCATATAAGCATATACATGGGATTATTATCTTAGTATATGACATGGTTTTGGACTTTGTTTGCATAGCTAACATGCCTTTAGCACATAGCAGTCAACATTTAGGCATTTTATCAAACATGTAGAGTGCAGTCCATATATATACATATAGTACATATATTTCTAGCTCTTTGACCCCAGCCTTATGGCTTTAATTTACCTAGCATGACAAAAACAAATCATAGCCACAATTAGGCCTTATGGCAGTTAACATATCAACAAGAAATTTAGAATATCTATCATTAGAATAGTAAACAGCCTTGTATGGCCATTCCAGTTTCTCTTCAAAATTGAAGTGGGAATGAAATGAATAAGGATCTAAATTTACTCACCCTTGATAGCTTGATGATTGGGTTGGCTTTGTTGCTGATAATCTCCTCCCTCTCCAACTGGAATCACTTTCTCTTCTTCACTAAATATGCTTTTGGACCTCAAATAAGTGGTGTTACCATCTGAACTTGGGTGAAACATTGGGGTTATATGGCTGAGTTCTCTATCTTCAGTCAGTCACCTTCCTGACCACTTATAAGCTTGGCCCCTATTCTTCTCCATCATTACCCTACCCGGTATTAGCTTCAATTCAGCCCCTCTAACTTGCCTCCTATCAGTCTACTCATAGCAGTTAGTTGGCCCCTATAACTACCTGACACCCTTGGTCTTCGCAGTGTACTTGGCCCCTAATAGCCAACCTATGCACTCTAGGCTCAACCTATGCACTCTAGGTTCCAACTAACTTGCTAACCACTTGCTAATTGACTAAACTAGTAATTAGCTTCTAACTGGCAGCTCATTTTAACTAACTAATTGGCTGACTAATGATTTAACTAACTGAATTGCCAAAGCCATCTATTGCTATTTAAATAACACTAAAACAGCCCCCTTTGCTATCCCCATGAGGCTGCTGAATTGAATTAGCAACAGGGCTGAGCATAGTTTTATATTTGGGCTCAAAAATAGTCTCCTTATGACACACAATGAGGCTGCTGAATTGAACATACGAAAGGGGCTGAGCATGACTTTAGATTGGGCTTAATGAACTATTTTAATCCTAGCAAAAGTCCATAACTCTAGAAAATAATAGAGAAGGCTTGTAAGCATATATAATAAAATTAAGTTGGCCCAATTTATATAACTTGGACTCTCATTACATATTTTTAAGTAAGGCAAGGGTCCATAATATCATAATTGATGTAGTACATTTGCAAGTATACATAGCTAATTTAACGTGGTCCAATATTTAAACATGGACTCACATTACACATTAATACGCAAGGTTTTTTTTTTTTTATCTACCATATTTATTTAGGCTTGACAAACCTAGTTAGCACATACATCCTTAAAATGATGGCTCTATGAAATTTACATATCCATGGTAGCACACCAATTTCTTTATTTTCCCACTAAATAATACTTTTGAATGAAATTAATTATATTATAATATAATTATTTCATTGATCTCATAGGTAGATTTTATATTAAAAGTCGCTTCCCAATAATTTTATACCCTATAGGCATAAAAAAAAAATAATCCACTATTTTCACATTTCCTTTATTAATAATTAGGTTAAATATCTAACCTTTATTTAATTAATTAATATTTCCCTTAAAAGAAATATTACTAATATTCGGGATATCACAATTATAATAGCACTTTGCAGCCTTGTGACCAATTTTATAGCATACAAAACATTTAATATGATACATGCTTGTGTGTGAGAGAGAATTCATTCTCTATTTGGACTTTTGTGGTTCTTTAGTCATTCTCCCGTTAACCTGATTTTCCTTCTTCCATATGTCCTTGGGTTTCATGAATTGTGAGGAGTGTACCTTACCTCTACTGTACCTTCCCAGTTGATTCGTAGAGTTGGTCTTACTCGACTCTACGATCCTTCGAGGTTGGTGAGGAGAGGATGGGTTACTATTTTCTTTTCTGAAACCCAGGCCAGTGTGAGATCCTTTACTCATTGGAGTATGAATTAATTCAGTAGAACAGGGTTGGGCTAGTTCTTCCTTCTATGAGGATTTCACAAATGTAATGCCTTTATTAAAACTTGAGGCATTACTAGTGCTAGTTTCCTTTAATTTTTCCACACATGGCTCTGAGGTGGATTCCCCAAAGCCTAAGCATGTTCTGTCAAATGCACTTCTTTGACTAGAGAGCAGAGAGTCCATGGATGATGAGGATTTGTTCCATGTAGAGATAGTTTTTTCTAGTTCCTCAATTTTAGAGGTTAGATTGGACTCTCTTTGTGCACTGAGCTCATTGGTCTGTTTTAAGATCTCATTCTCAGCCTCAAGCTTGGAGAAAAAGTTAGTACTTAGAAGAGTTCTTTCTAGCTCTTCTTGAACTTTTTTTTTCTCATCTTGAAGAAGTGTGTAATCTTTCGACAGAACTCTGAACCACTTCATGTATTGATACAGATCAGTTGTTATGCCATGTAGTGCAGTTCTCAAATCATTAATGTCTACATCGGGTGATTTGAAGTCAAATACCTCATCGATACTTACTTCATGTATGTTGGAGTTCAGTTTGTCCTTTGCATGTTTGGCCATTAGGCACATGTTAGCCATTTGAGGATCTTCATCATCTCCAGATTCGGGAGTTGAGTCATTGTGACGCCCCCAAATTCAGACACTCGTATCTCGAATTTGGTTCGCCACGTGCTAATTCTAACATCACACTAAAATCATCAACAACAGAATAATAGAATAATTTATATTGATATAATATAAATATTCGCGTCCCAAGGTTCCGTAACCATTACTACAACAATCCCGTGATTAAACTTAAATATAATTAATCATCCTTAATACATCATAATACACATAGAAATAATAATACTAATACTCTTAAAGAACTAAGATACTCTGTAGCCTTGCCCTTCCCTTTGCCCTTTCCCGAGGTACTGCATTGCTCTGCCTTAACTGTAAGGTTTTTAGGGAAGCAAGAATGAGCAACAAGTTTGCCCAGCAAGTAATATAGCAAAGAGAATGAACAGTTATAGCATTTGAATCTTTAAGGGTATAACAGTAAATGGTAGTTCAAGAATATCAAGAAATATCAAAAGTGTTTGATAAATGTCACTAAAGATTGAAGGATATCAATAATATTTCTAGGTTTAATTATTTCGAGGTTCAATAAGAATGAACACTGAGCAGTCATTAAAGACTAAGAACTCTTACTAGAATTAACAGTATTATACCGCAATCCAAGATAAACGAGTACAACAGGTGATCAGCCTAAGGTACCCTACGTTATGCATAACATTTAATCATACTTATGTGCGCACGTCGGTTTCCCGACAATATAGAATTTTCCCTTTTTAAGAGGGTTGCTCATCTCAGTAGATTTTCAAGAGCCCGCACCAAGTCAATTGGTTTGGATAGCTTTCTAACATATGATAACAGCCTAACCGAATTAAAGGTTTAGACAACTTTTATAATGCACTTTAAGAACAATAAGTCTAATGCTCGCAATAATGTCAAAGTAATTGATTTTCAAATAGTAATAGTCATTTGCTCAATATAAGTATGTTAATAATTTGGACTCATACAATATACAATGTAGAGAATTTAGATAACTTGTATTCGATATGTGAATCACTGGAAGTTAGAGAACTCACACAAAATCCAAAGTTGTGAGAGTTAGGAGACTTGCCTTTAGCGTTGATTACCACTTAAAGCGTAATATCACTTCAATGAACTACGTTATCCTATATATGTATGTATATGTGTTCATTAGTCATATATACTTAATATGCATTTTCACATATCTAAATTCATGTAGGCTACACACATTCAAACTCATAGATGCGTAACTCACATTGATTTTACCTTTAAAGACTTTTGTACAATATACTCATCCTTTGTATTTTCAAAATACCTCTTACTTTACGTATTTTTAAGTTGTTTCACATATTAAAGAACCTTTAAGGTAGTTTTGACCCTTTATTAAAGTTACTCATACATTTCTCTCTTTCAAAGTTAAAAGAGTTCATTACATCAATCAACTGACCATAGTATTCATTATACCACATAATATTGCCAAACAACTTCTTTCTACACATGCTTGCATAATTTATAACAATGTTTAACTAGATGCATGAACATGTCGAATATCTCTAGAGGCATACGCATCATATTCTAATTGTTCCTAAGTTCACAATATGATTCATAGAGTTTGTCATCTTAATTGGTTTTCAATCCTTAAGATGTCATGACTATCAATCTATACATGCAAGGTATGTTGAGTTCACATTTTATATGTATTTACGAGACTAACTAAGCTATAAACATATGCTCAATGGGTTAGATTCAAAAAGGCGTAAGGTTTTATAAACATGTTTTTCGTCTTTTAACTTTTCATTTAAAAAGGTTAGGATTCAATCCCAAACCTACTAAACACCTTGTAAAATATATTGATATATGTTTAGGGAGTATGTATGTTCTTGAAATTAAGTGGAGTGTAAGACTTCTTGCATCAAATAAGCAAATAAAAATCATTTTGTTGTTACAGCACCCCCCGCCGGGGCGGGCAGGTCCCCTGCTAAAACACGAGTAGGTATCCCATGTTCGCCCCTGTTCGGATTTTTATGAAATCCCCCCCCCCCAATTCTCATCCAAGCAACAAGGTAATGATGTATAATTGCTATAAACTTGCTACTTAACACTCCTAGCATTCTTCTAACATTCCTACGCATACAAACAATTAATTTCAAGGATCAATTCAAGGTTTTTGCCATTTTTTTCAAAGTTTAACACATAGCAATTTTCTTTCTTACGAATTCGTTACTTGATCATTTTACTTCGTTTAACTTTCATTGAATTAGTTTTTGACCATATTAACAATATCTAGCATCAATTGATACATTCTAGCAAGTTTCAACTATAACATTTCAACTCCAAACAAGTGTTTTTGTACTTTTTCTAAGAACTTTGCAAGGCTTGAGTGTATGAACATTTAGAGTAGTTTACCTTTTCTGAAGTTGTAATGCTTCTTCTAGCTTCAATTTGAAAATAATTTAAGCTTACAATGTTCACACTCCTACTAGAAATCTCAGAGAAATTAGCACATGCTTATGAATGAGAAGGGCTTTATTTATAGGCAAGCTTGTGACCAATTTGGTTTTGTGCAATGAATCAAACCATTGGAATGGAGAAGAAGCTAATGGTTATGAAGGATTTGGTAGAAGAGTACTAATTAGCCCACTCCCTTCTCCATGATTTGCTAGCTATGGGGTTGGTATTGAGGGACTATGCCAATGGCCTATAACGTGAAGAAAAGATGGAGTGACTCTCATTTTGGGACACCAACAAATTCTCAGTACTTTAGTAGCACACTTAGGTCCATTTTGCCCTTTGTTCACACTTGAGCATACAAATACACCCACTCATATACTACACATAAAATCATATAATCCATGTACATTGATTTATTTCAAATAATATTTATCCTAGACTAGGATATAATTTAATTGGATACTAATGTTACTTATTATTAATTTATTTATTTAATCAAAGTTACTTTCTCTCATAGGTTTAAAATACCCATTTAATTATTTCCACACACATCAAAATGTCACATAAGACTTTTCCATACAACTTGGTCAATTACCTAAGTTAAGCTTACTTTTATCACATAGCTTTATATAATAATTATTTTCATTTCAATGTCACTCCTCACTTTATTTTGAATAAAAATCTTATTATATATGATTTTTTCTTCACACGCTATTATCCATGATAATTAATGAATAACAAATAAATCAAACTCATTATGAAATTATTTACTTATTAGTAATACTAATTAATTCCATCATTAATTAAATTAATATTTTCTCAATTCATCATCTTGCCACACTAGGCATAACTCCACAAGTTTAAACTAAGCTTCTCATTACTTTTGCTTCATTGTTTAATTATTACTTAGCTTAATCAATTAAACCACTTATCACAATATAAGTCGATACCATATATATTTATATTCAATTAAGTATGCAAATAAATCCTTATTTTCAATATTATAATTTATTAAAATTCGCGGGTATTACAGTCATTGTCTAAATTAATGCACGATCCTCCAGCTACAAGGCCTTTGTCTCTCTTCTGAGGCCTTTTGTTGCCTTTGTATTCCTTCTTTGCATGTGACTTCTTCTTTAGTTCTTCTTTGAGAGGTTTGTTACAGTTGGCAATGAAATGGCCAGGCTTCTTGTAGTTGTAGCATAGATCATTCATTTGCTCCTGGCTTCTGTAGTTGCTGACCTTCTTTGGCTTGCTGGTTTTGCCTTGACGCATGAACCTTCTTAGTCTTTTTACCAGCATTGCAAAGTCCTCATCATCGTCTTTATCATAGTCAGAGTCAATTTCAGTGTTGACCTTTGAGGTACTTTCAGTTGCTTTGAGAGCAACACCCTTATCCTTCTTTCTTCCTTCTGATAGGGTTTCAGCTCGTTGAGTCAGCTTCAGTTCGTATGTCAAAAGGTTTCCATATAGCTTTTGAACTGTCATCTCATGGAGATTCTTTGACTCTCTAATAGCAGTGGTTTTGGCATCGCACCTGCTTGGTAGGGCTCTCATGAATTTTATGATTATATATTTGTTTGGATAGATTTTCCCATAGGCTCGTAGAAAGTTGAGCAGAGCGTTGAATCTCTCATAAGTGGCAGTGACGTTTTTTCCTTGAACATGGGCGAACATTTCATACTGATATGTCAGGAGAGATTGTTTGTTTCCTCTTAATTCTTCTGTTCCTTCGTGCATGATGAGTAATGCTTCCCAAACCTCCTTCACAGTTTTGATATTGACAACATTTTCGAACAGATCGTTTTCTAAGGATTGAAACAAAATATTCTTGGCCTTCTTGTCGAGTTGGGACAGCTCTTTTCTCGTTGTCAGTCCATTCTTCTTTGACTTTGATTTGTATTCTATTTGGATCGTCTGTAGTTGGTGCAAGTTTTGTTGAAATATAGGGCCCATTTTGAACAGTCTCAAATAGATCTTCATCTATTAAGTTCATGTATGCTTGCATCCGAACCTTCCAGTTTGCAAATTTATCTTTGTTGCACATTGGTGGCTTGAAACAAAAAATGTTAACTAATTTTTTAAGAAAACGTTAACTATTTTTTTTTAAACTGAACTAATTTTTTAAAAAGAAATTATGTTAAAAATTTTATGTTTTTTAAAATTCTATTTTTTAAAAAAAGTCTGTTTTATTGTGAAATTATTATTATTATTTTGTAATAATAATTTAAAATAACAAAAACATAATAACAAAATTTTTTAATTTAAAAAAACGTTAATTTTTTAAAAAAACGCTACTTTTTATAAAAACAGAATTTTTTAATTTTTTAAAAAACGTTAATTTTTTTTAAACTGAACTAATATTTTTTTTAAACTGAACTAATTTTTTTAAAAAACGTTAACTAAGCGTTATTTAATAATAATAAATAAAATACTACTACTAATATTAATAAAATACTACTACTAATAATAATTTAAAATTTTAATTTTTTTTAAAAAAATTATATAAATTATAAAAATATTTTTATATGAATAATTATAAATAATAAAGTATTATTATAAATAAATAAAATTATAAAGTATTTATTTTTCGTATTCAATTATTATTATTGAATGTGAAAACTGAAAATGAAAAGAATGATAGATATGAGTCAAAGGTCAAAGAAAGCCGTCCACATCAGCAAAATTAACCCATTTATGCCTAGTCAGCTTTTTCGTCCGTTTTTTCGGACGAAAATTAAAAATAATGACTATTTTGTAATATATGAGAGTATAGTTATTCAATTGTAACAAAAAAAAAATTGATAATCAAAATGAAAATCAGACCAAATACAATGACGTTATTTATCACGTACTTAATTGCATATTAAAATTTAATAAAAATAGTCTTCAATACACGTTTCCTCGACCTAATCAATCACATTCAGTCAAAATTTTGACTAATCTAATCTTCTCTTTTCTCTCATAGAGGTAGTATCTTGTACCAAATAGCTGAAGTACCAGGTGCTCCACAGACATGGGACAAGTCTTAGACAAAATCCAAGGTACTCAAATCTGAAATCCGAATCCAATTTTCTTTCTGTAAACCCAATTTCTTGATTCTGTGAAAGTTTCATGTTCATATTTTGATAGTAATTCTTTTACCAATCAATCAATAGTCTGATGAATGACAAGTGCATATAGTATTTGAAACATGTTTAATTCGAGCTATAAAGCATGATCTTTTACAGGTAATTACATTCAAAAGAGTATTTTGGTCAAACAAATCAGTGGATCTTAACGTAGCTGATTGGCTTAATCATGGAGAAGTTATTGAGTACCCATTTTCCAATTTCTTGTAAAATTTAGTTAGATCTCGGATTTTTAGCAATCAAGTTAGATCTTAGATAGTTATGGCACAGTAGCCATTTACACGCTTGGGGGTGTACCTTATTGAAAGGGCAAACTTTCATTCTAGTTTCTTTGAGTTTTATCTTCTATGGTTAAGTAGCCTGATTCCTTAATCAACCAAACGTGACTAGCTAGACCGATAAATCGGCATCTCTGGTGAGCATAAGCTTTAGATGTATAATAACCACAGTTGTACAAATAATGACTTCAATTTTAAGAGTATTCTTGCAATATATTGTCAAAGAATGTCGGGAAGATGTTGTAATTTCATCTAAAATCAGTAATTGATTTGGAAAAAAAGGAAAATGTTCTCTGTTTCTCTCTCTCTCTCTCTCTCTCTCTCTCTATATATATATATATATATATATATATATATATATATATAAAACTCTGAGAACACTGCTATATGAACTATTTGATACATCTGTGCTTCTTAGAAGTCAAGAACCTTCAATTTCCTTATTGGATTAGTCCTCTCGTGGTCCCACCTCTACGTATATGGGATGATCCTTTTCATTTGAATAGTATGCTCTTGAAACTACTCTGATTCTATACTTAGTAGGGGGAGAGAGAGAGGGAAAAAAAGAACTTTAGGCACTCCAGCTGATGCAGGACAACATATTGAAAAATGTGAAGTGATGAAAAAGATAGTTTTGACTCGGAAAAATTCCCAAGGTTCATTTTTTATACAAAAATAATGCATGGAAAAATTGAAATATGAAAAAGATATTTTATGCCTATCTCCGCAAAGAAATCGGCCAATACCACAAGTGTTTTGAGATCATCTTGCAGAGATCACTCACGCCCGCAGACAATTTAAAGATAACATAACTCGCTCAAAGTTTTGATAATCACTAGTACGAGTAATAATTGAACTTTGGTATTGCATAGATATATAAAGAGATCTAAATTGGGCATCAAGAAAAGCACTAGGACACCAAAAAAAGAGAGACTGGAATACCCTAAATACTTAATTTAAACTCACATTACCCTAAATCCTCAAATATTAAATAAAACCCTAATTACATCAATTTCTCCCAACTTAAACATAATAAATATTGGAATTTCTTCTTAGCTCTTGACTTGTAGTTCACATAACCAGCGCTACCTCTGTGCTATAACTAATGAATTCTGTTTTTTATTTGCACTTTGTTGAATGTTAATTGTTTTCTGCTAATCTAATCCATGACTATGTACTTAGAGATGCTCATGTAATTCACTCGTACATATTTGATTTGTTTACATCATGCACAGGCAAGCAGTGGAGACAAAAACAAATACAAAAGATAACAGATAAGGTTTTTGATCATTTCAAGAATGAATCTGGACGAGCTAATTTGACATTTGAAGATCTATACATTGCTGTGTTACTTGTGTACAAGTATGTGTTCTACCTATTTAGACCTAGGTTCTTCAATTCTAGTAAACTTCTTGTGATATTTTTCCTAAAATACTTTATATTCACAGAGATAATATTATTATTACAAATAAATGTTTCTGTTGTAGTGATATTAACAAGCGCTTACCTGGGCCACATTTTGACCCCCCGTCAAAAGAGAAAGTCAGATCTTTGATGCTGGTATGTTATGATTGTCTAATATATTGTTTCAGGTCCATAACCTTGTTCAGTAATCTATGTTGTGAAAGAAATTAGCAAATGATGGAACAAAATAACTTTGTACTTTTTGGTTTATTAACATACCAGAGTTTCTTAAGAACTATCGGTAATTAGTAATTTGAAAATGAAAATGAAAATGAAAAATGGAGAGCTATTGTATATGGTAATCATTTCGTTGATTTACCTTCAAACTGTTTTTTTCCACTCTTAACTTGTTAGCATTCTCTTGATGCTTGTGATAACCTTTTCTCTCCTGCACGTATTCATCTGTTGATCTTTACTTTTCCTATTAATTTACAATGGTTAGAGAGTTGATATAGTGAGGTTGTCTGCTTCATGGTTACCAAGAACGGTAATCTATTGGGTTCTGCTCTATGCCATTTTGTAGTGTACTTTTTTTTTAATCCTTTTTGAGTGTTAATGAAAGGTCCGGTGCTTACTGAGGTGTGTAATTTTGATTTGGGAGTTAATTCCACCATGTGAAGCTATGTGATGGTCACTTTCTCTAGAATCAGTTGCCTAAAGTTTTTTCTTCGTTTAAAAAGGAAAACTTTGATTTTTCTTTTGTTCTGATTTAAATTATGATGATTCAAAGGAGCTAATATAAGTTTTTTGTAAGTATGTGTATATGTATTCAAAATAGCATCTACTTATCCAATGATATACAGGAAAGTATTTGAGCAATAGTAGTTTTTGGCTAGTTCGACTCACCTAACACTAAAATAAGGGCTGACTGAATAAACAAGGGAAATCCTTCGCATTGTCTTAGTGAACGTAAAGTCAGGACACACATTTTTCTCTCTCAAGTAATCCTTGAGACAATTTTCTTATATTTGAAGCTCATCTGACAGAAAAATGTATATGTAAGACTTCTCACCTCCTTTTCTCTTTCTAGTCAGTGGCCCTCAAGATTCTCAGCTTGCATCTGCACGGTAAAGGAGGCATTATGCTCTTTGTACTATATCATGTAGTGGCCTGATAAGGGTCAAAAGCTCCTCATTGTTTAGCACTAGGGACATACGTTAGTATGGTTGGATAACATTAACTGAATCCACCTTTTCATGCATTTCATTTGATATTGAGTTGTTTTTGTATCAAAGTTGAAATTCATGTGCACAAAAGATGAAAGTTGGGTTGAACATAAAGAATGGGAACTGGGTTGATGGATAAGAAATAAAATTTTGAATGATGTGCAGAAGTTCCCTGTTGCATGTTGGAAGGGAATTTTGAAGTAGATGTTTTTTTGGGTGGGATTAGGATGCAGCTACCGCAATGACTGGGATGTATTTCCCCATTCATTATGCATGTTAGATTATAAGGTAAGACCAGAAGCTCTTTAGTATTTCCAAAGTTGCTAGAGCCTAGAGGAAAATCTACGATCAACCGGGGTTGGATTCAGGCTCCATTCTCACCGGTGATTAGATTCAAGTTTCATTCACTCCAAAGTTTAGGAATTGGTAATTTGGTTCTTTAAAACTTGGACTAGCGGATAATTAAGAATATCTTGAGGTTCCTTGCTAATTTCCACTGGCCTCCGGTTTAATAATATATCCTGGTTGAAATCCAGGATTTCCTATACAAAGGTTTTGTGGTTGGCCAGAGCTTATTTTGAACTAATTCTCCCTTCTTGGTTTTGGTCTCTGTTTGTAGATTTGCATATATTGTTACATATCTTATCCTTGGAACAAATGGAGAACTAATTCCATCCCCCCCCTCCCCCCAATCCCCTCTCCCCTCTCCCCTCTCCTCTCCCTGCCTTCTTCTGATGTGGAGTATAACCACTATAATTTGAGGGCTTTGGTGCAACTTATGATTTTATGTGTTTCATTTTTGACATAATTTTGCGTGCAACATACCTTTCCTAATCTCCATCCCCCCAACTTATGATTTTATGTGTTCCATTTTTGACATAATTTTGCATGCAGCAGACCTTTCCTAATCTTCATGTCTATAGATAGTTCTTCATGGCTCTGAGATATGCAGAATGGTTTGTCCTATGCAGGATTGCGATATCAACCTTGATGGAGAACTGAACCGCGACGAGTTTGTAAAATTTATTAAACACTTGACAGCTGATACATTTGTCACTGTTAGTCAGGGACTGATTATCACTTTGGCTGTGGCACCAACAATTGCTTTACTTACTAAGAGGTCAACTGAGGGCATTCCCCATGT
This sequence comes from Panax japonicus, assembly GCA_020205505.1. Classification (NCBI taxonomy): domain Eukaryota; kingdom Viridiplantae; phylum Streptophyta; class Magnoliopsida; order Apiales; family Araliaceae; genus Panax; species Panax japonicus. Next base: position 8,350,989 of record CM035100.1, read on the forward strand.
AGGGAAAGTGGTGCAAAAGTTACCCAATTCTGTGTATGCCTCTCTTGTGACCCTTGCAGTTGTGCTGTTCCAAAACTCAACTCAGGCAATTGAGTGAAAGACTGGTTCAGTTCTTTGTTCCTCTTGGGTTATGCCACATTGTATATAACATAAACCATATATTTCACCCTATTAGATTATAATTTGGCAGATACGTTGAATAAATATTGAATTTGTTGCTATGATGATTAAATTTTATGTCGACATTCATGTATGCTATAATTGTTGAATATTCTAACTTTAATATATTTGTAATTATGGCAATAATTCATAGCATGTATTTACAATAGAGCAAATAACATCCATATCATCCATCATCTGCTACTATTTGTAGGCATGAGACTACTTGCAAAACAACGAAAAAATTCGCAGGTTGTGCAACCCTTCTTATGATGTGGGCTCATGAACGGTTCAACATTGGTCGTTCTACTCCTAAGCCTATGTCCCAGAAGTTGGTACCTAGGGCATTATCTTAGGCATACTCTTTTTTTGATCCTAATGTAAAACAATATCAGCGCCTTAAAAATCCACATCACCATCTTCTGTTTTACCAAGGAGAGTTTGATAATATGTTGGAAACAGATGGGGTGTGGCGTCCATATCAGTTATTTGATAGACGTTTGTCTTGGGATTTTTTTGAGGCAAGGTTAGGTGGTGCCGCTCGTATACCATTGATACATTACGACATTGTTGAGTTCCAGATGCCTGACAGATTTATGAGACAATTTGGATATTTGTAGTCGTATCCATCTAATGCTGAAAATATGGTGGAATTGCGGAAGGAACATAAATTATTTGAGAGATTAAAATTTGAAAATCATAGGGCCAACTATATTCGATTGTGGGATGCATACATGGAGAGTTTAGAAGGACAAGTGTTGGAGGCTTTGCAGCATATATCTACCGAGGATTATATGACACGGTATAGAGAAATTACTCGACGACGGATACACCATACTCGACCCCATAGGCGTCAAGGGGAAGATTATGAGCCACGGGTATTCATTGACCAATATGTGGATGTAAATACTGTAAGTAGATCAATTTATAATATTTATTAATGTTTTTGTATTTTTAACTGATTATCTTGTTTTATTAATATAATTTTTTATTTAATTGTAGATTGAGAGTGCAAAAGCTATATTTGAAAAGTTGTTGTCAATTGGACATCCACCTGAGTTAAGAACCATGCATGACACATGGTTCAATACATTATACCAGCCGTTCATGAATGACTATAGAGGGGTTCCAATCAATCCAAATCCAACGTAATCTCAAGTTGGGCAGATGGAGATTGACATGACAGGATCCCAACCAACGGTTCAAGAAACTCAGCCTAGTGTTGGCCCTTCTACTCGACACAGTCAGAAATTGCCAGTTAGAAGGATGGAGGGAACAAAGCACACTCACTTTTTTAAGTACTTGAAGATAGAGAAAATCAATTGGCTAAATCAACATTGGTTTAGTCCAACTCACGACCCATCAGAATTTCCCCATAGCCATCCAGAAGGTCTATACAAGTTTGAATTTAAAGATGTTAACTGTTTGAGACCCAATGGTTGGTTATGGGAACATGTCTTAGATGCATATTTGTTGTTGTTGCAAGACAGAGAAACTAAAATGTGTAAAGAAGGTATCCAAAGATGGGCTCGATTTTATTTCATGCCAACGTACTTTGCGTTGTTAGGTACCCAAAACTTACCTAGTGCCGGAGTAAACATGCCAACCATAAAAAAATTTCTAAGAAGTTACAGCAATCCTACAGTTGGTGCCCCAGTACATGAGTGTGATTACATATTCATTCCAGTCTTCAACGAAACCAACAGTCATTTTTTCTTGTTTATTTGGAGTGTCAACAAGTGGAAAGTAATGCCACTTGACCCACTTTATGATGACAAACCATTAATGTCATTGTCACAATTATATCAAAACTTTGCGGTCGTGGTGAGTTCATTAATATAAGTCTTGTTTTTCATGTCATTACAAAGACATGTAATTCATATTACTTCAGACTTATAAGTAATGGGTTTTTTGTTTATAGGTGGACTTAATTCCTTTGCTGCTTCATCAGGCAAATCCTACAGCAAAGTAGCCAAAATCGAAGCTGAAATTTGAAGCGTGTGTGAATAGACCGAGACAATGGAACGAAGACGGTTGTGGCATATATGTGGCAAAGTACGTGGATTTCTTTTTGCACCGTATAAACATCATGGATGAACCGAGGTGGACTCTTAACGAGGCTTATAATTTTAGGTTTAGAATAGCGCATGCGCTTAGGATGTGCAAAGCTAGGGACATTCCTGTATCATATTTGTAATACGTTCAAACATTAGATTCGGATTCAAATGAAGACTAGTTAATGTATATTTGACTAACTTTTGTAATACGTTGATTTAGTAACTCGGTTACCAGTTTCAAAATGATTCAATCTTTTGTATATACGTTAATGTTTTAAGTTTGTGTTTGCATTGGTTTGTATTGTTGTGGTATTCATATTTTCACCTGTTTTTCATTCTATTTGAAAATTTATACATTTTTATACTAATTGTGTGTATCACATTTGTGGGTATATCATCATTTGAATACTGGCCGAATCTGTACTAGGTTGATTGATTTTGATTTTTGATAAAATTAGGTGAGGCCAATGGTGACAATGGGAAGTGAGGAAATGGGTCCGCCATGCAATATTTATTGCTTGGACTGTATGGGGAATGCTTTGTGCTCTTACTGTTTAATCCATCACAAAGATCATCAGGTCATTCAGGTAATTTGCCACAGCCCAGGCCTGTGAAATTTGTGAGAGATGTTTTCTCGACCCCTTTAGGTTATGTTCTCTTGGTTGCAAGGTGAATTTTCTTCTTCTGTTCCCCCTTTTATCATATTGCAACAAAACAGGTTATGTTGGGGTTGGAGAGGAATGTATGCCAAACAGAAACTCTGCAAATGTATCAAGTAGTTCAGAGCCAGGCTCATCACTAGGAGAAAATCAAGCAGCAATTAATACAACACCTATCAGGAAACTGTCACGGAATCGTGGTCTTGTTTTGCAAGAACAGACTGCTGTGGCAGAGTCACCCGAAAGTGATGATTCCACAGCAAGAGCTGCTGCAATACGTAAAGGGAAACGGAAGCTTAGATGAGATGCAAGACAAAGTTTTCCCCAGTTGCAGAAAACTAGGAGCACTGATTAGTTGTTCTATGTTACTTGTGTTTATCTAGGCCATTTGTTCTTTGGTTGAGTATATAAATTTGCATAGTCTGTTTATTTTTCGGCACCTGATTAGGTATTGGATAATTTTTATGATGGGATACTAATATTAATTGTTGACGAGCTATCTTTTATTATCTGTGCTTGTTTTTGTGCAAATTGATTTGGTAATGTTTGCTCTTGAGATTTTTTGGTAAGGATTAGTTCATGACTTATGTTTATTGTTTGGATAACCAGAAATAAGGTTGGCTGTTGCTCTTCTTTCATTCAGTTGCGAGTTATTTAGTATACAGGAAACTAGTAATGTGATGAGAAGTTAAGATTCAATATGTTAAATTTATCCTTTCTGACAGTACTATCGGCAAACCGTATCTGTTAGCCAACTCCCTTGCAAATTCTTGCATAATGAATGGATCCCCATTGTATGATGATTCATCTCAACATTTGGATTCTGGGATATTGAATGATTGTACTAGCAATGGGGTCATAAGCCATATGAGATTAAGACATCTAGACAATGCATTGTATTCACAATGTGTATCTGCTATGTGTACACTAGCCAAGGATCCATCACCACGCATTGCAGGGATTGTCAATAATTCATTTAATGTAATTTTTGTGAAATAATAAACCATTCTGATAAATCAAAATATATAAAGGTCAAGTAAATTGTTTTGCCATTACATAATCATAAAGTCACATTTTTAGATAACTTCAAACACCCGACTTTTCTTATAATTTTGTAGTGGTTCCGCTTATCATGATTGGTCATCATATTGCATATTGCACACTTTCTCAATTGTTTACGACTTGCAGCCTCTTCGATCCCACTCTTTATTCTTGTAGCTTTTTTTCGCACCTTTGTTTGAGAACAAATAGGATCCAGTAACAACTCATCTTCAACGGGCTGATCATCATCTTCTCGAATATCAGGAACCTCTTTTTCACTAATTTCATCAGGGTCAAATTTTTCAACGATGGGTTGATTGTCAATGCACAATTGTACGACATGCTTAAAACCATTAATTGAGCAAGATCCTGTAGAAGCTAATCGCAAGAGCAACGTCACCAAATAATTGTAACGCATCGTCTGAGATTCCTCGTAGTTGGACATTTCAGTCAAAATCTTTGGTAATTCAGCGTTCACTTTATTACCATCTTTACACCACCGCCTTAAAACGTATTTATCAGGTATCTTTTTTGTACTTTTGGCAATCATATGCCTTATTATGTATTTACAAAGCATACCAGAATGTTCAAATTTTTTACAATTACAATTTATATCTCCAGTTTGAACATTACTAACAACAGTAACTTGCCTTGCACAATGCATACGACTTTGTATCCGATGTTGTTAGATGTTGAAGCTTCTGCATTACGTACTTATGAGATTTTATTATCTCATTTGTATAAATATTTGCTCCATGTGTTTCCAATGGTGATTCAAGAGTCATATTTCGGGAACGATGACAAGTTATATAGTCGGCTTTTCTCTCTCTCATGACCTGTTTCTTAAGTGATTTTTTTGTATTTACGATAAATTCCTTGATACTCGTTGTCGCATTCACATATTCATCTAACAAACTGTTCATTCCCTCACTCCTGGATGTAGTCGTCATTCCTGCTGCAAAAAAATTCTTTGTGTACGCCTTGATCCATTTGTGTTTAACCTCATAAAGTGATTGGAGCCAATCATGGTCATGCAGTTTGTAATCTATCATCAACTTTTTCCAGCGCTCCTCAAAATTCGCAACAGTCAAAGATTTATACACACAACAGTTAAAATTATGCTTAAATGTTGGGTACTGTTCATACAATGTATGTAATTTTTCTGGAAATTTGTTGCTAATATGCCATGTGCAAAGAGCATGGTGTGTTTGTGGAAGAACCTTAGCAATCGCATTGCTCATAGCTTTGTCCTGATCAGTGATAATGGTAACCGGTGCCTTGTTGTTCATCGCTTGAAGCCAACTTTCAAAAACCCATACAAAAGTATCCACTGTTTCGTTCTGAATCAGTGCAAAACCAAATAAGATGGAATGATAATGATGATTTACCCACATGAACGGAATAAACGGCATAGAATACTTATTCGTTCGATAAGTTGTATCAAATATCACTACATCCCCAAAATTTTTGTAAGCTATCATTGATCGATAATCTATCCACAAGATACATTCGATGCGATTATTTTCATCTCGTTTGATATCATAAAAAAATAGAGAATTTTCCGCCAAAAGTTTTTTCAAGTACTGCAATGCTGCTTGGGCATCGTTTGAATCTATTGCGTCACGTCTTATATCTCGTACAACATTCTGAATGTCCTTATCACTGAAACTGACATTTTCCACCCCTCCTCCTATTTCACTAAATACATTCATCATTTTACTTGGCCCAACTCTAGCCCTTGTGAAAGTTCCGATTAAACTTCGGGCAATAAGAGTTATATTTTTCTGTGTTTGAATGAAATTTTTCTTGCTTGGATTCACCAAATCATGATTGTGAGACAACTCAATTTTTGAAACTTTCCAGATATCTTCTTTCTTTAGATGAACAACAAACATTCTAGCTTTGCACATCGTCCGACCTATAGAATCCCTTTTTCTTTTGACCTTACTACCATCAACATCATCAACGTCTTGTTTCTTTCTTTCAATTGGTTTTCTAGCTTTCTTACATGTAAAAAGTCGGTTGGACAAATTGTTGGAGTGAGCATATTTATGAGTTGTCCCAATTTTTATTTCAAATCCACAACTACGTGCATATGTTCTATAAAATTCTTCCGCCTCTTGGATAGTAGAAAAAAATTGACCCTCATATGGACTTTTTGAAACGCTAATATGTGATTGGTTCGTGTTATGAATACCAATATTATCCATGTCAACATTATCATGAGAAGAATTTGAAGAACTTGAATTAAACATGTCTTCAGCCATAATTGAAAACTTACCAGGATGATTTTGACCTGCAAAGTCTTGCTTGATTTATTGCGCAATTTTCTTCCTTAATATTTTTTTGGAGATACATATGATAATAATATAAGGTTTGTATTTTTTTACTACTGAAATTTTGTGTGAGTTTTTTAATTTTAGATCCCATATTTTGTTTCCTTCTTTGATTTGAATTTGATTCCTTCTATGATATGGATCACATATCTTTGAGTTTCCTTGTAGGTTGATAGTTGCGTCCTGCCAATACATCCGCCCAACTAACACTGTTGGCTGTCAAATACATCCGCTTGGGGGCAAATTGGGCATTAATTTTTTTTTAATAATCCGCTAGTTGGACTAGCGGACGGAGATCCAACATAAAACACGTCCGCTAAATGAAGTAGCGGATGGCAGTAATCCATCTTTAATCCACGCCCTTGATTATTGGAATGGACGGTTATGATGGTATTTGCACAATTTCCATCCATAACAAGTACTAGCTATGGATCATTTCCCTATATATAGGTCAAAATAGAGGTACACAACCGTGTAACTTTTAAAGTTACACGGTCTACGATCGAAGAATGATTTCACTCTACGAACGTAGAGTAGTTACTCCACGATTTGTGAATTCACTCTACGATCGTGGACTACTCTACGATCGTAGAGCGAATTCACTCTACTATCTGGGGACTAGTCTACGATCGTAGAGTGAAATAACTCTACGATCGTAGACCGTGTAACTTTGAAAGTTACACGGCTATGTACCTCAATATATATATATATATATATATATATATATATATATATATATATATATATATATATATATATATATAGGGTCCGGTTCCTATCCGGACTCCCGTATTTTCTTAAGTAACGAATTTTATTTATTTTTTTCCTTTTTTTTAAACAACTATTTTTTTTTAATATTTTATGGAACTGAAATTTTTACATAATACAGTATTTTTGGTGTGATTTGGATACATATAACAAAACAGGTCTGTACAGATTGTATATACATATTTTATTATATGTATCCAAATCACACCTAAAATACTGTATTATGTAAAAATTCAAGTTCCATAAAATATTAATTTTTTTTAGTTGTTTAAAAAAAAAGAAAAAAAAATCCGTAACTTATCAAAAATAGGGATCCCGGACTGAATCCTGGTTGTATATATATATATAGAGAGAGAGAGAGAAGAGCACTCCCTTTATCTAGCACTCCTCCTTAAATAGTATTCCCTCCGTTTCTTAATATATGTCGTTTTAGACATGTGCACAAGAATTAAGGAAATGATTAAAAAATATTAACTATACTATCAATTGTCTATAATACCCTTCACCTCACTTATCTCATAATGAAAGAGTTTTATTGGGGGAAGGAGAGAAAGACTTAAGAGTAAAGGAGTAGTATAGAATAATGATAAATATGGATCAAAAAATTAGGTAGAGTAATAAGGGACAATTTAGAAAAAATAGTGATCAATTCTCCTAGATAATCACAAACGACAAATAATTATGAATAACAAAAAAAAAGTCTAAAACGACCTACATATAGGAATGGAGGGAGTACTACTTTATTAAAATTATATGGTTTTGGAGATTTTTAAAAGAGAGTGGTCCTACTTGCTTTCTTTTTATTTACAAAAATGTAACTTGCAACTCCACTTGATTTTAAAAAAAAATCTTCAAAACGACTTGGTTTTAATAAATGAGTGTTATTTAAGGAGGAGTGCTAGATAAAGGGTGCTCTTAATCCTTCCTCACTCTCTCTATCTATATATATGGCTATATGTATATATAGTGATTGTCTATGGTGACGGTTTTTTTGAACTATAGCGACAGTTCACCCGTCGCCATAGGCAACCGTGTACTACACAACTGTGTATATATATTTTTCCCACATAAACATATATACAGGGGAATGATCCATAGCTTGCGTTAGCTATGGACACTATTCCTGCTAACTCATCTCTTGTCGTCCAATTGAAGATCAAAGGGCTGGGTTGGGACTAGTCAAAACGCGATCATTTTGACTAGCCGATAAAAGAAGTAACGACCAATATAAAAGAATTTGGTTTAATCAATGACTTAAATTATAATTTAAATTAAAAATATATAGCTAATTAATACTCCAGTCCCTAATTGGTTAAAAAATATAAAGAATTATAAAATGAGTAGTAGACTAATATAAGGAATAATACTTGATTGGGTAATTTGGGAGTAGTAGTTGAATACGTAATTTGTTTAAGTAGGAATATAATATAAACTCAATCAGTATTTTCTATTTATAATTAATAATTATAAGGCGATAATTAGTAATTATACTTATACCTACTTATTTTATTAATTAGTATTATTGATAATTCATATAAGAAATAGTGATTGAGTTTATATTATATTCATACTCAAATAAATTATGTATCCATATTAGCGAGTGGAGTATTAATTAGCTATATTTTTTTAATTTAAATTATAATTATTTTAAGTCCCTAATTAAGCCAAATTTTTTTATGTTGGCCGATACTCCCTCTAGCGGCCAATTTGACTAGTCGTGGGAGTAGCGGTCAACATAAAAGAATTTGCCTGACCACTAGAGGGAGTAGCGACCGGCCCCAACCCAGTCTTTAGATCTTCCATTGGATGGTAGGAGATGGGTTAGCTGGAATAGTACTCATAGCTAAAGAAAGCTATGGATCATTCCCCATATATATATATATATATATATATATATATATATATATATATATATATATATATATATAGTCTGGATCTTAAGCTCACCCCTTATCCAACTCACCCGAGCTCACCTCCCCTTTAGCGACGGACTCGGCAACCGTTCGGTCATACAACCGTCGTCTATAATTTTAGCGACGTTATATATATGTTGTCCGTCGCTAAAAGTATAGACGACGGTTGTATGACCGAACCGTCGTCGGGTCCGTCGCTAAAGGAGGGGTGAGCTCGGGTGAGTTAGATAAGGGGCGTACTTAAGATCCGGACCGTATATATATATATATATATATATATATATATATATATATATATATATATATATATATATATATATATATATGTTTGTCTGTATTCCATGTATGTATGGGTGAGTTAATATTTATAGTTAAAATTTTAAATATTATATAGAGTTTTGTTAAGAATGTGTTTGTGGCAAAATATTTATCCCTTGGACACAACAACATTAATTACTTATATTCGCCATTTTTTGATACAATAATGCTACTATTACATAAAAAAACTCACATAATTCTCACACACACACATGCATACTGTGGGCCCCGCTTGACACGTGTGTCCCATAAATATGCATGTGAGTATGTGAACTTTTTTTATGTGATAGTAACATTATTTTTTTGATAAGGGCCTATAGGCAAACAATGCAATAAATTCCATTTTACCAATTAAATTAAATTTTAATTCCCACTCTAGGACAATCTGAGGTGGAGTTTGGTTTTTCGGAATCATTTGCGGAATGGAATGATAATTCTAACCGAGTATTTCATTATGATGTTTGGTAGCCAAAATATGGTTAAAATGGTCATTAATTCCATCAGAATTTCCATTAAATTGTATATTAGAATTACCATTTCGTGGGAGTGAGAGTGGGGGTGGGGGTGGGGTTGGGCGTGGGCGTAGGCGTTGGGGGTGGGTAGGGATGCACAAAAGGCTCCACTACAAGAAAAAGGCTTATCAGCGACCGCCTATCAGCGACCGCAACTGGTCGCAGATGAGTATCAGTGACCGCAGCGACCAAATGCGGTCGCTGATAGTAGTCACAGGTAATCTGGTCGTTGGATGGACCTCAACGACCAACAATAGCGACCGACTCATTAGCGATCGCAATCAGTGACCGAATCCGTCGCTACTCTGACTCATGCTAAGTCATTTGTCAGGTGTGACGTGGCACACGTGTCAGCGACCGGTAATAGCGACCGATTCGGTCGCTATTTTCCTAGTGCTTATCAGCGACCGCGTTTCAGTATTAGCGACCGCATATGGTCGTTGATGTGTTTTTTTTATAAATATTTGTCATGTTTTATTGATTTCCAAAAAATAACCTGCTTTTTACCTGCTTTCTATCCCAACACACAGAAGTATATATAAGCATCCATCCATGATAACTATCATATGATAAACATTCATCAATGATAACTACTATATGATAAACATCCATCGATATAATAGAATCGTAAACCAACACAACATAATACAATCGTAAACATCCATATAATAGAATCGTAAACTAATACAATTGTCCAAAGGATGAATCTAAAAGAGTACAAGGCTTTAAAAATCTAAAAAACAAGTCTAGCAAGGCTTTAAAAATCTAACATGACTGGTCTAGCTAGCTCTCCATAGAACATTCAAATTAATACCCTGTAATTAACAAAAGAATAAAACATATGTGTTACATGTGTTGATACTGTTATGACTTGGGGAAAGCTAAATAATAGACAACGTAGTGAAACATATAAGTAAGACAGTGACAATAAAAATATCGATATATATACCTGGTCGCCACGCTGATGCTGTGATGCTGCTGCTGCCGCCATTGCCTTTGCCAACTCGTCAGGACCTAGAGAATGCAGATGCCCGCCCAGTATACGAAGAAGTTCACGATTCTGACAGATCACTCTCACACAGTCATCATGAGTATGATAGGCTGGATGACTTGATGACTGTGTAAACTGGATAGCAGAGCTTCCTGTGCCACTGATGGCCGGGCGTCGTTTTTGTCCTTGGCCTTTAACATAGTTTTTCTTCGCGACAGACACCCTCTCCCACAATCCTTGATTAATCGATGGACGCGGGGTGCCTTCAAGATAGCACTCGTTCATTAAGCCCTTATAAGTGTCATGTCAGAAGGTCAACAATTAAATAGTTAAAAATAAATAAAAAAAATACTAAAAAAGGTCATCACAATTTATAAACAACATATTAGTATAAAGTTAACTTATTACCGCTATCTGAACAGCATCAGATGGACGCGGGGTGCCTTCAAGACAGACACCCTCTCCCACAATTCTTGATCAATCGATGGACGCGGGGTGCCTTCAAGATAGTGCTCGTTCATTAAGCTCTTATAAGTGTCATGTCAGAAGGTCAACAATTAAATAATTAAAAATAAATAAAAAAATGCTAAAAAAGGTCGTCACAATTTATAAACAACATATTAGTATAAAGTTAACTTATTACCGCTATCTGAACAGCATCAGGCAGACCATCACGGGTGGCCACGTACACATCCAACCAATTGATAGGTTGACCTTGAGACTGAGACTCCTACAGTTCATGTTCTCATATTAATATGTAAATATATGATATTTTAGCTACAAAATATGACTGTAAACATAAAAACAAATAACTAAGCTATTTAGTTTGTTATACATACGTACCCCGGAAGCAATATGCTGCAGCTGTGATATACTGACGCCCTTGTATGTGCCTTTTGCCATTTCACATTCAGATACACCTGAAGATCTGTTCGAGGCGGCAGTCTTGCGTCTCTTGACCCAGCTCTCAGCTCTCCACTAGTTACACATCTGCACCCATATGTCCTGTGTGACGCCCCCAAAATAGGTCCATTCCATCCAACCCATTCTGAGTCACCAATTACATGGTACAGAAAATAACTACAACTTTATTACAACAATTGTCGTGCAAAATACAACAGCTCATGTGTTGTGAGTTTTGATACAAATATATATATCAATTGTGACTCTTGACACCAACTTGGGTAGCACGTCACCATGACATCTTTCATAAAGGTATAGTCAAAAACTATTTTAGAAATTAAAATCTTTGGGAAGTGCTCAAGGAAACCTTCGTACATGGGAGGCCATGCTTCTAGGTTATAATAGATATCATATGGCCACAAAATTATCCTTGGTTAACCCAATAGACCCCAAAGAAAAATGAGAAAATTACTATCATATTCTTTCCAATGGTGAGTCTTTTTTTGACATATCATTATCTCCACTGTCTCTAATTGAGAATTGTACTTCAAACAAACACCAAGATCATATAGGTAGTGCGCGTAGTTATACTCAGTAAGTGGATGTGCACAACCCTGTCTTATGATGACACGAGATTGTATGTCTTTAGACATCTTGTATGATAGTGGCAAAACACCCTTCCAACGTTGAGTTCACCTCACCCTATTCGGTTCACCAAAATTAAATATCAAATGACGTATATAATACGACACACTTATCTAAAGTCTTAATAAAATTATTTTCATACTATTTAGGGAGAACCTCAATAGCTATAGACCGCCATTCTATTCCCCTGTTATCCCCCGCTCGACCCAACTACACTTTTATTACCTGAAAGAAATTGTGAAGCAAAATGGTGAGCACAACTAGCTCAGTAAAGAATATTATAACTAAAGATAATTAAATTATCAATAGCCTTCATCAATAATAAATCAGATATTTATAACATATGGTAGATGATAAAACTTTTCAACCATAGTTGCAGTGGAACGAGCAATCCATTAGAAGAGTCAAATAGACTATAAAGTTTATTATCTTCTCCATGTTAAAAATCCACCAACAATGTTTTATTCCTGTAACATCAATCAACAATTCTGGTCCACAATCATATGAATAACTCATAATCATAATTGTAGTTCTAAATTCCTCTTCTCATCCAGGACGAAGATAATTTTTATCACATGTCTTTACCTGAAACATCAAAGATCATGGTTATACCAAATCACAGTTCATGTTCATAATCGTACTAATAAATTCATCTTTGCATTACGGGCCAAAGATATTCATTAACAGTTCATCTTTGCATTACATGTCAAAGATATTCAACAACAGGTCATCTTTACACTTCAGGCCAAAGATATTCCTCAACAGTTCATATTTGCACTACAGGCCAAATATATTCATATCTCAAAGAAATATATAATCATTTCAGAATTTATATAAACAATAATTATAACCATGTTAATCAATTCAGCTTTACACTTCAGCTAAAGATATTCAATTATAAATTCAATGGTCATGATCATACCAGTTAACAATTTATCTTTGCACTACTGGTCAAAGAGAACCCATAGTCATGATCATACCAATAATCTACCCATCTTTACACTCAAGTGAAAGAGAAATTCAACATCAGGGTTATCACTACACCAAAATAGGGATGTAGCGAAGGAAATTTTGTGAAGGAATTTATTCCTTCACACGAGGAGTTATTTAGCGAAGGAACAGTGAAGGAAAAAAGTATAGTGACAATATAGTTATTAGCGAAAGAAACATCCTTCACAATTAATATTTTTTTTCTCGTAAAATTGAGGCGATAGAAAGATTGTTTGAGCCAATTTATGATAAAAATTTGCGAGGAAAAAATCTATTTAGTGAAGGAATTATTACTCACTATATATTATTGTTCAAAAGTTTTTTGCGAGAGATAAAATTAGTCGTTATTTTATTCTAAATAATTTTTATAATATAAATATATTAAATTTTTTACAGTAGTAAATTTACTTATAATAATTACACTTTTTAATTAACTTACAATAGTTGTTTTTTAAAAAAAATGTTATTAACTTTTATGTTTTCCTATCACTCCATCGTAATAGAAAATACATTCATCATATTCCCCAATCTCGTTTCCAACTTTCTATTCCATCGTTTCACAACCAACAAAGGCAGTCCTCTTTCCTCTTTGTGCCACTGCCGATCTACTATCTCACTGCCGATTTGTGGAAAGGTGATTGATCTACCCTCAATTTCTTAATTCCACAAAAAAAATTGCAAAAGAGGACAAACTGACTGGTCAATTTATACAATATGCGTTGTAGTTCTTCTTCCTTTCTCTCTCCTGCCTTTTGATTTAACAGAGGTAGCCCTGAGCAAAACTTCTCTCTTGATCTCTCATCTAACTCTCTCTCTCTCTCTATATATATATATCAGAATTTGCTAGCAATTCGTGCGAAGATATTTGTAGCTGAATCTTCCGTTCGTTCACTTCGATCTCACTCGGATCCGTAGGGTTCTTCTGCCCTCAATCCCCGATTTCAACACAGGGATTTACTGTAATTTGTCAACATGGTAAGCTTATAGCATTAATCATAAATTCCCCTCAACTTCATATTTTCCCCAAGAAATTTGTTTTTTTTATCTCAATTGTAGAAGCCCTAGATGTAAATGCCCAAAAGACCCGTCAATTTGTTGTCACGTGAAGGGTACAGGGGATGAGAGCTGTTAGTTGCTGCTGATCGGACGCTGCGTTTCATCAATAATTGATTTACTTTTTGGATAATTCATAAGTTGTTAGGTTTGCTGTCAGTAGGACCACGTGTCATGTTTTCATAGGGAGAAGTTGTTATCTCGAATTTATAACCTGAGCTGGTATTTAGCTGCTGTAAGAGGAGTGGGGAGGGGATTGCAAGTTTAATTCATTTCTTCCTTATTCGTAATTTTTTTGGCTTTCTGTTCATTTCCATTTCTGCATTTTCAATCTTTGACAATTTGGTATCAAAGCAACCCTGGGCCATTAATGGCTGATAATACTGTAAAACCAAGCCTGCAAAAACATGAGAAGGATTTGAAGGCGTTGGAGGGAAGGATGGATCAGCTTCAAGAGCTGGTGGCAAAAGAATTCGAGCACTCATCTATGCAGTTTGAGGCCATGGGCAAACAGATCACTCAACTGAGCCAAACGATGCTCACAACGAGTGAGGAGGTGGCTCGAAGAATACTGGAAGCTATGGAAGTAACAAGGAAAGCTGAGAAGGAGAAAACTACTACTGCAGAGGTGATTAACCCTATTACCTCTTTTGTATTAGTTGATAGCCCCCCAGACCCACCCCTTTGACTGCTCCATTAATACCTCTTAATACAAACCCTGGTTTAAATCCATATAGCACTGAGCTTGCATCAACAAACAATCAAATGCAAGGGGTGTGCAATAGCAGTTCTAACCCTGTTACACACCAGAATATCATGATTCCCTCTACACTATCTGAGACCTGCAACAGACCAGCCATGGTAGCTACTTCCAATTCCTTAAACCCTCGTATCATACTACCTACAATATCTAGAGGGGGTTGGCCATTTCTTTTAGACTCTAATCAGATTGGCCCAGTCACAACTCTGGGTTCATCAAACCCTACCCTGTTTACTCAGACCAGCAACTATAACCCTGCAAACCTATACATGCAACCAACATTTACAAACCCAGTTCAGCCTAATCACTACAACCTAAGACACTCCCATATCTATACCATGACCGCTGGACCTACATATACACCATCAATCCAAAACCAATCAACCTCAACCACACTTCCCTATAACCCTTACCAACATAATATAAATTCTCCTGGACCATCACCAATGATTCACTCTGCAGAAAGTAGTCACTACAGAACACCAGCCAATCCATTTTTACCTTTTCCCATGCCCAAAATGGATTTTCCCCACTTTGAAGGAAAGGATCCTAGAGGATGGTTAAAAAAATGTGAGAAGTTTTTCCAACTTAATCCACTGTTAGACTCAAGATCTAAAGTGTTGTATGCTGCTTTATATATGGAAGGGGAAGCAGATATTTGGTATCAATCATTACAGGAGGAGAAGCCATGGCTGTCATGGGAAGAATTTGCCTATTATGTATGCCACAGGTTTGCAAAAGGAGGCCATGAGAATTTGATAGGGCAATTTAATAAACTGGTGCAAAAGGGAAAGGTGGAAGACTACATAAAAAGGTTTGAAGAGCTCAAAAACTGCATGTGGAGCCAAAATAAGAGTTGTACAGAAGAATATTTCATTGAAAGCTTTCTTAGTGGGTTAAAGGAAGAAATAGCAAATGCCTTGTATATTGTTAGACCTCAATCCTTAAGGGAGGCAATTACACAAGCCAGGGGACATGAAGTGTATCTTGAGTCACTTGACAAAAGGAACCATGGCAACTCAAGGAACTTGGCTGAAAGGGCAACCTATAAGGCCAGAACTAACTATACCCCATATAAAGAGAACTTGCAGGCCAATAAGACAGACACTGCTCAGAAATCCTTCCCTGTTAAAAGACTCACACCAGCAGAAATGGTGGCCAGGAGAGAGAAGGGTTTGTGTTACAACTGTGATGAAATTTTTACTAAGGAACATAGGTGCAAACAAAAACACATCTACTTGTTGATAACTGAGGAAGAGGAGAGGTGCAGTGAAGAGGAGTCTGACCAGGAATTAGCCATACTCACACCTGGAGAAAAAGGGGAGTTATTGCAAATTGAAGAAAACTGTGAAATGTCAATCCATGCCTTGACAGGAACAAATGGGATCCATACCCTTAGACTGCATGGAAAGATCAAGAACAGCTATATTAGCATGCTGTTGGACAGTGGGTCTACCCACAATTTTATATCTCAAACACTGGTTAAAAGGCTGCAACTACCTACAGAACCATGCAGCCCTTTTAAAGTCACAGTGGCCAATGGCAATACTCTACAGTGTGACCGAAAGATAGCACAGTTGAAGTGGCAATTTACTTCAAGGAAATTTCAAGCTCCTATGTATGTTATACCACTAGGAGGTTATGATGCAGTCTTGGGAATACAGTGGATGCAAACAGTAAGTCCTATTTGTTTGGACTTTGCTAACAAGACTGTAACCATACACTGTGAAGGCACTAAGATGGTTCTAATAGACCAAGGGAACAACAGTCAATTCTTTTCAGTCCAAGTGGCAGAGAAGCTGAACTTGAATCCAAGGGAAGAAACTTACTTCTTAGTCCAGTTAACAGCTATAGAAGGAAGTTCAGAAAAGAGAGAACAGATACCTGAAGAAATACAACAATTAATCAAGGACTTTGATGATATTTTCCAGGAGCCACAAGGTCTGCCCCCAAAGAGGGTACAAGATCATAGCATACCAATCATGCCTACTTGCACTCCAGTAAACACCAATCCCTATAGATATCCCTACATACAAAAGGCTGAAATTGAGAAGATGGTTAAGGAGATGTTGGACAGTGGCATTATAAAGCATAACACCTCACCATATGCTTCACCAGTCTTATTAGTTAAGAAAAAGGACAACACTTGGAGGTTCTGTGTTGATTACAGGGCTTTAAACAACATCACCATCAAAAACAAGTTTCCCATTCCCATCATAGAAGAGTTATTAGATGAATTGAAAGGAAGTAAGTACTTCACCAAGTTGGATTTAAGAAATGGTTACCATCAAATCAGAGTGAAGTCAGAAGATATTCATAAAACAGCTTTTAAAACTCATCAAGGGCACTACGAATTTCTAGTTATGCCCTTTGGTCTTACTAATGCCCCTGCTACCTTCTAGTCTGTCATGAATGAGGTGTTTTCTCCATTCCTAAGAAGCTATGTATTAGTATTCTTTGATGATATCCTGGTTTATATCCCCACTCTCGAGAGCCACAAGGTTCATTTGCAGCAGGTCTTTGCAGTCTTAAGAAAGAATAAGTTCTATGCAAAAAGAACTAAATGCACCTTTGCTCAGATTCAAGTAGAGTATTTGGGACATGTCATTAATCATCAAGGGGTAGCAGCTGATGAAAAGAAGATAGAGGCAATGAAACTATGGCCTAGACCTAAGTCACTCAAGGCTCTCAGGGGGTTCCTAGGTCTCACAGGCTACTATAGAAGGTTTGTCCATCAATATGGTATAATCAGCAAGCCTCTAACTAACCTACTTAAAAAGGGCTCCTTCAGGTGGAATGAAGAAGCTGAGCAGGCTTTCAACAAACTAAAGTCAGCCATGTCTAGCACCCCAGTTTTAGCTTTACCCGACTTTACAAAGGTCTTTGTTGTAGAGACAGATGCTTGTTACTCTGGTATCGGGGCAGTCTTAATGCAAGAAGGGAGGCCCTTGGCTTTCCTCAGCAAGGCCTTATCTCCAAAACACTTGGGCATGTCCACTTATGAGAAGGAATTGCTAGCAGTGATCATGTCAGTACAGAAGTGGAGAACTTACTTGCTAGGGCAACCTTTTATCATCAAAACAGATCATGAAGCACTAAAGTACTTCATGGAACAAAAGCTGACTACCTTAGTTCAGCAAAAATGGGTGTCTAAGATGCTTGGTTTTGATTACACTATCCAATACAAGAAGGGAAAAGATAATGTTGCAGCTGATGCCTTATCCAGAAGCCAGGAAATTGAATGCAACAACACTGTGGTTCAGACCGTAGTTCCTAGTTGGAATAAGGAAGTTTATGATAGTTTAGATGATGACCTTGAAGCTCAAGACATTATGACTCAACTGATAGTAGATCCTCATAGTCATCCATGTTATACACTCCAGGCAGGTATCTTAAGAAAGAATGGTAAAGTCTATGTGGGTAGTGGTGGAAATTTGAGGCAGAAAATAATGGATCAGGTGCACAGCAGTAGTGAAGGAGGCCACTCAGGCATGACAGCTTCAATAAAAAGAGCTGAGATGTTATTCTATTGGCCTACTTTAAAAAAGGACCTTACTGAGTTAGTGAGACAATGTGAAATATGCCAGAGGCACAAAGGAGAGCATGTACCAACACCTGGGCTGCTGCAACCTATACCCATTCCTGACCAAGCATGGGAGGTTATCACTATGGATTTCATTGAAGGATTGCCTAAATCTGAAGGTAAAGACACCATACTGGTAATTGTTGATAAGCTTACAAAGGGTTGCCACCTTATAGCCCTTACACATCCCTTTACTCAAGTAGCACAGTCAATCTTGGATTTAGTCATCAAGTTGCATGGTCCTCCTCGAATCATTATTTCTGACAGGGATAAAATCTTTACTAGCTCATTTTGGAAGGAGCTGTTTAAGGCTTTCGGCACTCAAGTTAACCTAAGTACTGCTTACCATCCCCAAACAGATGGACAGACAGAGAGGGTTAATCAATGTATTGAAATGTACCTCAGATGTATGACTAGCAACAAACCTTCTCAGTGGTACAAATGGTTACCTATGGCCGAATGGTGGTATAACACCACCTTCCACACAGCTACAGGAATGACACCATTCAAGGCCCTCTATGGAGTACAACCCCCAACTGTTAATTATCATCAAGAGGGAACCAATAAAAATCCTCTCATAGCTGAGTTTGTTAAGGAAAGGGCAGCTACACAGCAACTACTTAAGGAAAATTTACTGAAATCACAAGAAAGGATGAAGCTTTATGCAGACAAAAAGAGGACCGAGAGAGAATTTCAAGTGGGAGATGAAGTTTATTTGAAGTTGCAGCCCTATCGACAAATTTCAGTAACACAGAAAAGGCACTTCAAACTATCTGCCAGGTATTATGGACCTTATGTAGTTCTACAAAAAATTGGGAAAGTGGCATACAGACTTCAATTACCTCCTAGTTCCAAGATTCACAATGTCTTCCATGTTTCGCAATTGAAAAGAAAAATGGGGCACTCTAAGGTGATACAGACTGCACTACCAGATGTTAATAAGGTAGGAGAGCTGAAGCCTTCACCTGTGGCCATACTGGATCGCAGATTGGTAAAAAGGGGCAACAAACCAGTAACTATGGTTCTGGTTCAATGGACCAACAGCATTCCAGAAGATGCAACTTGGGAGACATGGGAGAAGCTAACTCTACAGTATCCTGAATTTGATCCTTGGGGGCAAGGATCTTCTCAAGCAAAGGGGAATTGTCACGTGAAGGGTACAGGGGATGAGAGCTGTTAGTTGCTGCTGATCGGACGCTGCGTTTCATCAATATTTGATTTACTTTTTGGATAATTCATAAGTTGTTAGGTTTGCTGTCAGTAGGACCACGTGTCATGTTTTCATAGGGAGAAGTTGTTATCTCGAATTTATAACCTGAGCTGGTATTTAGCTGCTGTAAGAGGAGTGGGGAGGGGATTGCAAGTTTAATTCATTTCTTCCTTATTCGTAATTTTTTTGGCTTTCTGTTCATTTCCATTTCTGCATTTTCAATCTTTGACATTTGTTTACAGGTATTTGTTCCAACAACTTTGTCTCTTCTTAATAATATAGCTTAAACACCTATAAGTTATTCAATTTCTTGATGAAATGATCTGTACGACACCTAAATTCTAGATAAAGTATATGTATACACCTATATCCATGGCTAGAGACATAGTTTCTTGAGAAAAAACAGCCAATTTTAGAGGTATTGTTGTCATTTTGAATTATATGAGTCTTGTTGTTATAGCTAGTACAAAGTATAATTGCATTTTTATTTTTCAGTTATGAACATAACTGGAATTGAAATTCAATTTTTAATTCTTTGGTTCTTAAACTAGGAAGGAAATAACAACTGAATTGAATTGGGTTTGTTTGAAAATACATCACTTAGCCAAAAAAGATGATATCTTCAGGGATAAATTTGATTATGACAGTGATTGGATTTGCTGTGAGCACGATGTTTATTGTATTTATATGCACCAGGTTCATTTGTGCTCGAATTCAATTGAATGCGTCGCGATGCTCCTTCAATATATCGTCCAAAATCTAATCTTAGTATTGTAAGCTTTATTTCATTGCATTCAGTTCCGAATTATTATTCAAAAGTTAATTAATGTCTCTGTTCTCTCTGTTTTGTTGTACTTGTTTGCATTTGGTCATTTAAATTACATCCTAATTGGATGTAATTAGATTGGTTTGGTTATTGGGTATGTGTTAGTTTACTTTATGCTTAAACCTTTTTTTGTCCATTTCTCCATGTTCTATTTGCTTGTGCCCCTAAAACCAACTTGTAGTAGGTAACTAGGTTACTAGCAATGCCAAATTTGGATTTACTTTTTCATTTGTTTGATATTTTTTTCTTATGGGTTGCTTTCATTTTAATGTTTTGTTGGTTTGTACTTGAGATTGACTTAATTCTTTACCCCATTTTTTATTATATTATCTCATATTACTTTTGTTTTTTATTTATAAATCACTTTTTCCATTTGAACTAAGTATGATGGTTGACTTTTGCATTGTAAAGTTGGAACGAGGTTTGCATGGACTTGAGCCCCTTTTTGTGGTCAACTTCCCCGACAAAGAATTATAGTGATCCCTTTTTTAACTTCGCAGAAGATGCTCAGTAAGTTAAAGTGAACCCCTCTAGTTAGTTGATACTTTGTTATTAGTCTGTTTTGTTGGAATAGATTACCTTATATTTACTCTTGCAGATTTTTAACTTTTATGAGGTTATAAATCACTGATACAATCTGTTGTTGTTTATATTACTGTTAAAAGAGAAGCAGAAATGGTACATACACTTCGTTTATTACGCAATGTCATTAGGCATCATATCTTATTAGTAGTTTGGGCAACAAATTATTACCCTTTTCACTATCTTATTTTGGCATGTCTATGCGGGTTGGAGCTTTATTTTAGATTTTTAGTCAATAATTGTGGTGTTTTTTTGTCATCATTCTACTTTTTGTTTGTGTGGATATTTTAGGAGCAAAACCAAACAGAATACAAGTGATATGGCAGAAAGGCCAAACCAAAAGACTTCTGGAAGGTTCTTGTAAGAGGATTCTGATGATGAATGACTAAGCTCTCTTGTGAGGTAATTTTCAACTCTTTTTTATGATAATGGGTGATATAGCTTGATTTTGGATATGGAAAAATGTTGTGGTCTGTTTGCCTATCATTTTCTTCTATCTCTACCTTTGACTAAACACAAATTGGTACGAACAGACCTGAGTAGCACTAATCAAAAAGTGTGGCTAGCTTGATTATAATGGTTTCTGCAACTTGGTCCCTATTCCTCTGGATTACTTATGTGAATACACCGTGATGAGGTTATGTTGCACATATCTAATAGTTGTTATGTCCAAGTTCATTCCAATATTAGCAAAAGTGCAAAACCCCTTCTCCTTCCTTGTAGCTGAGATTCAGCATTTAGACAACCATTCACTCCCAAAACCAGTTCCTTAATAGTTAATACATATATCCACTAAAAAATTATAGTATAATCCATATTACATGTCTAACATTCATTACTTTAGGCCACAATTATATACAGTTGCACCCTTTTCTTTCTGCTTGTTTTTGATACATTGTTGAAATAAGAAATCTAATATATAGTACCATGGTCACTAATCAGTTTTTTCAAGTTTGATGACATTTCAATGATATTCCTAAAGTTTAGTAGATGCCTAAAATGACTATGGCTGATTTGAATAGTGTCTTGTTTGCTGTTTGTATTAGTGTGCAGTTGGTATTTCAGGGGCCTGTTACTGATCCTGTCATCATGATTCATGTAGGGAGAAATTTGCTTAAAAATCTGCTATTTACTTTTATTAGATGGTCCATATATTTCTTAATAACATAAATCAATACTCCATCCAGTATGTTTCTACTTTTTTCATTTGAGGAGGTGCTGAGGCATTTCAAATTTGGCATTACTATATTGCCATCACTTTGTAGAATCATCTCATAATAGCTGAATAGAATAGTATTTAGGAGGGATAACATTGCTATGAGCATAAATTATAGACGAGCTACTCAGGTCTAAGAAGCACTATTGACCTTGAGTACGTATACATATACCTTTACCTGAAAGCCATGCTAGCAGTGGACAAGTTGAGTCTAAATGAAATCGTCAGGTGTTTCTTATTGCTTATTTATCAGACAAAATGGCATTGTAAAACAATTGGATAATAACCATAGAAAGTTAAGTAGTTTTCTCAATACAAAGAAATGAGAAGCACTAGGTTATATGAGAGCATCCTATTTTACGGTAAATTCCCCTGGTTAAAATTTTGTGAACTTTGTTCTATATTTCTGGCAGCACCTTGTGCTATGTGGATCAAATTGTGATCAAATTGTAAAAAGAATTCGATGTTACAGAAATTTAAAAATAACCATTCATTCTCCTGCCATATCCACCAAGTATCCATTTTAATATTTATTTATTTATTTAATGGATAAGCACTACAATATATCTTCGGCGTATTTGGACTACATATGCAAAGTTTGTGGCTCTTGTTAGAATACTCTTACAGATATGTATATGATCACGTTACAAACTTTCTTTCTCTCGTTTTGAACAGGTATCCAACTTTGTCATTGGCCTATATTTCTCGAGTGTTGTAACTGAGTTCGGGATTAGCAAAGTGTATCTAGGAGTCGCCTCAGTCTGTCTTCTTGTTGTCTTGTATATAGTTGTCTTCCTATTTTTTTATATTTAACATTTTTCACTTTATGTAACTGCTCCTAGAGAAAGGAGTTGTGCAGCCAACTCCAGTTTCATGGTGAGTTCTCTGTACTAGTTTAGGATCATTGTCTGTTGCCAAAAGAGGTTTTTATTTTATTTTATTTTTTTAATTTAAGTTCATCAGTTTCATCTTTTCTTATTCCTCGTCTTATTGAAATTGAATTTTGGTGTTTATTGCAGGATGACGTTTACATGCCTAACCTTGATTTTGTTGAAGAAAATGATGATGAAATGGATCTAACATGTCACACTTTATTTCTTCTAGTTCATTGTTATTCTTTCAGTTTTCTTATGTTAGTTAATAAATTTTGTAGTTACTATGGTCTTTGTGAGACTAAGATTCAATAACAAATTTTGTAGTTATTGTGACTCGAGTATTATGATCTATTTATTTGAGAAGTTTTGATTTTATTAGCTCTGTATGCATTAGCTTATCAATTAGTTTGAAAAAAGTATGACAATATTTATATTTACTTGAAAAATAAATTTAATATTTCTTATAGAGATTAATAATAATAATAAATATGAAATCAATGATTTAAAAATCAATTATAATTTTCAATGAATTTTGATTATTTAACAATTAATTTTTTATTTATAAATTTATAATTTGCGAAGGAATTTCTCTCTCATTAATTTGAAGAAAGATTCTCAATTTATAATTAGTGAAGGAAAATATTCTCTCGTTAAATAAATTTGTTCCTCACAATATATTATTTATGAGGGAATCAAGTTATTCACTAATTTCAAATAGTCCTTCTTAAAATATTATTTGTGAAGGAAATCAATCTTTCACTAAATAACAATATTCCATTACTAAATACAATTTGTGAATAAAAAAGTTATTCACAATATATCATTCACAAAAAATATTTAGTTACTACTTAGCGAATGATACCTAATTGCGAGGAGGTATAATGCGAGTACTCGTGTGAAGGAAATATTTCTTCGCAATAAATCATTTGTGAGTGATATAGGGCCTCTAGTGAATAATTTGTCCTTCGCGAGAGGCCATTTTTGGTGTAGTGTATAAAAATGTTATATATGATAATAAAAATAATATGATCAACAACTGCATTTATTTTCAAGAGCAACAATCATAAATCAACGATAATTTGGTCAGAAAAAGAAACCAATTTTTTTTCGTGAATAGTAACTCGTGAATAGTAACTCGTGAATAGTAACTCATGAATAGTAACTAGTGAATAGTAACTCATGAATAGTAACTCGTGAATAGTACTCTGTATTTGAACATAGTACTGTATACGTAAATAATGTCATATACGTAAATAGTGCCATATACATGAATAGTGCCGTATACGTGAATAGTGTCGTATATGTGAATAGTAACCCCGACTCAAAAAGGTAGAAATTCCACAATAAGATCCATACCAATATGTCAGTATAATGATATTGAAAGAATAACATCATTATGAAGAATATATAATCCCTTAATATCCCTTACTATACATTACTATCCCTTACCTCAAAGAGCTGTATTTCTGACTGGATATCAGATATGACGTTGAAGGAAACCTGCACTGATGAATAGCAACTCACCAAGTATCTAAATACTCACAAAATACGCTCGATAATATAGAGAGAGAAAAAGAGAAAACTTATGAATTCTGGTGTGATTTTCAATTCTAACTTAGCCCTCTATTTATAGGAAAATGTTAGCACGCCGAAGCAGATTTTGTGACGCCCCCAAAATAGGTCCATTCCATCCAACCCATTCTGAGTCGCCAAATACACATGGTACAGAAACAACTACAACTTTTACCACCCATAAGCTGTGAGTTTGAATACAAACATTATCATCTAGACAATATCCACATGCAAATAAATCCCCATCATAATTATTGATACATAATTTTAAAAAAAATGGTGAGTACTACTAAACAACTCTCTCTAGAACCTTTATTCCATACCCCGACTAGTACTCGCTACATTCTCGCCTCCTGAGAAGAAAAATAGAACAACAAGGAAAAGGGTGAGCTCAACTAGCCCAGTAAAGAATATTATGACTAAGATAATGTACAACAAATTATCCTTAGTCTTCAACAGGGAAAAATCTGATAGAATACAATAGACAACAAGTTTTAGATCAACAACTGCAGCGGAAACAACAATTCATTAGAAGGGTTAAGTAGAGAATAAAATCTACTAACATCTATGAATTTAAAAGTCTATCATCAATATTTTATCCCTGTAACATCAATCAATATATATCTCAATCAAATCAAATATTCATCTTTGCATTACAGGCCAAAGATATTCATCAGTCGGTCATGTTCATCTAAACACCTGTTCATCTTTGCACTACGGGCCAAAGATATTCATCAATTGTTCATGTTCATCTCATCACCTGTACATATTTGTACTAGGGCCAAAGATATTCATAATAAAATCAACCATCTTTGCACTACAGGCCAAAGATATCCAGTAACACCATCATTTAGGACTGAGGATGATGAAAAATATTTTAAAGGAAACGAATCCAGTGAAACAAAATAACAAGTATTAAGGATTCGTACTCTAAACAATCCGAGTTCAAAAATACTTCATAAATAATCATACTGAAGTAAAATTCAAGAATGATCAAAACATGGATACAATCAAAGCTAGTATTCAGAATAGATATTTTGGACAAAAAGAAGAAATTTCATTTTTCAGTGAATAATGTCGTATTTGTGAATAGTGTTGTATACGTGAATAGTGCCGTATACGTGAATAATAACTCCGACACCAAAAGATAGAAATTTCACAAAAAACATCATCACGTTTCATGAATAGTACTCGTGAATAGTAACTCGTGAATAGTAACTCATGAATAGTAACTCGTGAATAGTAACTCATGAATAGTAACCCCGAAATGAAAAAGTTCCAAATTTGATAAAAAGTTTCAACCAACATTTCAGCATAATGATATTGAAGAAATAATATCATTTGAGAAGAAAATAACATCCCTTACCTCGAAAGACAGCACTTCTAGTTAAAACACCGGATATTGAACACATGCTCCCTTCTAGAAAAATAAATAAAAAATGTTTTTATTATTTAAAATAATTAAAACTTCCAAAAATCAATTATTTCGGAGCTTCGGAACTTCAATAATTCATAATAAATAGCCCTTTTTGTCAGAAAATTCGAATCTCGCAAGTTTTTATAGGAAATTCAATTCTCTACAACTTTGCAGAAGAAAGTTTTTCCAAATTCCAAACAAAAATTGACCGAAATCCATAAACGGACGATTTTACAGACTATAATCAAATTTCAGTCAATAATTGTGTCCACCAACACACAAAATATGTGTTAAACATTTAATGCCACAAAAATACTCTTCCTCCTCATATACTCATATATCCCACATTCATTATAAAAATATCATCGTTAATATATTATTAAAATATAATATATTTAAATGAATTATTTTATCAGAAAAAGATAAAATATTAATTTTCAACAATTGTCACATTAAAAATTTTCTCCATCTATATCCACATAAATTCAATATTTTTCTCATCATATAAATCAATAATTAATTATTCACAAATAATATTACAGAACCACAGTACTAGCAACCAGGCCGTTCCCAGGAAAGAGGGGGCTTTCCAATAAGAATTTCTCCTTACTGGCGCGCAATTAGGTGACCAAACCTCTCCTTAGACAGAACTTTCTAGACATTGCCAATAATGTTATCTAATAATATTATTCAGATAATATGAATTATTGCTTCGATAATGAAAAATAATGTGTAATGACAATTATTGAAACAACAGTAATATAAAATATCAATGCAGTAATTATTGAATCAATAACATAAAATACTGAACAGTAATTACTGTAACAATTATTGAGTAGTGCCTTCTTACGTAAGAATCAATAATTGGTGCAATACCGTGTGCTACTGTGCAACAACGCGTATTACTGTGTTTTAACCACTGGGTATTCCAACAGTATTAACGGTAATAACTACGCCGTTATTTATAAACAACTTATATTTGTCATTTTCTTCATCCAATCGCTTTCCGTTATGGAGCCCACAAAAGACTGCTCCGTCGTACGAATATTCCCCTACAGCAAGAATATTCCACGACCAAACGAATATTCCCCGACAACAAGGAATATTTCATAACCACCTGCTTATTTAAAATATTTGCGCATTAAACCCATAACTAACCACATTAATCAAATTCATCCTTACTATTTCAAAAAAATAAATAAATAAAGGAAATTCCTTTTTATTTAAAAAATTTTCGGGGTCTTACAACCTCCCCTCCTTATGAAATTTCGTCCTCGAAATTGACGTATGTAACTGGTGTTTCGAAAAGGTAAAGATACCTCGCTTTCATTTCTGTTTCCAACTCCAAGGTCATTTCCTCTATAGCATGATTGCTCCACAAAACTTTAACTTGTGGTATGACCTTCGTGCGTAGGACATGCTCCTTCCCATCCAACATCTTGACAGGTACCTCCTCGTACGTTAAGTCTTCAGCTATTTCGTCCGGTTCTAACTCAATGACGTGGTTCGAGTCGTCCAAATCGGTATAAAAAAACGTTATAAACAAGCGACATACTTGGCGGTAAAACGAGTCTATAGGCCACAGTTCCTATTCGATCGAGAATTTCAAATGGATTAATAAATCGAAGGTTTGAGCTTTGCTCACATCGCCAATTCTCGCTTTTGGAATAACAACTTCTTGTACCTGCTTCTTTATATTCATCAGCTCCGGTGTGTAGCTTGAACAGCTTTAACTTTATCGATTAAAGTCGATTGTACTAGTATATCATCACGTGGATACCTAGAGTTTTCATCTCCATCTCTATTATTTGTAAATTATACGAAATGAGTCTTTGACAATATCGTACTCGTACTTGTATACGATCTTCTACTCAACACGTCAGCTACAACGTTCACTTTTCCAGGATGACATGGTCAGAACATGTGCTGAAATGAGTCTCCTCTTGAGTTCTTCGAAGCTCTTCCCACATTCCTTGCTCCATTCGAATTTTGTATCTCTACGAGTCAGTTGCGTTAATGGAATAGCGATTCGAGAATATCCTTCAACGAATCTCCGATAATAATCAACTAAGCCTAGAAAGCTACGTATTTCGATTATCGACTTAGGTGGTTCTCAACCGTGACTCATATCCCAACCTTGGATAGCACGTTACAATGACACCTATCAGTTTACTACCGTACGAATATGGCATCCCCTACGGAAAGTCTGGCTTCTGTGTATTCCACAAAGGAAGTCACCAGATAAAGGCTCGGGTATCAACTTCTACAGTTGGGTTTTTAACTCCTGAAGTTCAATAGGAGTCATTCGATATGAGATTTTAGAAATGGATTTTGTACCGGATTCAAAGTTGATACAAAATTTAATATCACGCTCTGGGAGTAAGCCAAGAAATTCTTCAGGAAATTCATCAGGAAATTTACTAACAACAGAAATATCATTCAAATCTGACGTATTTTTGTTCAAGTTCATAACATGACTAAGAAAGCTTGACATCCATTTTTTAATAAACGAATGACTTCATGGCTTGATATAAAAATGTTTGACTTCAGTGGTTTGATTGCTTGAGTTCGAATATTAGGTTGCTTAGGAATATGAAAACTAACAACCTTACAAAAGCAATTAATTTTGGCATGATGAGTAGTTAACCTTAAAATCACATCAAAAGCAAATATCTCTATAGAAATAAGGTTAACAGGTAATGTGATAGTGCCAACTTGAATCAAGTAAGATTTCTAAACAATGGATGTAATGAAAGTTTCTCCTAACGGAGTCTCCATAAATAGGTCAAAGTCTAATTTCTCCGTAGTCAAGTTCAAACGTTGAGCGCAAGCAAGAGAGATAAAAGAATGGGTAGAACCGGTACCTAGTAAGGTATAAACTTCGCAAGAATTATAATTAACTAACCCGTGCTAACTTCGTTCGGGTTCCTCGCATTTTGACCGGTCACGACAAACGCTCTTCCAGGAACCGTTGACTTTGACTTTTCTTGGACAGCCTTTTGAATCACCATCCCCGCTGGAATTGGTTTCGCTACCGTACACTCTCGAGCGATATGTCCTTCCTTTCCACAATTATAGCATACCTTGAACTGTTGTGGGCAGTTTGGGCTGATATGTCCCTCTTTCCCGCATTTGTAACATACGACCGGTGGTCTTTCTCCTCCCTTGGAACCAGTTGCTGCTGGCACTGTCGTCTTCACATGGTCGTTGTTAAATCTCCTCTTTTTAAAATCTCCTCCCGACTCGCTTCTTCTATTTTCATGGCCACGATTACCACCAAAGTGGTTACCGCCTTTGTCCATATTCTTCTTTCTCTGCTGGTTATCGTTATTCTGATGACTGCTATCTTCGGTATGATCCTGGTTATGGTCCCTCGGTTGAACGTACTCGTTATCTCGCTCTAACAACTGAGCCCTGTTGACAACATCTGAATAGATAGAAAATTTATGAGAAATGAGATACTGACGTATACCGAGTTTCAAACCTCTTAGAAACATCCGCGTCATACGCTCCTCATTCTCCACCAAATGAGGTGCAAACCTGGATAACTCCGCGAATTTCGCCTCGTACTGGGACACCGTCATGTTATTCTGCTCTAGTCTAATAAACTCCACTTCCTTCATATGGCGAATACTTTCAGGAAAGTATTTGTCATTGAACTGTTTCTGAAACGTCTCCCATGACATGCTGAGTGCAGCTGGATGGGTACGCTTCACAGATTCCCACCAGTAATCTGCCTCGCCACGGAACATAAAGGTGGCGAATGGAACCTTCTGTTCCTCCGTGCATCCCAAGACATCGAATATCTTGGTAATTTGCTTGACCCATGTTTCCGTCATGATCGGATCGGGCTTTCCCCAAAATTCTGGTGGTCCCAACTCTTTGAACTGCTTGGCTGTGACCACACGTGAATTGCTATCATTTCCTCCTGTATTTTGAACACGAGTCTCCCTCGTCTGATTTTGCATGAACTGCAAAAAGCTCCTAAACATCCCGTCGTTTATCGTCTGCTCAGTGGCGTTGTTCACAGGAGGAACATTGCCAGCCTGTTGCACGTTCTCCTCATTGGTGAATACAGGCGTCTCTACGGTCTCATTAACTCCACTGTTAACATTCTCAGTCGACATTCTCAAATACTGTCATAAAACAAGGGTTAATTAAACAATTTAACAAATCACATATTACCCCTATATTATGACCAACCAACACATAAGCTTAGGTAGGACACACTAGCGAAGGATTTACTCGTCTCTCCCCTCCTAGTTCTATTCCTCGATCTCCGCCAGAGATCATATCCCTAAGCTCTGATACCAACTGTGACTCTGGACACCATCATGTGTCAGCACCTCACCAGTGATACCTATCAGTTTGCCACCGCAGAACGGCGTCCCCTACGGAGAGTCTGGCTTCGGTGCATCCCCATCAACAGGAAATCACCAGATAGAGGCTCGGGGCTCTTTACTTATGGCTCTGATACCAACTGTGACGCCCCCAAAATAGGTCCATTCCATCCAACCCATTCTGAGTCGCCAAATACACATGGTACAGAAACAACTACAACTTTTACCACCCATAAGCTGTGAGTTTGAATACAAATATTATCATCTAGACAATATCCACATGCAAATAAATCCCCATCATAATTATTGATACATAATTTTAAAAAAAAATGGTGAGGACTACTAAACAACTCTCTCTAGAACCTTCATTCCATACCCCGACTAGTACTCGCTACATTCTCGCCTCCTGAGAAGAAAAATGGAACAACAAGGAAAAGGGTGAGCTCAACTAGCCCAGTAAAGAATATTATGACTAAGATAATGTACAACAAATTATCCTTAGTCTTCAACAGGGAAAAATCTGATAGAATACAATAGACAACAAGTTTTAGATCAACAACTGCAGCGAAAACAACAATTCATTAGAAAGGTTAAGTAGAGAATAAAATCTACTAACATCTATGAATTTAAAAGTCCATCATCAATATTTTATCCCTGTAACATCAATCAATATACATCTCAATCAAATCAAATATTCATCTTTGCACTACAGGCCAAAGATATTCATCAGTCGGTCATGTTCATCTAAACACCTGTTCATCTTTGCACTACGGGCCAAAGATATTCATCAATTGTTCATGTTCATCTCATCACATGTACATCTTTGCACTACGACCAAAGATATTCATAATAAAATCAACCATCTTTGCACTACAGGCCAAAGATATTCAGTAACACCATCATTTAGGACTGAGGATGATGAAAAATATTTTAAAGGAAACGAATCCAGTGAAACAAAATAACAAGTATTAAGGATTCGTACTCTAAACAATCCGAGTTCAAAAATACTTCATAAATAATCATACTGAAGTAAAATTCAAGAATGATCAAAACATGGATACAATCAAAGCTAGTATCCAGAATAGATATTTTGGACAAAAAGAAGAAATTTCATTTTTCAGTGAATAATGTCGTATTCGTGAATAGTGTTGTATACGTGAATAGTGTCGTATACGTGAATAATAACTCCGACACCAAAAGATAGAAATTTCACAAAAAACATCATCACGTTTCATGAATAGTACTCGTGAATAGTAACTCGTGAATAGTAACTCATGAATAGTAACTCGTGAATAGTAACTCATGAATAGTAACCCCGAAATGAAAAAGTTCCAAATTTGATAAAAAGTTCCAACCAACATTTCAGCATAATGATATTGAAGAAATAATATCATTTGAGAAGAAAATAACATCCCTTACCTCGAAAGACAGCACTTTTAGTTAAAACACCGGATATAGGCTATGACTTGAACTTGCACCGTATAGCAATACTCAAAGTATACTCAAAATACTCACAAGAATACGCTCGATAATATAGAGAGAGAAAACTTCAGTTTCTGGTGTGATTTTCAATTCTAACCTAAGCACCTATTTATAGGAAATTGCTTAGAACACCAAAGCAGAAAATTTAATATAATATTAATATATATATATATATATATATATATATATATATATATATATATATATATATATATATAATCATCTACGCCAACCCTTGAATCTAATTTTCAGCCATTGAACACATGCTCCCTTCTAGAAAAATAAATAAAAAACGTTTTTATTATTTAAAATAATTAAAACTTCCAAAAATCAATTATTTCGGAGCTTCGGAACTTCAATAATTCATAATAAATAGCCCTTTTTGCCAGAAAATTCGAATCTCGTGAGTTTTTATAGGAAATTCAATTCTCTACAACTTTGCAGAAGAAAGTTTTTCCAAATTCCAAACAGAAATTGACCGAAATCCATAAACGGACGATTTTACAGACTATAATCAAATTTCAGTCAATAATTGTGTCCACCAACACACAAAATATGTGTTAAACATTTAATGCCACAAAAATACTCTTCCTCCTCATATACTCATATATCCCACATTCATTATAAAAATATCATCGTTAATATATTATTAAAATAATATATTTAAATGAATTATTTTATCAGAAAAAGATAAAATATTAATTTTCAACAATTGTCACATTAAAAATTTTCTCCATCTATATCCACATAAATTCAATATTTTTCTCATCATATAAATCAATAATTAATTATTCACAAATAATATTACAGAATCACAGTACTGGCAACCAGGCCGTTCCCAGGAAAGAGGGGGCTTTCCAATAAGAATTTCTCCTTACTGGCGCGCAATTAGGTGACCAAACCTCTCCTTAGACAGAACTTTCTAGACATTGCCAATAATGTTATCTAATAATATTATTCAGATAATATGAATTATTGCTTCGATAATGAAAAATAATGTGTAATGACAATTATTGAAACAACAGTAATATAAAATATCAATGCAGTAATTATTGAATCAATAACATAAAATACTGAACAGTAATTACTGTAACAATTATTGAGTAGTGCCTTCTTACGTAAGAATCAATAATTGGTGCAATACCGTGTGCTACTGTGCAACAACGCGTATTACTGTGTTTTAACCACTGGGTATTCCAACAGTATTAATGGTAATAACTACGCCGTTATTTATAAACAACTTATATTTGTCGTTTTCTTCATCCAATCGCTTTCCGTTATGGGGCCCATAAAAGACTGCGCCGTCGTACGAATATTCCCCGACAGCAAGAATATTCCACGACCAAACGAATATTCCCTGACAACAAGGAATATTTCATAACCACCTGCTTATTTAAAATATTTGCGCATTAAACCCATAACTAACCACATTAATCAAATTCATCCTTACTATTTCAAAAAAATAAATAAATAAAGGAAATTCCTTTTTATTTAAAAAAATTTCGGGGTCTTACAGATTTGACCTGCTATCTGATGGCTTTACCTGCTACTATTCCCACCCACCACATTTGAAAATTCAATTGAGTACATTTTTCACCAACAAAAAGTGGGGCCCACTAATTCTAGAATTTTCCACCAAAATTATTTATAACCTAATTTCCGAATCAGTCACCTCTTGAAATTCATAACAAATTATACGCTCA
Source organism: Panax japonicus (assembly GCA_020205505.1). Lineage (NCBI taxonomy): Eukaryota > Viridiplantae > Streptophyta > Magnoliopsida > Apiales > Araliaceae > Panax > Panax japonicus. The sequence continues at coordinate 8,384,900 of CM035100.1, forward strand.
TTTTTAACGGTTCAAAATTTGTGGACATATACTCAACTTATATATGTATAACATATCCAAAAATCACAACAATCTAATGGGTCAGATTAAAAATTATAACTCACACAATAAAGCTGTAAGAACACCGATTTGATCTTTTAATACCTTCAATCCGACAAAATACTGATAAAACACCTCAACATTAACTCTTTCATTTATAACCACATAAATAAATCCATCATTTATATCCAAATCAAATAAATATTTCCTTATCTTATAAATCAATAATTAATTATTCACAAATAATATTACAGAATCAGAATAATAACAACCAGGCAGTTCCCAGGAAAGAGGGGGCTTTCCGATAAGGATTTCTCCTTACTGGCGCGCAATTAGGTGACCAAACCTCTCCTTGACAGAACTTTCTATACATTGCCAATAATGTTATCTAATAAAATTATTCAAATAATATGAATTATTGATCTGATAATGAGAAATATTGTGCAGTGACAATTATTGAAACAATAATAATATAAAATATCAATGCAGTAATTATTGAATCAATAAAATAAAATATTGAACAGTAACTACTGTAACAATTATTGAGTAATGCCTTCTTACGTAAAGATCAATAATTCATCAATACTATGCATCCACGCGTATTAATGTATTCTAACCACCTGGTATTCCAACAGTGTTAACGGTAACAACTACGTCGTTATTTATAAAAACTTAAACTTTGTCATTTTCTTCATCCGACAGTTTTCCGTTATGGGACCCACAAATAGTTGCGCCGTCGTACGAATATTCCTTGACAGAAAGAATATTTCACGACCAAACGAATACCCCGATAAATGAATATTTTATAACCACTTGCGTATTTTGAAAAAAAATTCATATATCACCCTTAACTTTAACTTTTATCAATTAAACCATTTACTGAATAAAAAAAATTGAAAACTTTTATTTCATAAAATTTGGGGTCTTACATCCTGTGCACACCACCAGGGGCTATGCTCATGCATATATTGCTCACCCTGTCCTGGATGGTAAATCTCAGCATTGTGCAGGGCTTTCTGTCGTTCCTTGTTCAGATTATCTTTAGTTCGGTCGGCGCACTTCTGCCAGAACAGTGTCTGAATAACTGATGTCTGTGCGTCGTCCTATCTATACCGCTTTTGCAAATAAAACAACAATAATAATATTAAAACTGTTATATTACCATAATCCAACATTAATAAATAATATTATTTGATTAACTATGTATTATCAATCAGAGTGATAAAAAAATATACATGAAATTCAGCCAAAACTGCATCCTTATGGGCGAGAGGTGTGTTCGCCCATGTAATCATTGGCGTAGGCCAGTTCTATAAGCATAATTATGAAATGAACTTCACAATTTTACTATCTTGAAAATCACTACAATATACAATAATTTACATTAAAATATATTTATAACAATGGAAATATGAAACCCTTATATATGCACGATGTTTAACTTACGTGCTTTCTGGAGGAGGACGAATCTGTATGAGAATGCGATCATCCGAATTAGCCGAGGCCTTCGGCACATGATTATGGCCCCGACCTAACCCGCGCTTTCGTGTTGCTGGTTCAGAAGACATCTATAAATAAAAAATTTAGGATGTTAGTATATATAAGTTATAAATGAAAGGTACATAAACATGTCAAGGATATAGAGAACATGTACATATGTAATTGTATGTAATACAATTAAAACTAAACATATATTTTATAGAAAATGACAGTAATGACAATTAATTATATGAAATGGTTAACTACGACAACTATAAATGAAAGGTACATAAACATGTTAAGGATATGGAGCTCAAATACTATAAGAAAGGGGTAACGTAAATAACAATTTAGCATTGTGAGGGAGCATTTAATTTAAATATGACCTTCCAATTTGATTTTCTGATTCAAACATATAGAACTTGAATGTGCCCTTAATTCTGGCTTGTTGAATATCTTTTTATGGTTTTTTAAGACCAACTTTCTCTAGTTTTGTTCCTGATACTTGTCATTGGCATCCGTTTAATTGTGCATGTATTGATGAAGTTGTGTCTTTTAACAACACTCAAGACTGTTTTAAAGCATCCTGGATTTCTCATAAATCTGTTCACTTGAAGGCGAAGTTGTCCTCACTTGGATCCAATACTACAGATGAACAAAATTCAGCCTCACCAAATGATGATTGGCTATATTGCTTAAGAAAAGGGCAGTCTCGAACACCAAAACTTCCCAACTTTGATTGGACAGGGTACTTCTTTTAAACTATGATTATTTATTAAGTAAATCACATTTGGTAAGTTAAAAGGGACCATTGTGTTAGTATAATGGAATCCATTATGTAAGTAAAGCACACAATGAAAATTAGCTTAAAACTTGGGAACAAAAATTTACCTTATTAATGTGTGAAATAACCAAAACTATCCTGTCTGATATGGAGGGGATACTATATAAGAATAATATATTTTCAATTAAAGTAGGATAACAAAAATCCCATAAACTTAAGTGACACACCAATAACCCTTCTTATCATCCATTGAAGATTCAAAATCCCACTACTGAACATAACATCAAACATAACATGAATAAATGAATTTCACATTGTACCATTATTGCAGAGTTGCATTAATTACCAAAAATTTTATCATGATTGTCATTGCAGTAAAAACTACAAGTTCAAGTTTAACTGAAGTAGTATGTTAGGCCTACATAATTATTGCATCAGCTATGTTGAGTTTTCTTGAACAAAATAAAAGTGTAGAATCAGCTATATATTAAACACCTTTTATTCAATAAATTAACAAAAACCCAAATCTCCATTCACAAAACCAAATCAAAATCAATAAACAATTATAAAATCAATACTTAAACAAAACCCTAAAGGAGAAACCCTAAATCGAACAAAATATATAGAGGGGACATGACAAATTAAAACTTAAGATTTGAAACTTTTTACCTTTCGTTTGAGGTTTTACCGGACTTGTAATGAAGCAGTAGCAATGAACGAGCGAACGAGTAAAGGCGTACCCCCTCTTCTCTTCTCCTTCCCTATTCTCTTCTCCCCTACTCCTCTTATCCCGGACTGTTTCTCCCTCTCTTTTTTTCTTCTGTACTGAACGAGCGAACGCCTAATTCTGATAATGTTTATTAGCATCAGCGACCGCTTGTGGTCGCTAATTTTTAATGATGTGGAAATATTAGTGACCGATAATGGTCGCTGATATGGAGTGGTCGCCGCGCCAAAGTTTCGCACCAATTTTTGGGAGGGAAAATCATATCAGCGATCGATTAGCAACCGCATGCGGTCGCTGATATTAAATAGCGACTAGAATCCATAGCGGTCGCAGATAGCGGTCGCTATTACTATTATCAGCGACCGGATAGGGCGATCGCTGATGTCATTGGTCGTAGATAGGCCTTTTTTGTAGTGCTCGAGGCCTGCGACCTGACCTTGGTCTGGCCTGGGCCCGACCTGGTCAAAGCTCGGCCTAGTCAAGGCTTGGCCCGGTTAGGCCTGGCTTAGAAGGCTTGAAAAGGCTGCTATTTTTAGATAAAAATCTGGCATGGCTTGGCCTACAAAAAGGCCTGGCCTGGTCTGCAAAAAGGCCTACCCTAGCATGAGGCCTGGCCTGACATGAGGTTTGGCCTGACCTGAGACCTTACATGATTTTTTATCCAATTATTTGTAATTTTTGAATTTTGAATTTATAATTATCCATCAATAAAATATAAATTTTTACTTATTCATTATTGTAATTTATAAATTATAATACATTAGTTTTAATTAATACGTTAATAAAATTTAAAATTTTAATTATTCATTCTTTATTTCTTGTAAATACATTTAATTAATATATATCTTCAATGAATATAACTAGTTAGTATATTTAATAATAATAATAAATTATAAGTTACTTAGTTGATTAAATATTAATAATAAGTTAATTTATTGTGAATACTAAATTTTATTAATATTCTTTGTTACTTTAATGTTAAATATTAACATTAATTAATACATCAATAAACTAAAATTTAATATTAAATATTTATAATAAGTTAGTTTCTTATAAATACTCAAGTTCTTCATTAATTTGTATATGCTAAATTCTTGGGGGATTTATGATTTTGGTTATTTTTAGGTATTTTGTTGTACCAATTTAAATAAAAATTCCATAAAGTAGTTAGAAAACTAACTGAAATTAATACTTGAGATATAACTATGTAAGAGTTTATGACCATAAATAAAAAGATATATGTGTGTCTATGTGAGACCCCAAATTTTATGAATAAATATTTAATTTTCTCGAAATAATTTTGTGAATATTATGGCGTGGATTTGATATAATGTTATAGTTGTAGATAGTATTTATAAATTTTGCAAAGTAAGCAAGTGGTTATATAATATTCGATTGGTCGGGGAATATTCATTTTAACAGGAAATATTGTACGACGTCACAATCATTGGTGGATCCCACAACGGAAGTATTGTCGTAGTTAGAAAACAACAAAATTATATTTCTATAAAAATAACGGCGGAGGTGTTACCGTTAAAACTGTTGAACTGCCCGGTAGTAAAAGTACAGTAATACGCGTGGTTGCATAGTAGCACACGGTATTGAATATTGATGCTTATGTGAGAAGTCACTCAGTTATACTCAATTATTGCTATAGTAATTGCTGCATCATATCTCTCATATTATTGATTCAATTATTGTTACAGTATCATCTGCATAATATGTTATATTATTAAATCAATAATTGAGACGACAAAGTTTTTCATATTATTATTTGCAATATTGACAATGTCTAGAAGTTCTGTCAAGGAGAGGTTTGGTCACCTAATTGCGCGCCAATAAGGAGAAATTCTTATTGGAAAGCCCCCTCTTTCCTGGGAACGACCTGATTGTTAAATATTGTGAATTATAATATTAATGATGAATAAGTTTGTGTTGATTAAAGATGAATTTTATAGTTCTATTGTGTTGGAATTATTTGTGTTAGTAGAAATTGATATTTGTTTCGATAATAATTGATGTCTGGAGGTTATATTGTTCAATCGGGTATTCGGGGCACTTTTCGTGTCGGAGTACTATTCACGAGTTACTATTCAGGAGTTACTATTCATAGGTTACTATTCACGAGTTAATATTCACGAGTTATTATTCACAGAGTACTATTCACCCGTAAGATATATTTCTTTCGGTCCAAATTATTTTTGGGTACAATATTATTCCATAAGGAGATGTGCTAATTTTTTAGACCGTTGGTTGAAGATATAATAGTAAATTAATATGGACGGCTGGTGGAAAGTTATAATAGTAAATCAATATGGATCGCTGGTTTAAAGTTTTAAAAGTAAATCAGTATGGACCGTTGCTTTAAGTTTTAATAGTAAACCAATATGGACCGTCCGTTTAAAAGTAAATCAATCTGGACCGTTCTTGAATTAGTTACTATTCAGTCCATTCTCCTATAAATAGAAGCTCATTCCTTCATTATTTCTTACGAATTCACTGAAACTCTATAGAGAGAAACTATAGAGAGAAAGAAGAAAAGTATTCTGCTACTTCACTACTCCAATATCCAGTTTCTTCTAAGGTAAGGGATATTATTTGTTGTACTCGTAAGGGGTATTCTTTCTTATTCATGAAGAGAACTTCTGTTATTCCATTCTTTATTATTCTTTTGGAATAACCTGTATACGCGGGATACCCTATACTTGGTGAAATTCTTCTGTTATTCCATTTTTTATTATTATGTTGGATTAACTTGTCTATGCAATGTACTACATACATGGTGAAATTCTTCTAATATTCCATTCTTATTATTCTGTTGGAATAACCTGTTTATGCGAAGTACCGCATACATGGTGAAATTCTTCTAATATTCCGTTCTTTGTTATTCTGTCGGAATATCCTGTCTGTGCGTTTATGCCAGACTTGGTTCCATTATTTAATATTATGTTGGGAATAATCTGTCTGTGCAGTCTATCGCACACATGGTGAATTCTTCTGTTATTCAATTCTTTATTATTCTGTTGGAATAACCTGTTTATGTGGATTACCACATGCATGGTGAATGATCCTTCGTATTCATTCCTTATTAAATTATGGAACTGCCCTGTCTACGTGGATTACCGCATGGAGGGCGAAAATCCATTTGCAGTTTCATATATTCTATTATACTTAGTTGGTTAAAGCTTTGGCTTCTATACTCCGTGAAATTAGTGGAATATCCTTGATATTTGCGCTTCATCCAGTATCTTTTCATGAAAATATTCTTCTGAGCATTCTTGAATTTTACTTCACAAAGCAGTATCAAGTTGACAATTTGGACGTTATTGAGTTCAGGATAAATTAACTTATAAATATTTAAAATTTATTCTTGAACCTGTTTTATTGAATTGTCATCATCCTCATGCTTATATTATGTTGAAAGTCATCTTTGACTTACGTGCATAAATAGACTTGGTATGATTATGACCAGGGATTATTCGGTATAATCATGACTGTAATATGACGAATGATGTGGTAAAAGTCCTCATTGGCCTATAGTTTATTGGTGGACAATTTTTGGTATGATTATGACCAGGGATTATTCGGTATAGTCATTGTAAGACCCCAAATTTTATGAAATAAAAGTATTCAATTTTTCTATTTAGTAAATGGTTAAATTGATAAAAGTTTAAAGTTATTAGTGAAATGTTCAAAATTTTCAAAATACACAAGTGGCTATAAAATACTTATTGTTGTCGTGGAAAATTCTTGTCGTCGGGGAATATTTGTACGACGGCGTACCCATTTGTGGGCCCCATAACAAAATAACTATCGGATGAAGAAAATAACAAATTTGAGTTTTTATAAATAACGGCGTAATCGTTACCGTTAACACTGTTGGAATACCCAGTGGGTAAAGTAAAGTAATACGCGTTGTTGCACAGTAGCACACGGTATTGCACAGTATTTTTGAATTATTGATTCTTACGTAAGAAGACACTACTCAATAATTGTTACAGTAATTACTGTTCAATATTTTATTTTATTGATTCAATAATTGCTACGTTAATATTTTATATTATTGTTGTTTTAATCATTGTCACTACACAGTATTTTCCATTATCAGATCAATGATTTATATTATTTTAATAATATTACTAGATAACATTATTTATAATGTCTAGAAAGTTCTGTCTAAGGAGAGGTTTGGTCACCTAATTGCGCGCTAGTAAGGAAAAATCCTTATTGTTAAGCCCCCTCTTTCCTAGGAACAGCCTGATTGTCAATATTGTGATTCTGTAATATTATTTGTGAATAATTAATTATTGATTTATATGATAAGGAAAATATTCATTTTTGTGGATATAGATAGATGGAGAAAATTTTTAATGTAACAATTGTTGAAAATTAATATTTTATCTTTTCTGATAAAATATATTATTATATTACAATAATATAATAATGGTGATATTTTTACAATGAATGTGGGATATATGAATATATGAGGAGGAGAAGAGTATTTTTGTTACAAAAAAATGTTTAAAACGTGTTAAACATGTTCGTGGGCCCTATTTCTTGACTGAAATTTGATAATAGCTTGTAAAATCGACCGTATGTGGATTTCGGTCAATTTCTGTTTGGAATTTGGAAAAACTTAAACTTACAAAGTTGTAGAGAATTGAATTTCCTATAGAAGGACGTAAGACTCAAATTTTTCTGATAAAAGGGCCATTTACTATGAATTATTGAAGTTCCAGAATAATTAATTTTTGAAGTTTAAAGTATTTTAATTAAGAAAAATGTTTTTGTCACTTTTATTAAGTGGATGTCTGATGTTTGTATTCAATTAGTGGGCTTAGGAAGTTTTAGAAAAATAATAATATTATTTATTAAATTTTCTACTTTGGTGTTCTAAGCATTTTCCTATAAATAGGGTGCTTTGGTTAGAATTAAAAATCACACCAGAAACTGAAGTTTTCTCTCTCTATATTATCGAGCGTATTTTTGTGAGTATTTAGATACTTTGAGTGTTGCTATACGGTGCAAGTTCCTTCAGCACTAAATCCAGTATTCCAGTCAGAAGTACTATATTTTTGAGGTAAGGGATAGTAAGGGATTTTAAGGGATTGTAAGGGATGTTTTTTTCGTAATGATGTTATTCTTTCAATATCATTATACCGAGATATTGGTATGGATTTTATTGTGGAAGTTCTACCTTTTTTTGTCGGGGTTACTATTCACATATATGACACTATTTACATATATGACATTATTTACGTATACGATACTATGTACAAATACGGAGTACTATTCACGAGTTACTATTCACAAGTTACTATTCACGGGTATTATTCACGACAAAATTGGTTTCTTTTTCTAACCAAATTATCGTTGATTTATGAATCTTACTCTTGAAATTAAATCCATCTTTTGATAATAGTGTTTTTATTATCACATATAACATTTTTATAATCCTGGTGAAGAAATTTCTCTTTGACTTGAGTGTAAAGATGAACTATTGACTGGTATGATCATGACCATTGAATTTATAATTGAATATCTTTGGCCTATAGTGCAAAGATGACCTGGTGTTGATATCTTTGGTCTATAGTGCAAAGATGACCTGTTGTTGAATATCTTTGGCCGGTAGTACAAAGATGACCTGTTGTTGAATATGTTTGGCCCGTAGTGCAAAGATGACATGTTGTTGAATATCTTTGGCCTGTAGTGCAAAGATGAACTATTGATGAATATCTTTGGCCCGTAGTGCAAAGATGAATTTATTAGCATGATTATGAACATGAACTGTGAATTGGTATAACCATAAACTTTGATGTTTCAGATAACGACAGTGATGAAAATTATCTTCGTCCTGGATGCGAAAAGAAATTTAGAACTACAATTATGATCATGAGTTATTCACATGATTGTGAACAGGAACTGTTGATTGATGTTACAGGGTTAAAACATTGTTGGTAGACTTTTAACATGGAGAAGATAATAAATCTTATGGTCTATTCTAAATCTCAGATTTATTATTGATGAAGGCTATTGAAAATTTAATTATCTTTAGTCATAATATTCTTTACTGAGTTAGTTGTGCTCACCCTTTTGCTTCACAATTCTTTTCAGGTAATAAGAGTATAGCTCGGCCGAGCGGGGGTAACAGGGGAATAGAACGGTGGTCTCTAGCTGTGGAGGTTCTCCCTAAATAGTATAGAAAAGTGTGTTATATTTTATACATCATTTAGTAGTTATATTTGGTGAACCAAATAGGGTGAGGCGAACCCAACGTTGGAAGGGTGTTTTGCCACTATCACACAAGATGTCTAATGACATGCGACTTCGTGTTATCATAAGACAAGGTTGTGCAGATCCACTTGCTGAGTATATCTACAAGCACTACCTATATGATCTTCGAGTTTGGTTAAAGTATAATTCCCAATTAAAGACGGTGGAGATAATGATATGTCAAGAGAAGACTCACCATTGGAAAGAATATGATAGTAATCTTCTAGTTTTTCTTTGGGGTCTATTGTGTCAAACAAGGATAATTCTGTGGGCATATGATATCTATCATAACCTAGATGCATGGCCACCCCTGTACGAAGGTTTCCTTGAGCACTTCCCAAAGATTTTAATTTTTAAAACAGTTATTGACTGTATCTTTATGTAAGGTGCCATTGTGACGTAATATCCAAGGTTGGGACATGAGTCACAGTTGATATATATTTGTATCAAAACTCACAACATATGTGTTGTTATATTTTGCACGAAAATTATAGTAATAAAGTTATAGTTATTTTCTGTACCATATTTTTGATGACTCAGAATAGGTTGGTTGGATTGGACCTATTTTGGGGACGTTACATTTGGTATCAGAGCTTAGGGATATGATCTCTGGCGGAGATCCGGGATTAAAACTAGGAAGGGAGAGATGAGTAATATCCTTCGCTAGTGTGTGTCCTACCCTAAGCTGAATTTTCTTACTTAAGTTGACAAATTATGATATGTCAATTAACCTTTGTTTTGAAGCTGTATTTTTGAATGATATCTGAAATACAGGAGATGAGCAATGGAAAAATCATGATGACAGGGAAGATGGAATCTGAAATGAAAGTAAGGTATTCTCAACTTTTTGAAATACCAGGTACGTAAATTTTTGAGGACGAAATTTCATAAGAAGGGGAGATTGTAAAACCCCGAATTTTATGAAATAAAAGTATTTAATTTTTCTATTTAGTAAATGGTTAAATTGATAAAAGTTTAAAGTTATGGGTGAAATGTGCAAAATTTTCAAAATACGCAAATGGCTATAAAATACTTATAGTTGTCGGGGAATATTCGTTCGGTCGTGGAATATTCTTGTTGTCAGGGAATATTCGTACGACGGCGCACCCATTTATGGGCCCCATAATAAAATAATTGTCGGATGAAAAAAATGACAAATTTGAGTTTTTATAAATAACGGCGTAATCGTTACTGTTTACACTGTTAGAATACCCGGTGGGTAAAGTAAAGTAATACGCATTGTTGCACAGTAGCACACGATATTGCACAATATTTTTGAATTATTGATTCTTACGTAAGAAGGCACTACTCAATAATTGTTACAGTAATTACTGTTCAATATTTTATTTTATTGATTCAATAATTGCTACGTTGATATTTTATATTATTGTTGTTTTAATCATTGTCACTACACAGTATTTCCCATTATCAGATCAATGATTCATATTATTTTAATAAAATTACTAGATAACATTATTGACAATGTCTAGAAAGTTCTGTTTAAGGAGAGGTTTGGTCACCTAATTGCGCGCTAGTAAGGAGAAATCCTTATTGGAAAGCCCCTTCTTTCCTGGGAACAGCTTGATTGTCAATATTGTGATTCTGTAATATTATTTGTTAATAATTAATTATTGATTTATATAATAAGGAAAATATTTATTTTTGTGGATATAGATGAAGAAAATTTTTAATGTGACAATTGTTGAAAATTTATATTTTATCTTTTTTGATAAAATATATTATTATATTACAATAATATAATAATGGTGATATTTTTATAATGAATGTGGGATATATGAATATATGAGGAAGAAGAGTATTTTTGTTACAAAAAATGTTTAAAACATGTTAAACATGTTTGTGGGCCGTATTTCTTGACTGAAATTTGATTATAGCCTGTAAAATCGTCCGTATATGGATTTCGGTCAATTTCTGTTTGGAATTTGGAAAAACTTAAACTTACAAAGTTGTAAAGAATTGAATTTCCTATGGAAGGACGTAAGATTCAAATTTTTCTGATAAAATGGCTATTTACTATGAATTATTGAAGTTTCGAAGTTCCGGCACAATTAATTTTTGAAGTTTAAAGTATTTTAATTAAGAAAAACATTTTTTTACTTTTATTGAGTGGATGTCTGATGTTTGGATTCAATTAGTGGGCGTAGGAAGTTTTAGAAAAATAATAATATTATTTATTAAATTTTTTACTTTGGTGTTCTAAGCATTTTCCTATAAATAGGGTGATTAGGTTAGAATTGAAAATCACACCAGAAACTGAAGTTTTCTCTCTTTATATTATCGAGCGTATTTTTATGAGTATTTAGATACTTTGAGTGTTGCTATATGGTGCAAGTTCCTTCAACACTATATCCAGTATTTCAGTCAGAAGTACTGTCTTTTTGAGGTGAGGGATAGTAAGGAATTTTAAGGGATTGTAAGGGATGTTTTTTTAGTAATGATGTTATTCTTTCAATATCATTATACCTAGATATTGGTATGAATTTTATTGTGGAAGTTCTACCTTTTTGTGTCGGGGTTACTATTCACGTATACGGTACTATTCACGTATACGACACTATTTACGTATATGACATTATTTACGTATATGATACTATGTACAAATACAGAGTACTATTCACGAGTTACTATTCATGAGTTACTATTCATGGGTTACTATTCACGAGTACTACTCATGACAAAATTGGTTTCTTTTTCTGACCAAATTTTCGTTGATTTATGAATCTTACTCTTGAAATTTAATCCATGTTTTGATCATATTGTTTTTATTATCATATATAACATTTTTATAATCCCAGTGAAAAAAATTTCTCTTTGACTTTAGTGTAAAGATGAATTATTGACTGGTATGATCATGACCATTGAATTTATAATTGAATATCTTTGGCCTATAGTTCAAAGATGACCTGTTGTTGAATATCTTTGGCCTATAGTGTAAAGATGACCTGTTGTTGAATATCTTTGGCCGGTAGCGCAAAGATGACCTATTGTTGAATATCTTTGGCCTGTAACGCGAAGATGAACTGTTGATGAATATCTTTGGCCCGTAGTGCAAAGATGAATTTATTAGTATGATTATGAACAGGAACTGTGAATTGGTATAACCATAAACTTTGATGTTTCAAGTATCTTGACAGTGATGAAAATTATCTTCGTCCTAGATGCGAAAAGGAATTTAGAACTACAATTATGATTATGAGTTATTCACATGATTGTGGACAGAAACTGTTGATTGATGTTACAAGGTTAAAACATTGTTGGTGGACTTTTAACATGGAGAAGATAATAGATCTTATGGTCTATTTGACTCTTCTAATGGATTGCTCGTTCCGCTGCAACTATGGTTGAAAAGTTTTATCATCTACCATATGTTCTAAATCTCTGATTTATTATTGATGAAGGCTATTAAAAATTTAATTATCTTTAGTCATAATATTCTTTACTGAGCTAGTTGTGCTCACCCTTTTGCTTCATAATTCCTTTCAGGTAATAAGAGTGTAGCTGGGTCGAGCGGGGGTAATAGGGGAATAGAACGGTGGTCTCTAGCGATGGAGGTTCTCCCTAAATAGTATAGAAAAATGTGTTGTATTTTATACATCATTTAGTAGTTATATTTGGTGAACCAAATAGGGTGAGGCGAACCCAACGTTGGAAGGGTTCATGTCTAATGACACGTGACTTCGTATTATCACAAGTCAAGGTTGTGTAGATCCACTTGCTGAGTATATCTACAAGCACTACTTATATAATCTTGGAGTTTGGTTAAAGTATAATTCCCAATTAGAGACGGTGGAGATAATGATATGTCAAGAAAAGACTCACCATTGAAAAGAATATGATTTTAATCTTCTCATTTTTCTTTGGGGTCTATTGGGTCAACCAAGGATAATTCTGTGGGTATATGATATCTATCATAACCTAGACGCATGGCCTCTCCCGTACGAAGGTTTTCTTGAGTACTTTCCAATGATTTTAATTTCTAAAACATTTATTGACTGTACCTTTATGTAAGGTGCCATTGTGACGTACTATCCAAGGTTGGGACATGAGTCACAGTTGGTATATATTTGTATCAAAACTCACAATATATGTGTTGCTATGTTTTGCACGACAATTTTAGTAATAAAGTTATAGTTGTTTTCGGTACCATATTTTTGACGACTCAGAATAGGTTGGTTGGATTGGACCTATTTTGGGGGCGTTACAGTCATGACCATTGATGATTACATGAATATCCTTGGCTGTGGAGCAGGGATGATTCGATTTCATTTATTAAGCTGAGTCTCAGCGATAAAGTGGATGGAAAACTTTTTAAATCATAGAAGATAGTAGATTTTATACTTTACTTAACTCTTTTAATGGATTGCTTGATCCGTTACAGTTAAACTTGTTGTCTATTATATTATTCTATCAATTTAACATTATTGAAGGCTAATGATAATTTATTCTGCATTATCCTAGTCATAATATTTCTTATTGGGCTAGTTGAGCTCACCCTTTCTTTCATTGTTCTCTTCAGAAAATGAGAACGTAGCTGGGACTAGTCGGGGAACAGAGTGATGATCCTAGATGGTGCATTAGTAGTCCTCACTATTTTGTGAAATAGTGTGATAATAAATATAACGAGGACTCCATTGAGTGTGGATATTGTCTACATGACAATATTTGTATTAAAACTCACAGCCTATGTTTTGTCGTATTTTACACGTCTGTTGTATAATTAAGTTGTATTTGAATTCAGTACCTTGTATCTGTAGACCCAAGATGGGTGATGTATACCTGTTTTTGGGGGCGTCATAGTTGGTATCAAAGCTTAGGGATATGATCCATGGCTGAGATGTGAGACAAGAACTAGGAGGGGAGAGACGGGAAATTCCTTCGCTAGTATGACCTACCTAAGTTTATTTGATATTTAACTAGTCGGTCAGAGTATAGGGATAATATGTGATATATTAATTAACCCTTGTTTTATGGCAGTATTTGAAAATGGCATCAAAAAATGTTGGGATAAGCAATGAAGCACATGAGACCGTTGAGTCACCAACGATCAATATCCAGGATAATGTGCAATAGGAAGACAATAATCCTCAGGTAAACAATAACACCGATGAAATGATGAACGATGGGATGTTCAGAAGCTTTATGCAATTCATGCAATATCAGGTGAGAGAGACTCCTGTTTATAAGGCAGGTGGAAACTGGTCGGTCTCGCTAAGTAGTTCAAGGAGCTGGGACCACCGGAGTTTTTGGGACAACCAGAACCATTTAAGGCAGAGACATGGTTAAAGCAGATCACCAAGATATTTGATGTCTTGGGATGCTCCGAGGAGCAAAAAGTTTCTTTTTCCATCTTTATTTTGCGTGAAGAAGCAGATTATTGGTGAGAATCTATAAAACGTACCCAGCCTAACGCACTCAAGTTGTCTTGGGAGAAGTTCCAAGAGCTGTTCAATGACAAGTACTTTCCCGAAAGTATTCGTCACATGAAGGAGGTGGAGTTTATCAAGTTGGAACAAAAAAATATGACCGTGTCGCAGTACGAGACTAAGTTTGCCGAGTTATCCCGATATGCATCCCATTTGGTTGATAATGAGGAGCGAATAACGCGAATGTTTCTAAGAGGTTTGAAACCCGATATACATCAATACCTCATTTCTCACAAACTTTGTTTATATTCAGATGTTGTGAATATGGCTCAGTTATTGGAGCGCGATAATGATTCAGCATAATCAAAAGGTAAAGACTAACACCACGATAATAATTGTACCGGTGGCAACGACCATTGGAACAATGATAACCATCGTGGGGGAAATTATCACGCCAAGAATGGTAACCACTTCGGTGGTAATCATGGCCAAGATAATAGAAGTGAAAATTTCAAGAAGAGAAGGTTCAATAATGATAGAAAGACAACAGCACCAGCACCTGTTAAGGAAGGAGAACGACCGCCGGTCGTATGCTTCAAATGCGGAGGGGAGGGACATATCAGTCCAAACTGCGTGATGCAGTCCAAAGTATGTTACAATTGTGGAAAAGAAGGTCACCTAGCCCGATTTTGTCGTGCACCAAAGTCAAGTCTAGCTAGGATAGTGATTCCAAAGGATGTCCCAGACAAGCGAAAGCCGGTAGTTTAAGAGAGCATTTTTTTTGACGAGGAACCTTAATAAAATTATCACGGGTAAGTTAATCATAAACTCTTGCGAAGTCTATACCATGTTAGATACCGGTTCTATGCACTCTTTTATTTCACCTAGTTGTATTCAATGTTTGAATTTAACTCCGGAGAAGTTATATTTTGATTTATCTGTTGAAACTCAGTTGGGAGAAACCTTCGTTACATCTACTATTTATAAATCTTATTTAATTAAAATCGACACTTTCATGTTACCTGTCGATCTTATTTCTTTGAAAATACTTGTCTTTGATGTGATTGTTTGAAACGATTGGTTAACTACTTATCATGCTTTTCGTAAGGTTGTTAGCTTTCATATTCCAAACCAACCTGTTATGCGAATCCAAGCAACCAAACCACTAAAGTCAATCATTGTCATATCAAGCCATAAGTAAAGAGCCCCAGTCCTTTCGTTGTTGACTTCCTTGTGTGAAATGCACCGAAGCCAGACTTTTTGTAGGCGACGTCGTAAATGACGATGACAAGTTGATAGGTATCAATGTGACGTACTATCCAAGTCTTGGATGAGGGTCACAGTTTTGAATGATATTTCTATTGTTAATAAATTTTCTGACGTATTCTTGAAGACTTCTTAGCCTACCCCTAGAGCGTGAAATCGAATTTTGTATTGACCCCCAGTACAAAACCCATTTCTAAAACCCTCAAATATTTTCTTCACCCAAAATGAACGTGTAATGTGCCAAAGACGTTGGCTTGAGCTGTTGAAGATTACGATCATATCATTCAATACCATCATGGAAAAGCGAACGTGGTAGCTGACACATTGAGTAGAAGATCGTATGCGTTTACAAGTGTGAATATACGAACCCCCGTGAAGATAACGAATATATAAGTAAAATCAACTTTAATTGATAAAGTTAAAGCCGCTCAAGCTACACACCCGGATATGATAAATGTGAAGAATTAAGAAGGTTCAAGAGGGCATTATTCTAGAAGCAAGAATTGACGAAGAGAGGAAATCTCAACACTCGATTTAATTGGCCCATTTGAAATCCTCGATAAAGTAGGAACTGTGGCTTATAGACTCGTTTTACCGCCAAGTATGTCGCATGTTCATAATGTTTTTAACGTATCGACATTACGTAAATATGGGGACGACCCGAACCATATTATTAATTTAGAACCGGATGAGATATTGGATGATTTAACGTATGAGGAGATACGTGTTAAAATCTTGGATAAGAAGGATTATATTCGACACTTAAAGGTTATACCTCAAGAGTTAGAATCTGAAATGAAGTCAAGATACCCTCACCTCTTCAGTATACCAGGTACGTACGTAAATTTCGAGGGCAAAATTCCATAAGGAGGGGAGATTGTGAGACCCCAGATTTTATGAATAAGTATTTAATTTTCTTGAAATAATTTTGTGAATATTATGGTGTGGATTTGATATAATGTTATAGTTGTGGATAGTATTTATAAATTTTGCAAAGTAAGCAAGTGGTTATATAATATTCGATTGGTCAGAGAATATTTGTTTTAACAAGGAATATTGTACAACAACACAATCATTAATGGATCCCACAACAGAAGTATTGTCGTAGTTAGAAAATGACAAAATTATCTTTCTATAAAAATAACGGCGGAGGTGTTACCGTTAAAACTGTTGAACTACCGGTAGTAAAAGTACAGTAATACGCGTGGTTGCATAGTAGCACATGATATTAAATATTGATACTTACGTGAGAAGTCACTCAGTTATACTCAATTATTGCTATAGTAATTGCTGCATCATATCTCTTATATTATTGATTCAATTATTGTTACAGTATCTTATTAAATCAATAATTGAGACGACAAAGTTATTCATATTATTATTTGCAATATTTACAATGTCTAGAAGTTCTGTCAAGGAGAGATTTGGTCACCTAATTGTGCGCCAATAAGGAGAAATCCTTATCGGAAAGCCCCCTTTTTCCTAAGAACGACCTGGTTGTCAAATATTGTGAATTATAATATTAATGATGAATAAGTTCGTGTTGATTAAAGATGAATTTTATAGTTCTATTGTGTTGGAATTATTTGTGTTAGTAGAAATTGACATTTGTTTCGATAATAATTGATGTCTGGAGGTTATATTGTTCAATCAGGTATTCGGAGCACTTTTCATGTCGGAGTACTATTCATAAGTTACTATTCATGAATTACTATTCACGAGTTACTATTCACTAATTACTATTCACGAGTTACTATTCACGGGTTACTATTCACCCGTAAGATATATTTCTTTTCGGTCCAAATCATTTTTGGGTACAATATTATTCCATGAGGAGATGTGCTAATTTTTCAGACCGTTGGTTGAAGATATAATAGTAAATTAATATGGACCGCTGGTGGAAAGTTATAATAGTAAATCAATATGGATCGCTGGTTTAAAGTCTTAATAGTAAATCAATATGGACTGTTGCTTTAAGTTTTAATAGTAAACCAATATGGACCGTTCATTTAAAAGTAAATCAATCTGGACCGTTCATGAATTAGTTACTATTCAGTCCATTCTCCTATAAATAAAAGCTCATTCCTTCATTATTTCTTACGAATTCACTGAAACTCTAGAGAGAAACTATAGAGAGAAAGAAGAAAAATATTCTGCCACTTCACTACTCCAATATCCAGTTTCTTCTAAGGTAAGGGATATTATTTGTTGTACTCGCAAGGGTATTCTTTCTTTCTTATTCATGAAGAGAACTTCTGTTATTCCATTCTTTATTATTCTGTTGGAATAACCTGTATATGCGAGATACCCTATACTTTGTGAAATTCTGCTGTTATTCCATTATTTATTATTATGTTGGAATAACATGTCTATGCAAAGTACTGCATACATGGTGAAATTCTTCTAATATTCCATTCTTATTATTTTGTTGGAATAACCTGTTTATGCGAAGTACCGCATACATGGTAAAATTCTTCTAATATCCCGTTCTTTATTATCCTGTCGGAATATCTTGTCTGTGCGTTTACGCTGGACCTGGTTCCATTATTTATTATTCTGTCGGAATATCCTGTCTGTGCGTTTACGCTGGACCTGGTTCCATTATTTATTATTCTGTTAGAATATCCTGTCTGTGCGTTTACGCAGGACCTGGTTCAATTATTTATTATTCTGTTGGGAATAATCTGTCTGTGCAGTCTATCGCACGCATGGTGCATCCTTCTGTTATTCCATTCTTTATTATTCTATTGGAATAACCTGTTTATGTGGATTACCACATGCATGGTGAATGATCATTCGTATTCATTCCTTATTAAATTCTGGAAATGACCTGTCTACGTAGATTATCGCATGGCGGGCGAAAATCCATTTGCAGTTTCATATATTCTATTATACTCAGTTGGTTAAAGCTTTGGCTTCTACACTCCATGAAATTAGTGGAATATCCTTGATATTTGCGCTTCATTCAGTATCTTTTCATGGAAATATACTTCTGAGCATTCTTGAATTTTACTTCACAAAGTAGTATCGAGTTGACAATTTGGACGTTATTGAGTTCAGGATAAATTAACTTATAAATCTTTAAAATTTATTGTTGAACCTATTTTATTGAATTGTCATCATCTTCATGCTTATATTATGTTGAAAGTCATCTTTGGCTTACGTGCATAGATGGACTAGGTATGATTATGACCAGGGATTATTCGGTATAATCATGACCGTAATATGACTAATGATGTGGTAAAAGTCCTCATTGGCCTGTAGTTCATTGGTGGACAGTTGTTGGTATGATTATGACCAGAGATTATTCGATATAGTCATGACCATTGATGATTACATGAATATCTTTGGCCGTGGAGCAGGAATGATTCGATTTTATTTATTAAGCCGAGTCTCAGCGATAAAGTGGATGGAAAACTTTTTAAATCATAGAAGATAGTAGATTTTATACTTTAATTGACTATTCTAATTGATTGATTGATCCGCTGCAGTTAAACTTGTTGTCTATTATATTATTCTATAAGTTTAACATTATTGAATGCTAATGATAATTTATTCTGCATTAATCTTAGTTATAATATTTCCTAATAGGCTAGTTGAGCTCACCCTTTCTTTCACTATTCTCTTCAGGAAATGAGAACGTAGCTGGGACTAGTCGAGGAACAGAATAATGATCCTAGATGGTGCATTAGTAGTCCTCACTATTTTGTGAAATAGTGTGATAATAAATGTAATGAGGACTCCATTGAGTGTGGATATTGTCTAGATGACAATATTTGTATTAAAACTCACAGCCTATGTTTTGTCGTATTTTACACGTCTGTTGTATAATTAAGTTGTATTTGAATTCAGTACCTTGTATCTGGCGACCCAAGATGGGTGATGTATACCTGTTTTTTGGGGCGTCACAGTTTAAACTTTACAAAATATATGTCCAACCGATCCTAGTACTATAAGAAAATAAAATCGAAACTAACTTTATATTCAAAAAATAAAAGTGTAATCTACAGTATTTAGGTAATCTACAATATTTTCTACGATGCGCATAGTAGACAATTAGACATATATTTAAGAAATCAATTTGTTTTATATTCCAGTTACATCTAAATTATATTTTTATGTAATTTAAGATGAATATATTTATTTTTGTTCTAATCATTCAACTTATATTAGTGTGTAGTAGAATGTTAAAATAAAATAAATCTAAAAAATCTTGCATCATTTTTACAAAATTAATTAATTTATGTTTTATAATTTATATTTTTAATATTTAATATGTAACATTAAAAAAAGAGGACCAGACCAGCCAAGGCATTGGGCCTGACCTTGGTCTTGGGTCTGGCCTGGCCTGGTCTGCAGGCCTAACCAGACCACAACTTAACGACCAAGGCATGGCCTGGCCTGGAGGTCAAAAGTCAACGGTCTGGCCTGACTTGGTCTGGTCAAAGCGCAATGCCTGACAGGCTCAAGTCAAACCAGACTATGCCGATCTGTTGTGCATGCCTAGGGGTGGGAGTGGAAGATGAGTGGGAGGGTTAGGAATTGTGACTAGTTCGCTAATGGAATGAAAAAAACTAGTTGGTTATTGGAATGGAAAAAAAATTAAAGGCACGGGACTATAATAGCCTTCAACAGAAAAACAAAAAGAAGACAACCAACGCTTAAATACACAGCATATTGGATCTTCATAAATACTTTATAGTATATATTTAAATATATTATATATAAGATTTTAATATATAAAATATAGTTATATATTTATTAATAACTATATATTATTATACATTCATAAGTAATAAATATATTCCATTCTAAATAATAGTTGTTTGAATAATATATCTCATCCACACAACTATTGTGTGCCCAATATAATTTTTAAGCCATTTGATTTTTTTAAACGGTCAAAGATCGTGAGTTCAATAATAGACTCTCATCCAATTTTTAATATGAATCATAACCCGTATACTAGTATATATGTAAACTATTAATGTGTGTATATATATACACACAAATACACATATATATAGTCTGGACGTCAGGATTTTGTTAAAATAAGATTTTTTTTGTTTTTTTAAACAACTAAAAAAAAGTTTTAACTATTTTATGGGCAACTAAAATTTTTCTACACTACAAGTTGTTTTTTGGTTGTGATTTGGATAACTATAACAAACAAGAAAAAAAATCAAAAAAATAAAAAAACAGTCGCATTTTAGTATCGTACGCATTTCGTCATTTAATCTATTTCATCCCATTTGCATGCAATTTTCTAGTAACTTGCGGAAAACACATGAATGAAATGTTCGATTCTTATTTCAACTATCATTCCATTTGTCCCAAAATGATTCTGTCCAACTAAACAACCCGTAAGCAAATATTTACATTGTGGATCACTCTCTCTCTCTCTCTCTTATATATATATATATATATATATATATATATATATATATTATAGTTTATGGTAACTATATAAACTACCATGCACCCGCATTTAACGCTGTCTTTTTATTTCTTGTTTTGGATCCGTCCACCATATTATTGGTTTCTTGGAAAATATAGAGCTAGATTCTTGAATTTCTTAACCCCATTCAAATTAAATCTTCTTAGATATATAGGGACAGTCATTTTGGGATCACAAATGGAGGAGGGAAGGGAAGGAGATATTAGGGTTCCTCTTATCTCTGCCCTCTTCTGCCTATTTGTAATTGCTGGTGGTGTATTCCTTATTCTATACGTATACCTACCCGAAAACTCCCAGCCTTGGTACCCCATTGTTGCATTGCTCTTAA
>CM035100.1:9011137-9261137 GCA_020205505.1 Panax japonicus
TTCAATAATATCATCATTTAAGACTGAGGATAATGAAAAATATTTTTAAAGAAACGAATCCAGTGAAACAAAATGACAAGGATTAAGGATTAAGGATTCGTACTTTGTTTTATCCATGTCCAAAAATACCTCAAAAATAATCATAGTGGTGTAAAATTCAAGAATGATCAAAACATGGATACAATCAAAGCTAGTATCCGGAATAGATATTTTAGACAAAAAGAAGAAATTTCATTTTTCGGTGAATAGTGTCGTATTCGTGAGTAGTATCGTATACGTGAATAGTGTCGTATACATGAATAATAACTCCGACACCAAAAGATAGTAATTTCACAAAAAAACATCTTCACGCTTCGTGAATAGTACTCGTGAATAGTAATTCGTGAATAGTAACTCATGAATAGTAACTCGTGAATAGTAACTCATGAATAGTAACCCCGACATGAAAAAGTTCCAAATTTGATAAAAAGTTCAGATCAATACTTCGGCATAATGATATTAGAAGAAATAATATCATTTTTAAAAAATAATATCCCTTACCTCGGAAAATCAGTACTTCTAGTTGAAACACCGGATATAGGCTGTGACTTGAACTTACTCCGTATAGCAATACTCAAAGTATACTCAAAATACTCACAAGAATACGCTCAATAATATAGAGAGAGAAAACTTCAGTTTCTGGTGTGATTTTCAATTCTAACCTAAGCACCTATTTATAGGAAATTGCTTAGAACACCAAAGCAGAAAATTTAATATAATAATAATATATATATATATATATAAATTTTCTTACGCACACTAAGTAAGATTCAAATATCAGCTAGCCACCAATAGTCAACTTTATCACAAAAAACGTTTTTCATAATTATTTAATTTAAAACTCCAAAAAAAATAATAATTAATTAATCCAAAACTTCAATAATTCATAATAAATAGCTCCTTTGTCAGAAAAATTCGAATCTCGCGAATTTTTATAGGAAATTCAATTCTGCACAACTTTGCAGAAGGAAGTTTTTCCAAATTCCAAACAGAAGTTGATCAAAATTCATAAACGGGCGATTTTACAGGCTATAATCAAATTTCAGTCAATAAATGGGGTCCACCGACATGTTTAACATGTTTTAAATATTTTTGGTAACAAAAATACTCCTCCTCCACATATACTCATATATCCCACATTCATCGTAGAAATATCATCATTATTATATTATTAAAATATAATAATATATTTAAATGAATTATTTTATCAGAAAAATATTAATTTTCAACAATTGTCACATTAAAAATTTTCTCCATCTATATTCACATAAAATCAATATTTTCCTCATCATATAAATCAATAATTAATTATTCACAAATAATATTACAGAATCACAATACTGACAACCAGGCCGTTCCCAGGAAAGAGGGGGCTTTCCAATAAGAATTTCTTCTTACTGGCGCGCAATTAGGTGACCAAACCTCTCCTTAGACAGAACTTTCTAGACATTGCCAATAATGTTATCTAATAATATTATTCAGATAATATGAATTATTGATTCGATAATGACAAATACTGTGTAATGACAATTATTGAACAACAACAATATAAAATATCAACGCAACAATTATTGAATCAATAAAATAAAGTAATGAACAGTAATTACTGTAACCATTATTGAGTAGTGCCTTCTTACGTAAGAGTCAATAATTGGTGCAATACCGTGTGCTACTGTGCAACAACGCGTATTACTGTGTTTTAACCACCGGGTATTCCAACAGTGTAAACGGTAACAACTACGCCGTTATTTTTAAACAACTTATATTTGTCGTTTTCTTCCTCCAATCGCTTTCCGTTATGGGGCCCACACATGGATGCGCCGTCGTACGAATATTCCCCGACAGTACGAATATTCCACGACCAAACGAATATTCTCCGACAACAATGAATATTTTATATTATTTTGAAATATTTACGTATTTTACCCATAACTATCCACATTAATCACATCAACCCTTACTATTTCAAAATAATAATTAGAGGAAATTAAATTTCATTTATTAATTATTTGGGGTCTTACAGTTGGAATTACCTGAACTCCTCCCAAATAGGAGATTCGGCGACCATCTAAGCTGCGGTCATACCTCGAAGAGCAATACTAAACCATAAGAGGTGGAATTAATTAGGCTTCTCCTAAATAGAAGTACTGGAGACCATCTGTGGTGCGGTCAATCTCAGAGAGGAAAGCCATATTCCTCTCCACATTTCCATTCAGAAACAAGTCCCAAGACACCAAAGATGGTAGGGATATACATAGATCGATGATCCATTCTGAACTATCCAAAGACAGCTCAATGTCTATCCACCAAGGAAGAATTCAAAATTCATCCAGATCACAAGCCCTGAAGCAGCAGGCAAAATATCAAGCAAATAGCAAGGCATATCTAAAAGGGAAGTGATCCCAAAATATATTTCCCTATCATATATAATGTTGTTTGATATATATACAATGTGAACTGTACATGACAAAATGGCTAAGCTAGTCTGTGCAGGTAAATACAAGATCATCTACGAATCAAGGTACATGCGAGCTAGCAAGACCAACATGGCATCCCTCTCATAAGAAGAAGGTAAAGCTGTGGTCTCCTGCATGAGAATATCCACGCGACCTAATAGATCAGAAGCTGTCTGCATGATGACCATATACTTATCAATGAGCACTCATCTCTGCGATCATACTAGTGGTAAGGGACATCGCTGCAGTACTATCTGTGACAGCCACATCACGGGCAGATATAGTACGATCCCGCTCAACTATCACTGTGTCTCTGTCTGACCTGGCCTCATCCCGCTCAACAACAGCGGCATCTATACGAGCTAATGCCTCGTCTCTCTCTAATAGGGCGGCGTCTCTCACATCAAGAGAAGTCGACATCATAGATCGAATCTGGTCTCTCTAAAAGGTCATCAGATGAAGACTCTGCTCTAAATACTGTGCCGAGTGCTGGATCACAAAAGTACTGGTAGTAGGAGAATCCGGAAGAAATGCTGGCAACTCAACAGCAGTATCCTCCTCGATGTAGGTATCAGTGTCCTCTATAGGCTCTACATCGTCTAACTCAATCTCCGGTACTGCAAATACTGCTGCAGCCGATAAAACCTCCGTCTCCATCCATACGAAGTACTCTGCGGAATAACCGGGATAACTGGCAGGAAAAGCAGCTAGCTCACGCTGATCCCAGCAAGTGTATACACGAGATCGGTCCTTGGCTGAGAGGTGTCGAGAATCTGAGCGCTGACCTTCCGACCCCTCGAAAGGATGAAAATCCTGGAACTGGTCAAACTGCGACATCACAGCCAATGGATGATAAGTCGTCACGCCCCTCAAGCCAGCCAAAGGGAGGAAATCCATGCCCGGAGCATGAGTAATGAAGCTGTATAATGAGCAAAGCCTCGAGCACAACAATATGCTAAATGGATCTCAGATATCTGCCAAAAAAGCAGACCAGGACTGAGCATCTACACACTTCGATGGCTAAAAGGAATACGACATAGCCACATCATGAGAAAAGCAATACCCATGCCGTCTAAAGGTACCAACCGGTCGCAAATGTGACATAAACCACATATACAGCATGACCGAACTCCCTGTAAACACACATGATGGGTAAGTACGGCAGTAGGACGCTGATCACAAGGTCTCTGCCACGATCATAGGTACAATGGTATGACCCTCCCTGAGAGCTCTCACCGCCATGATAACGCCTATATCTATCTCATCCATGTACCGCGGCATGTACACGTATGACAGTACACATAGTATCAGTACATCAACTCTGGCCAAACTCCAATGATCCTCCGACACAGTGAAATCCCCTGAATGTAGTGAGTAGCTATCCTCTGTACCAAATCTGTCACACAGAAAACGCTGAGAGATCACATGGCCAGATGTCAGCTCATCCTGTACCACTCTGCGCCTCAATCCGGTGAGAGTCATGAATCGTCTACTCATGTCTCCCAAAGCCATGTGTACGCAAGGTCAGTCTAGGGGCAGCATCGTCAAACGGGCATACTCCTCTAGAGTAGGAGTCAACTAATGGGTGCCAAAGCGAAATACCTGCCTATCAGCTAGCCAATGCTCTAGCATCCCATCTACAAATCCTGCAGGAACCTAAAATGCCAAAAGGGTCATGGCATGCTGCAATAACAGATCTATAGTCACCCTATCTAGTGGTGACATGCTATCGTACCACGAGCGCATACCCAATACCACCATTGACGGTGGGGTATGATCTATACGGCTAACTGTCGAAGAAGACATCTGTGCGGGCCGTGTCATAAGACCATCCAGGGGTCAATACCGAGTATCTCTAGACATACATACATATGCATAACATGATACATGCATAACAGATAATAGATGGCAATATGATATAGGGAATGAAAAAAAACGGTGCATACATTCCTAAATATATCATCATCTAATACATCAGCTCTATACAGCTACCAGTACATGAAAATGGGGCACAAACGCCCTACAACTAATAGAGGCCTATCTAAAGATATAGCGAGAATGGGGAACAGCCACCCAATATCTAACAGAGGTTGAGAAACCTAATTAACTTCATCACCCAAAAACACCCCAAGTAAGAAAGTTTTCAAGCTTTCAATTGGCAGAGATAGCGGCAGATACCCACGAGCAACAAACTATAATCATCTTAATTTTTTTTTCGATACCTTCTTGCTACTGAGCTTCTCTTATGTAAAAATAAGGCACCCTCATAGTCTTATTTATAGTACTCTTTTCTAATCAATTCTTATTATGGATTAGAAATAACTTATACTCCTAATCAAATTAGGGATCACATCTTCTTGTCTTAGTCAGCAATCGATCTAACAAGTAAATACTTTTTTAATTTGGATTTCTTTCATGAGTGAAGACCCACACCCAACAATATGTTCCAGGTTTTAGACGTATGTACCCTAGCGTTATGACATTTATATTTTTCTTTGTGGGCTACGAAATATAGGGCTATATATTAAATGAGGTTCACTCCCCCACTCCGCATCTCAACTTCCGTGTTAAAAGATGGTTATTGAGAAGGGATCATTTGGTTCACGGGTGTAAATGAATCGAGTCGAGTCAAGTCGAGTATTGAGTTGTTTAGATTTGGTTCATAAAATTTATCGAGTATAAAATAAAATTTGATTGAGACTCATTTAGTTATCAAGTCGAGCACGATTTAAAATCGAGTCCAAACAATTTGAGCAAATATATTTCAAGTATTAATAAAAAAATTGTAATTTAAAAGGTTCAAATAATTTATCTAATTTCAAAATTTGCTCATTTTTGAATAATTTATATTTCGAATTGAATTCAAATTAAATTTTTAGTCGAACAAATACGAATAAAAAACGAACCGTTTGATTCATTTTACGAGTTTAAATTTTGATCTAGACAATAATGTCGAGAAGAAATATAGTTTATGACAATATTAAATTATGTGTTAAACTGTTAATTTTATTAACACTTAATAACAGTTCAAAAAATATGCATCTGATGCTCAATATATATTAGTAATATAATTAGCAACAAATTATTGAGTGCTTACAGTTGACTTTATTATATTACTTATTTTGCTATAACGCAGTACATGCAATGCCTCCTACTTTAATTATTTTGTCCGTTTACCTGATGTAAGTAAATGAATCGAGTCGAGTATTGAATTCATCATATTTGATTAATAAAAATTTTATTGAGTATAAAATACAATTTAATTGAGGATAGTTTACGGTTTAGCTATCGGTTTGAACTTTTCGAGCTACTATGATCCGAATATCAATAGAAAATTACAATTTGAAAAGGTTCGAGTAATCTATCGAATTTTAAAATTTATTCATATTTGAATTGTTTATATTTCGAATAGAAATCAAATAAAACTGTTAGTCAATCCAATACGAATCAAGCCCGAACCGTTTGGTTCATTTTAAAAGGTTAGTTGTTTGTTGGAACATAAATTCTTTATTACTATAATTGTTCAGTTTATTATTTAGTACTCCCTCCGTCCCTTAATATAAGATTTTTTAGAGTTGTGTACAAGTATTAAAGAAATGATTGTATAACATTAAATATAATATCAAATGTTTATATTGCCCTTGTATTGGAAAAAATGATTGTTATTTATTGGACAAAATATAGTGAGAGAACCAAAGTTATATTTAATACTTTAGGTAATATTAGAAACTAAGCAATTAATACTTACTTGGGATTCTAAAACGTCATATATTAAGGGACAAAAAAACTTCTCTAAAACTTTTTATATTAAGGGACGGAGGGAGTACATGATTACAGTTCACAACATATATTATACTAGCAACAGTCTCGTGCCTCCGACACTGTATAGACGGTAGAATTTATCTCAAACTTTAAACGGCCCAGATGATTTATTGAGTGAACGGAAAATTCAAAATCATTTGTATATAATATTTATTAGATAGATTCATATATATGAGGCATAGTTATATCACAAAGATCATGAGATGATTATAATAGTAAAAGAAGACCTTATGCACCTTTTAAACTTCTCCATGTGCAAACCTCTGTAGATTCAAGTAAAGAAGAGGTAACTTATATTTAAAGATTCATACACTTTCTCTCAACTAAATTGAAGAACAAATTTGAAGAACATTGATTCACATTCACTTCCTTTGTTTGGATAAATAGTCTGAATCTACATAGGAAAAGAAAATTATGTTTTATGAACAATAATTGATTGTTTTGTTTTCAGTTGGGAAGAAGCAAATTCTTTCCCTTGTGATCATGCCTTGAATTTGATCTCTTCGTTGAAACCGAAGAATTCCCCATTTGGGATTCACAATTTTCTTCACATAAATCCCGTTCTTCATCACTAATGTTAAGAATATCAGCAATCAAAAGATTCCCTTGACAAGAAAAAGAGCCCAGAGAAAATGATCTTGATCTAATTTCTTGCTCATTTTCTTGATTAATCATCATGCTGCTACTTCTTTCTTCAGAATATCCCACAACATGATCAAAAACTTGTTCTTGATCATCTATAACTAAAACCAAATCGCTCTGCCTTGTCATTTCAAGGGAGGACACATTAAGTGTGGTTGAAAATGAAGGACTAGTTTGTACCGGCAATAGATTGAGGATAGATACAACATTTGAACGACACAACGGGCAATTCGAATGAGATCTTAGCCAAGTATCAATACAAGGAAGGTGAAAAGCATGGCTGCATTTAGGCAACAATCTCAAGCTCTCATTTTCTTCAAATTCACTTAAACAAACAGCACAACCTGTCCCTTCAATTATTAGGCCATCCCCTTTTTTATACTTGAATACCGCTATAGATTTTATAAGCGATTCGTCTAATCCATTCAAAGCAATTTGTTGTTGCTGTTGGTTTGATTGATCATGAGTTACTTGATTTTGATTCACCTCAAGTTCATTGCTTGAGTTTTGGTGGTCACTGCTAGTCCTTCTTTTGCAATATTTTGAGATGATGGTGTAGTAACTTACCAGGAGAAACACGCTTCCCAAGATTCCGATGACTGCTATGATGAGAGGGGAGAAGTTTGTCCCAGAATCGCCGTCGTCTTGGGCTTCGAATGGTGATGGTGGTGGTGGAGGGAAAATTATGTAGCACCACTGTGGACAGTATATGCTGCATATGCCTTGTGAACAGTCTTTATAACTGCCATAAGGTGACCAAGCAGTTGGATTTGCTGCTGAACCCATGTCCTAATTTTAGAGTACCATTTAATTCTTGAAGCAGCCTAGCTCTCTCTATGTATGTAGGTTGAGAGGAGTGTAAAGAAAAGGGGGCTTAGAAGGAAATAAAAGCAAAGGAGAGGAGGAGGATGTTTGTGTTTGATAATATTCTTTTTCTTTTGGTATTTGATGCAGCTTTAGCTTTTAGCTTTTTTTTAAAAAAAAATTGTCATTTAGTTATCTTTATATGTCATGTTACCTAAAGTTAAATTACAATTGTGAAACATAAAATCGCTCGGATTGGATAAGATAACAAGGATGATCCATCATATTACATATATTTTTTTCAAAATATTAATAATATTTATTCTGATAATAAAAAAATTAATAGATAAATTTGTAATATATGTATTTTTCTTCTTTTTTTTTAACTTTACTTTAGCTTTTGATGAAGTGAATATAGAGGATTGTTTGTTGACCAAAAGATAAGAAGTTGGAGGGCGAGGGCGAGGGCGAGGGCGAGGGGGAGGGGAGGCGAGGCGAGGTTGATGAGAAGGATTAATCCAAGTTAGTCGGTGAGAATATGTGGATGTGTGTAGTGTACCACACCTCCAAAGTCCAAACCAACAAATACTGAAAACAATTCTTGCTTTGCCACTTATCTAAGCAAATGTCATAACTCACACCTATTTTGCAATTGATAAGACTGTTTAGAAAGAGAATCATGCCTTTTTCTCTCTCTTCTTTTACAATATATATATATATATAGAACAATGATCAAGTGCATACCCCTTATCTTATTCGTCCGTGCTTACCCTTTTAGGCGACGGTTTTGATCATACAACCGTCGTCTATACTTTTAGCGACGGACAACATATAGCGTCGCTAAAAGTATAGAAGACGGTTGTATGACCGAAACCGTCGCCTAAAGTGAGGTGAACACGAGTGAGTAAGATAAAGGGTATGCACTTGATCGGGACCGTGTATATATATATATATATATATATATATATATATATATATATATATATATATATGGGAAAAATATATGTACACAGTTTTATATTACACAGTTGGCTATGATCATGATTTTTTGGACTATAGTCCAAAAAACCCGTCGCCATATATATATATATATATATATATATATATATATAGGGTCAGGATCAGGTAAGGAATCCTTTACTTTCTTAAAATAAGGGACTTTTTTTGGCTTTTTTTTTTAAAACAACTAAAAAAAAGTTTAATATTTTATGGAACTGAAATTTTTTCATAATACAGTGTTTTTGGTGTGATTTGGGTACGTATAACAAAATATGTATGTACAGTCTGGACAGACTGTACCACCACTTTTTGGTATAGGTATTCAAAACACGCCCAAAACATTGTATTATGGAAAAATTTCAGTTCCATAAAATATTAAACTTTTTTTTAGTTGTTTTTTAAAAAAAAACAAAAAAAAAGTCCCTTATTTTAAGAAAGTAAAGGATCCCTTACTTGATCATTTATATATATATATATAGGCTATATGTATATACACAGTTGTGTATTACACAGTAGGCCTAGGACGACAGATTTTTTGGGTTATAGCGACGGTAAACTGTCTCCATAGCCCAGAATAGCTATGACGACGGGTGAAACCGTCGCTATAGCCCAAAAAATCGTCACTATAGTCTACTGTGTAATACACAGCTGTGTACACACATTTTTTCATATATATATATATATATATATATATATATATATATATATATAGGACAAGGGAGTAAAGAAAAAAAACAGAAAATGGGAATGGGGGGAGAATTATAATGACGGAAAATGTGTTCTAAAAACAGTGAAGACAATAACTTTGTCGGCCAATCATATTAATTTCATGTTTGTCTATGTTTATTAGCAAATATTAGTGGGTATCTACAGAAAAATCTTTAAAGATTCTTCTATGTTAGGCAGTAAATTTATATTCCGTATTATATTTACTAATTGGTAATTCTAACTTCTTACCGAAAGGTATATTTGAACTTGTGACCATGCACAAGAGAATTGAACTATAGAACTAAAGACCAATAAAGGAGGAAAATCATTCTAGGACTCCACATCCAAACAGACCCTAATCTAGGATTGGTCCTGTACAAGTCATGTCCCTTTCTTTAAAATGATTAAATAGAATCAATTTACTTGTAATTATGATTAAGGAGCAGTTATACAATTAGTTCATGCTTAGGTGGTCATTTATTTGAGAGTATTCTTCTCTAGAATATAAAGTAGTTTAGAGAAAGAATCTAGCAGTTCAACTTTACAAACCATTATATATTTCTATATAATTGTTTATTATTCTGTTGTCACAACTTTCAAGAGTTTTAGGTCACCAAAGAATTATTTTCTTCTTCTTTTGGTCTACAAAATGGGGACCAAACAAGTATATATAATTAAGCCTTGTACTTTACATCATGATTTAGCAGAAAATTGTATTAGAAGCTAAATCATCTTCTGTTAAGAAGCCTTCGTATGCTCCTAATGCTCAGCTAAAGTGACATCAGCATCTTGATTTATCCGGATTCGGTTATCATGAAGTAAATTCATGATAAGTTGGTTAATTGACCAATACAGTACTGACATGCAGAAAAAGATCATCTCTCACTCGCGTGTCGATACTGTATTGATCAATTGACCAAAGTTAACTTGATGCTAATACCCCCATTACAGCCTTGTGAGGAAAAAAACACAAGTACATTAGTTTATCAATCTATTTGAAATTAATCTTACTAGTGATCTTATGATTTATTTACCTTTTTACCCTTTTTTAGATTTATTTACCTGTCTCTCTCACACACACAATAATGTGAGTGGATGTTATCATCAACCTGTCCTACAAAAGTAGTTCTGTTTAAGTGGTATCACCTGCTCTAAGGGAACATAATGAAAAGATTCTGATGAGGTACCAGATCAAACAGCAAAACAGCAGAGTAATAATCACTGCAAAATCTATAGCTCATGTGTTAAAATATTATAAATGTTCTAACTATATCTATCACTCTTCTATAGTTAAAGTACAACAAAAGAGAAAGAAATAAAGCCTCCTATTTACTTGTTCCAATTAAAGAACAAACCTTTATGTAGTTTATTTTTCTCTTCTCCAGTTCAATAAAGAATGATTATAACTATGAGCCTGTATATAAATATACATGGGAAAAAAGAGGGTTTATGCTTTTCCCTTCCTCTTCTCATCCAATGCCTGCATAGAATAATTGAAAACCATTTTAGATTTATAATATACATAGCGAGAAGACATTCACACAATAAAATTCAATTTAGTTGGAGAGTCGAGTCCTACTAAGATGAACCAGTATCTGCAGATAACTACGTTATTAATTGAACATATCTCACATATCGACAATTCTTCATATACCCAAATTAAAATGGCACTCAAAGAAACTGAATAAGAAACGAGTGCCAACTGCCAAAGGCTTTCTTGGAAAGCATAAGTATCTCTCTGATTACTAGTGATGCAGGTGTTAGATTGAGTGGGAAAATCTTTCATTTGAATTCTAAGTTACAAAAAAACTTCAGAAGACGAAAATGTTCATTTTCCGAAGGCATAACACCAGTGGCCAATTTTTTCTCTATTTATAACCCAGAAAACTTAAATATTGACTTATAGCCGTCATAACACATGCCATATATAAAAAAAGAACAAAAGGAGAACACACAGCAACAACAGTGCATCTTCTTTTCCATTGTGAAACAACAACATTTCAGAAGTAGTACCATATAATTTTAACATATGCACCAATGGAGATGTTGTAATCCACAAAAGTATTTGCTTCCATGAACAAGCCTCTACTCATTCTTGGAAGGATAATAATGACAGGCTCACAAATTTGGGGTCCCAAATGTGTTTCAAATACACATATCAATGATATCATCATTACATTGGTAATGCTAAGGACCCACATTAGTGTTGAACAACCAATGTAATGATTATGTGTATTTATGACACATTTTAGAGCCAAAAAATTGAGATCCCTAACAGTACCCTTCTTGAAAGAAACATAGAAAAGAGATGCTTAAAATAGAATGTTGAGTAGTTTAGGCATATGACATCTCATTTTGTTATAGAACTAAGTAAACTGAAGCTGTTAGAACATTCATTATTTTAAGGCAGTCATCCTAATAGTATGCTGTTCCGAACAATTTATATGATCATATTCTAGGAGCAAACTTGTTTTCACATCCTAAGAAAAGATGACATCTTCAGAACTAGAGTTTGTAAGGCCAGAATGGCTTTTATCTTAGTTTTCCGTATATATTAGGCATGCTAGATTCCGTTTGATCTTATTGAGTACTCGTGATTGTGAATAACAAAAACATACCAAGATGCAATGTACAAACATGTTTTACATATTTTTGTATATTGTTTAGAAATAGTACCTTTCTCTGGAACATTCTCATGGTCAAAACGAGAGTGTCACGCATTCTACCAAAGAAAAGCAGAGGCATCATATTAGGCTTATGGAAGCATAGAGATAGCAAACATTTGTGCTCACATTTGTTTATATACCATAAGATACATCACATCTAGCTATCGAATTAAGTAACATTAAGTTTAGCCTCGTTCTATTTGAGGCGATGAATTCTTCCATATTAGAGTAGTCCTCGATGTTCCACGTAGCATATACGTATAATAAAGTTGAAATGATGTAATTGCTATGAACATGTGCCAAAAATATACTAAGAATGAAAGAATCAATGCCATTATTTTATTTCCTGGAAATTGGAAAGCTATTAGTAAGTCGGGATTGAAGAAAGAATAGCCAAATAAATAAAATATCCTTGCAAATTTCTTTTTATTATTAAGAATTGCATGAAAACTATGAAAAAATGGCTTTAAGTTCAGTCACTGCAATAAAATCTCAACAAAGTTTCTGGGTTGCAGTTTGTAAAAGAAGGCCAACCAAAAACTTTATCCATAATATGGATATTGCAAGCGAAGCACCAGTCAGTTTATGTAAACTTAGGTACTCGAACAATTAATAACACGTGAACTAAAATTTAAAATCTTTATCCAAAAACATATTATAAAGCCCAAAAGCAGAGTGTAGAAAGAAGGATGGGACCCAGCACAGAGTAGAATCACTGACAGAAGACGGAAATATCATTTCCTCTTATCACAGTAATAGAGCAGTTTCCTCAAAGAGTTATTTTATTCAAGAGCAAAACATTTCTTTTAACATTGAGAATTCACTACACAGGAGATTTCTAATCTTTTCAGATTTATGCTACTGCAAATCAACTACAACAGTTTTTGGTAGCCACAAAAGAGATGACCAAGCACCATTAGACCACTGTAAGTAAGAGTCACTTAGCCGCCATAAAAAAGAAGCTTGAGATTTCACAACACAATACTGTATGAGATACAAAAATAAATGACACAAGAATTTTTTTACGTGAAAAACCCAACTGAAAAAAACTACGGGAAGAGATCTCAGAAATCCACTATAAAAATCTTTCAGAATAAAAGCCTATTTATCTGAAAAAAATAAACACAATGCATATTTTCTCTCTTTCTCTCCTCTCTCTCTCTACCTCACTTTTCTCTCTCTCTCTCTACCTCTTTATGTTTCTCTCTAACTCTCGGCTTGCTGAGCTCTCGGCAAATTTTCTCAAAACTCACAACTTGAGTTTCTCACGGATGATATGTTATATATCTAGTTCACATAGCAACCAACCTATATATATATATATATATATATATATATATATATATATATACACACACACACACAAATGGCTGCCAAGAAACCAAAATAAAAAAGGACAAAGTCCTTTTTCCAAGCTCCTGCTATTAGTAAGCGAGTCACCAAGCAGATTACCCAAAGTAAAGGGCATATAATCCCTTACCATTCTTTTGTTATGCCGACCAACAAGCCCAAAAATGAGATATCAAGGTACATAAAATCTTATGAGAAATCATGATGAGTCACCCAACAAATATGAGCCAATATTCAATAATCTCCACCTTAACTTATATTTTCCAAATACTGCATACTATGATTTTCTTTCTCACCTTCTTTATCTGATTGAGCTTCCTTTTTCCTGAACACCCACTTGTATCCTATATTTTCTAACCCTTTGGAAGTTGAACTAACTCTCAAGCCTAGTTCTTCTGTAGAGACTCCATCTCTTTTGTCATCACTATTGTCCATTTATCATTATCATGAGGATAGCCTCCTAATAGCTAGTTGAATCTCCACTACGAGCCATTAATCCACTACCAGCAATTAAGGCAAAGGCAACCATCTTTAACAAGATTATAGGACACCTCTTGGTGATCTGAAGGATGAACATCTTTAATCCCTTCAAATTCTTTTCTCTTCAGGAAGCTTCACCTCAACTGGGTGATTCTGCAACTCCTTTGCTGCAGATTATTCTTTCTCAGACTTGTTCAGCATGCATTTCTCATTGAACACCACATCTCTACTAACAACTTTCTTCTTGGATAACGGATGATATCGCTTGACTCCGTCTTCATATCCAAGGAAAGGACACTTCTTTGACTTTGAATCAAGTTTGAACTATCGCTCCTCTGCCGGCAGATGCACATAAGCTGAGCAACAAAAGATTTTCATTACAGAAAAAATCAACTGATTTCCAGACTATACCTCCTCACGAATTTTGTAATCAATTCCAGCTGAAAGAAATCGATTTATCAAATAGCAGGCTGTGTTGACTACCTCAGTTCAAAAACTCTTACGCAAACCTGCATTCAACCTCATATATGTGGCACGTTCAAACAAAGTTCTATTCATCCTCTCTGCAATCCCATTTTGCTCTGGGGTTCTATTAACTGAGAAATGTCCGGTGATACCTTCGTCCTGGCACAACTATAAGAATGGTATATCCTTGTACTCCATGTCATTATCTGATCTGAAATACTTCAGATTCTTTTTGTTCTGGTTTTCCACTTTAGCTTTCCACTAATTAAAGATTTTGAAAACCTCGGACTTCTGTTTCATAAAATACACCCACACCTTTTTGGAGTAGTCATCTATAAAGCAGACAAAATAATGTGTTCCACCTATTGAGGTATGTTTGATCAATCCCCAAACATCTAAATGTACATAATCAAGCACATCCTTACTGGTGCCTTGAAAGTTAACTCTTCATTGTTCCCCGTAAACACAAAACTTGCAAAATTCCAAACTGCAAACGTTTTGACACCTTTCAGCAACTGCCTTTTGTGAATTTCTTTCATTCCACCTTCGATCAAGTGACCAAGTCGCATGTGTCATAATTTTGTGCAATCACTGTTGGAATTATCCTGCACAAAAATTATTGCTCCACCAACAACTGTATCCCCTATCAACCTATAGAGGGTGCCCCTTTTCTGGTTGTTCATAATTATCATCGATGGTGTCTCTGACTGAAATATTACAGCCCATAGAGTCGAGTACTCTAACCAATAGCAAGCTCTTTTTTCAATTCTGGACTATACCATACATCGTCCAATGTTCTAACAAACCCATCAAATATTTTAACTTTGATGGTGCCTTTCCCAATAACTTTGCAGACTGCATTGTTACCCAATATCACGGAACCACCATTATAGGGTGTAAAAGTATCAAACCAATCCCTGTGGAGGTAAGAAAAGAACAACTCGAATCCAAGTACCAATCTGTCAGGCTGCTACTATCTCTAACAGATAAAAGATCACCTTATGAAGCTTCATTTTCTATCACTATGTATAGCTCTTCGTCACTGCAGACATTTGTTTGCTTAACATTAGCAAAATTTCCAGTCTACTTACCTTTGTTCTTGTTCTCTTTCTTGTACAATGGACATTGATTTTTGTAGTGACCCTTCTCTTGACAATGATAACATTCAACCTGAGATTTATCCTTCTGCCCTAATCTTGACTGAGATCTTCCTCGTTCCTTGCTGGAATTCTTCTTCCGACTGACACGCCCATCTGAAGATACAAGAATACTTTCTCTATCATTGGAAGTAGTGCCCCTGCTGACATAACATCGTCAACTGCAAGCTTTTCCTTCCCTACAAGGAGAGTAGTCTGGAAAGTTGAGTATGAATCCGGGAGAGAGACAAGAAGCAATAAGGCTTTATCTTCTTCATCTAGCTTCACATCTATACTAGTCAGATGGGTCATTAATCTATTAAACTCGTTAATACGATTGGTCAAATTTGAACTTTCTTCCATCCGAATCTGGTACAATTCCTTCTTCAAATATAACTGATTTGACAGAGACTTCAACTTGTAAACTTTCTTTATTTTCTCCCACAAGTCCTTCGGAGAGTTTTCTGTCAAAACCTAATATTTGATCTATGGCACCAAACTCAATCTGATTGTTACAACGGCCTTTGCTTCAAGATCAGTTCATTTGTCATAGTCATTGGTTTCATCTCATTCCCTTCCAGTGCCTTGGTCAGACCCTATTAAATCAATACATATTTGACAGTACTCTGCCAAATACTGAAATTTGACTTCTCGTCAAATGGCTCAATATCATATCTCACACTTGTGTTTGTCATCTTTATATTTGTGACCTGCAAGATTTCTCTTCAACGGAATGAACCATGTGTAACACCCCCTTTCCGTACTCATTCAGCAATACTCTTTAATTTTTGATTTGTTCGTTTTGTTTCTTATTTCGAATTATGTTATTATTTCACATAATTGTTTCTTGTGAAATTCATATAATAGTTTCATTTTGGAGTTGAAACATTGGACTCGTATTTGTACTCTTTGAATTAGGTTATCATGTCTAGTATTTATTTTGATATTTGTAGAGCGATATATATTGTTACTTTCTTTTGGAGACATTATGATTTGATCTGGTTCAACATATACATTAGAACCCTATTTATGTGGAAATTGTGTTGCATGTGTTGTGACACAGTATCTATTTTATTGGTATTATGTCGCATGTGTTGTGACACGATATCTATTTTTATTGGTATTATGTCGCATGTGTTGTGACATGATATTTTTGTTAGAATATACCGTAGGGTATACCTGAGCTATAACCACATGTGGGGGTACCACAGGCATGTCGTCTTGGCACAAGAGGCATGACTCTTTATGTGGCAGTGTGATTAGTCCACGGCGTCTCCGTTTGGGCTCCGAAGGAAGTGGGCCATTTGGTGTATTGTTGTGGGAGGCGTGTGGGTTAACCCTAGTTTTCTGTTCTCCGGATTGGTGATGTTGTGCCAAACACACCTGTCTGACTTGCATACATTTGGATTCGCGATCTAATGTGTGATTTGCATGTGTGGCATTATTTTGACTTGCCTGTGTGGCATTGTTTTGACTTGTCTATGTGACAATGTATATTTTTGAGCTCAATCGGTATGAAATCACACCGAGTCATTTGATTCAGCCTATTATTTCATTATGTTAGTTTTGTTTGTTTCTTTTCATTCTTATTAATTGAGTTAGTTACTTTAGTTCATTATTTCTTTACTCTTCTGTTTATTTCGTTAATTTTGTTGATTCAGATATATTTCACTTAGGTCTATGGGATTATATTTTCGTCGGTATTTAAACTTGAAGCTTTGTTCAGTAATTTGTCTCAGTTGATTTCGTATATCAGTTGCATATCTATATCCGTACTGGGCAATTGGCTCATGCTGTGTTTTTCTTCCGGCAGGTTTGCAGGGGTGATACAGGGCTAGTGTGATAAAGAGAGTTGCATTTGACCATCTAGGTTGATTCAATTTTGGTTTTGATTATTTTGACTCTAGTTGGAGAATTATATTGTTTTAGTACTTCATTGATGGATATCATTATTAATATTTTGAAGTTACTAGTGTTCTGATTACTAATTTTGAGATTAGTTGTGCTTTGTGCGTGACCTCCCTTTCTTAATAGGGAAGGGGGTGTTACACCAGACATGAGAATTAGTTCAACTTCCAAGGGAGTCAAAAGCTATACGATACAATGGGTGTTCAAGAAAAAGAAAGCTCAATCAGATAAAGGTGAGAAAAAAATTCACAATACGAAGTATTTGGAAAATATAAGGTAGAGATTGTTGAATATTAACTCATATTTGCTAGGTGACTCATCATGATTTCTCCTCAGATTTTATGTACTTTGGTATCTCATTTTTGGGCTTGTTGGTCGGCAGAACAAAAGAATGGAAAAGGACCATATGTCATTTACTATTAGGTAATCTTTTTGGTGACTCACTAATAGCAGGAGCTTGGAAAAAGGACTTTGACCTTTGCTATTTTGGTTTCTTGACAGCCTTTTATATACATACATATATAAATATATATATATATATATGGTACATAATATATATATATAAGTTGACTGTCATGTGAACTAGATATATAACATAACATCCATGAGAAACTCAAGCTATGAGTTTTGAGAAAATCTGTTGAGAGCTCAGCAAGCGAGAGTTGGAGAGCAACATAAAGAGGTAGAGAGAGAAAAGAAAAAGAAAAAATATACAGTGTATTTACTTTTTCTCAGATAAAAAAGCTTGCATTCTTCAATATTTTCATAGTGAATTTCTGAGATCTCTCCCTGTGATTTTTCCCAAGTGAGTTTTTCACAACGTCCGTAGTGAAGATGTTGTATTACTTCAATTAGCATAACAAGATATTGCGAGAGATATTGAGTGTAATCTGTGACTAGGGTTTTGAGTACATTTCATTCAGTTATGAGTAATCTACTTAGTTCTTATACTCGTCAATTTTAGTATAGTGGAGTAATCTTTTTCACGCCCGTGGATGTAGAGCAAAATCCGAACCAAGTAATTCTTGTGTTCTTGTTCTCTATTCTGTTTACCGCTTTCACCGTTGTTTAGTGTAATGATCCTAATTGTCATAACAATATGATCCTACCAGAAATCCATATATGGCCTCTATTTGGTAGGGAGTAAGATAAAGTATAAGGAAGAAAAGGATGGAGGAAAGGAAGTTCAGATCTAGGAAAAGGACACAATATCTCCTTCATCACATTAGTTGGAGTAGGGAAGATGAGTAATCAAATCAACACTAATGCACATATTAGGAGTTCCAACTTTTGAGAGTAAACAATGTGGTGCTTCTGGAGGAAAAGGGCATCCCTCTTTTCCATTCACTCCTTTTTCTCCTCCTACCAAACATAAAAAACCTTAACCATTGTTACCTTTTACACTCTTCAACATGAAAACATGACCATCAGGCAGGAAACCACATTCTAAGACCATCATAGACTACTCAAAATGCATATTTTATTATTCTTTTATGCTGTGTTATCATGACCTATATGACATAAGAATAGAACCTCGAAATTAATTGATTTCAAAGTCAGCTGTTTGAAAAATTAATTGATTTCAAAATCAGCTGTCTCCATTATTTCCTTTTTAAATGTACCTGTTCTCTTATTTGTTCCAATTGATAAAACAGAATGACACTTCGAAGTGTTCCAGTCTACACCCATGATAAAGGTATACCAAATTGGCACTTAGATGCTAAAATTGACCAAGTTATTTAATATGAACTTTTGCACATATCCTAATATTAAGCTTCCTAATCCCAGCTGAGAAAGGAAGTGCTTGATTAGTTCTCATTGAGAGCATAGGATCATGTACGCCAGAATGATACAAAATATGAGAAAAGAAAACGAGAACAAGAACATATAAAGATCAACTGGTGTATATTACCGTATATTGTTGTTTGCGTTAAAAGGATGGGAAGAACCATCAGAACACTTTAAAACAAATTGTGATGAGATCCCCGAAGGAATTTTTATCTGTAAACATCAATGAGAGCATCAGATAATGTTGTAATTAATTTCTGATTTTTCTGTGCACTTCAAAGTTTGACTATTTCAGGCATTCAAGTTCAACAATACTGATGAAGAAATCATTATGTTATGCTTCTTTTGTCAAAGTTGATGCACCAAAGAGTAAAACATACCGCTAAATCATTTGAAAATCTCTCCGAAATTACAACAGCTTGTGTTTTATTTATCTGTATCTGGTAACCTGCTCTTTTCAATATGAGAGTTGTTGCCTCCCAATTCTCAGAGGAATCCATCTGTTTAAATGTCAAGAAAATATTTCAAATGTAAAAACCATAGAGTTGAATGCAAAGGACAACTGTTGCACATATTGTAAACCTCGAATGTTCATTATATTATATTCTTTTTTACTATAATTTTGTGTCAAGTCACCAGTTGTTCTAAGAACTTGAGCTATTAGAGGATTATTCCAACAATGTGCATCATGCTTTGAAACTCCCCTCTCCTTATAAACTTGAATTTTACATCTTATCTCCTCTCCTTGTGAAAATTATCTGGTCAGATACAAAATTAATCTATGTAATAAGTTTTGATTCTGCCACTTCTGTTCTCCTCCATAAATATGACGACACCAAGCTCAGTGCACACTCTGCTCTGTGCATAGTCTTAAGTTAAGTTATTCATCTGAAAGGACATCAATTTTATGATCTTGTATCAAAGAAAATAGATGTTTCTCGTCATGTGATCTCCTTGAATTAATATCATGTGCCACACTATACCATTTAGTTTCCATCTGTGTCAAAGTCCAATCTTATTTTCATTAATCATTTACCTTCTGTTATACCATGTGAAGAGATTACCATAGACGGCTCCCTGGTTCATGGGAGCTAAAAAGGCATCAAGGAGTAAATTAAATGACCGAAGCAAACCTTTACCTGTGTCCAATTAGAATCTAGGACTAGTAGTTCTTATGTTATTTCTCTTTAGGTTCTTATTTTATCTTTATATTGATATTTTATCTCCCCTCTTTTCTGGTGATCTATTTCCTCAAATGGGGCTTCCTTATTCATCCTTTACCTTTCTCATTTTCTATGTTCATCACTTTTGATTGTATTAATTTCTTTATTATCTTCAAAGCAGTAAAGAGATCATGCTGCACCAATTCTAGTTGAAACTTGTATATAAATATATAAGACAAAGCAAGATGATGCCTAACATTCCACACATGAGAAATAAGCTCAATCAAACCTACCAACAGAAGAACACTAAATGCAGCTTCGCCTTCGGATATATATGTGTCAATGTCCTGCTGCATACCAGGGTCTACAAATACCAGAGAGAGTGTTCATCACAAAATCTTTTTATAAAGAAAAAGTATTTTACAGGGGGGAAGAGAGAGAGAGAGAGAGAGAGAGAGAGAATTAGTCATTAAGGTAATGTAAGAACCACCATAATACAGATAAAGGATCCACAATTTAACTAATACAGCAGTCATGTGACAAAGTTTGGAAGCCAGCAGGTATAAGTTGATCTCTAGATCATGCATACAGGTAACAGGAACATGTATTGCTGTGAGACACAAGACTCTAAGCACAACATGTGCGAAGGAATATAGAATATTTTCAAAAGTGAAAAACTATTGAATTTTAAAGGGATTAGAATTCTAAAAAGACGTCAATTTAGTTGAAAAGGCTTACCACATGTTATTTTGTTCTGCTCATTGGCAAAACGTCTGACTATTTCTCCCTGATAATAATAATCATTATATTAGCACCAAGTTCAGAAAGAAAAGAAAAAATACGCACTAAAAACTGTTGAAATAGCATGCTTTATTACATTAATTCTTATGAAAAGAGACAATAGATGTGGGGGTGGGGGTGGAGAGAGAGAACAGTAAGAAAGGTTTTTTAGAATTAGAAAAGTTTCATTTTCAGTAACCCAGAACCCAATCCACAGGGGAAGATAAAATTTCACATATTCAAATATGTTCTGATGTTGTCATACATCATGAATCTAGTGAATGCTAGCCTCGCACGAGGAAAGGCTCATATAAAACTTAAAACCACTCCCATTCTCCCATAATTAATCACCACTGCAAGAGGTACAAGGATTTTGAGTACAGGACCAATAACTATCACATGCTTTGATCTATGAAAAATATAGCTCCATGGTAAACAATGCAAAAAACCTATTGCAAGGGGAAAATTACCTAACCTTAAAAGTTATGAAAGGAACACAGTTTTGTTATGACTAGTGTGTTTTTGATACAATAAAGGATCATAACTGTGAAAACATAATCAAAGAGCATAATTGTAAGATAAACATTCTTCCAATATATTTTCAGAAAAGTAACTGAAAGACTTCGTAGATGATAATTTAACTGCTAAATAATGCACTTAATGACTATTCCGGTATGAACAAATGATATAACACTGTCATGATTACTAGCTCTCAGCCTGTTACACGATCTCCCTTCAGGAGGAGTGCTTTCCTATAAGACTTTCAAGGTTAGAGAAAGATCATCTACATGTTTTAATATTATATTCAATTTCTGGTGTCACACGATATACTTCACCTAATGTTAATAATAAATGTTGACCTGAAGTCATTTATTAACAGATGTCACTCAAAATTCATTCAAGCCGTGTTCTCAATGACTTGACTATCAATCATCTCTTTCTGAACATGTATGGCATCATTTTCCTTTTGCCAACATAGTGCTTAATATTTTCAGTCTTCCATAATTAATACTTGAGGCCATATAAGGTTTCTGAATATATTCAAATTTCAGGAAACCATCCACCATAGGAAATTTCCCATTTATATTTGTCACCTTAATGTTGGGCAAAAGAGAGTGTTAATATTTTATCATCTTGATATCACGAAATTTTTAATTGAAAAATGAGGCTATTAGATATCATTTATGCTGGGTTTTTCAACTTTACAAAATCATAGATAATATACAAGACCAATACAACATTCAAAGATTGAAAAA
This sequence comes from Panax japonicus, assembly GCA_020205505.1. Classification (NCBI taxonomy): domain Eukaryota; kingdom Viridiplantae; phylum Streptophyta; class Magnoliopsida; order Apiales; family Araliaceae; genus Panax; species Panax japonicus. The sequence continues at coordinate 9,033,600 of CM035100.1, forward strand.
TCTAGTCCTCGTCCAAAACCATTTTAAGATCAGCATTACAGCCCCAAAGATTATAGGTCTCGCATTGCACTTTTGTCCCACAACGCAGGCTAATCTTTTCGCTGTTGTCTGAAACTTCTAATGTAACTTTACATGTATATAGCGAGTAGGCAATACACCAGCAGAATTTCACCCCTTACTTAACTTGCTTTTATTATTTAAGTGACATCATCTAAAATCTCTCCCTCCCTCTAAATAAAACCTAAATAATGAAAAATAATTTGAAAACCTATCCTTGGCAACTCTAACAAATTTAAAGGATGATATGATTTTTCAGAATTTAAAATAATTTAAGTCAATGCATTAAAGGAATGAAGTTCTAATATGGCTAATGTGATAATATATCAAATTTATGCCATCATGGAAAAGAAAAAAGAAATATGCCAAAAGAAACAATATAAAATAAAGTTCATTGAAAACCTGACGGCCTTCGTCATCCATTGGTATGCACTCAACAGCAATAAGTTTATCAACATCATCAGCTGTGATAATATATTCTGGATTGGTGGCTCCTGAATCATTTAAACAAAATGAAAATAATTTGTAAGGTCAAACTATAGTATATTTAAAATCAGCACTAGCTAAGGAAGCTACAGAATAACAGAGAAGTCACTTCAATACTTGCCCTCAATGTACTGCCGAGTGCCGTCCTGAAGATGGCGAACCCACTAATATGCAGCCAAACATTTGTTAACCAGAAAATTTAAGTACTTATTACAGGGATATGCTGCTTAGAAGATACAAATACTAATTGATTGTAGCTAATAATGCTTTTTACCTGAAACATACAGAGAGACGTTCCACGTACAGGAAACCCACAGCCTAGAAGTTTACCTCCTGGTATAGCATCTCCAATTATTTGAAACCCTTCTATGCCAGGGCCGTCTAATAAAAGGAACCAATCATGTTAAATTATATAGAGCTTCATGTGGAGAGGTGTATATAAAAAACACACACACACATACACAAGATCCATTACCTTCTAAAACAAAAGAAACATCTGTATCAACCATGCTAGGAGAACTACGAGAATAGTCATTGATCCTCTCTTCATACCTCCTATTAACTCTTCTATCAGATAACCTCTTAGGACCAGGGCCTGCAACCTCCCTGTGAAAGAAAGTTAAACAATGAATTAGACGATATCTTTAAAAAAATGTGGAGATAGAAACTGAACTAGAAATTAAACTACTTACATCTACTTGCCATGGTTCTGATAGTGTTTTCAAGCAGAACAAAAAATTCGCAAAGCCCATATTAATTGACACTAAGAGCAACATCAAAGTATCTGATTGCCAAAGCCACATATGATAAAATAGAAATTCAATATCATCAACTTTTCAACAACCCAAGGTTCCACCTTAAATATAATTTTTACCCAACAAAATCAAATTTTCTTATAGAGAAATTTTACTTCCATTTTTTATTTGTAACCTGGATTTCTCGTTCCTATACCATCAGATTTGCCTCAAAATAGTAATTTTCGAAATTTGCTACAACTCGAGCATAATGATCTCATTTGGACAATATTTTTTCATGACTTGAGATTGTTTCACGTGAAAAATTAATATTGCTCAAGTTTGAAATCTTTGTATGTTTAACTCATGCATTATTAACATAACATTAATAGATGTTGTTGTCATATTCACCAACAAACACTTGGCGCATTACAGTATTATACTACATCGTGATCATGTAACAAATTGTTTCAAGTATTTATTTGATTAAATTTGTTCGAGCCTATACCTATTAATCGTATAAACTCTTTCAAAACTATTTAGCAAAAAAAAAAAACTCTTTCAAACGTAAGACTTCTACTAATTGTGGTGGACTTTATTAGCACTCCCAAGTCTCCTTTATAAGTTTCAATCTCCTGCTAATTTATATATTATTATTAACTCATATTCTAGTAAAATGGTATTTTGACCAACATTCCCAACTAAAACCTCAATATCTCCCCCTATACAGAAAGGTATGCACCTTCTTTTTTTCCTTTTTGGCTTTCCTTGGCATGGTAAGTAACACAAGTATACCCATATAGGCATATACCCAACCAGCAGCATGACTTGATCATTCCTCAATTCTCAGTGAAGACCAGAGATGTGACTGAAGCTAATAATTGGTGGTAAAATCAATAGTAAAAAACTCTTATCTACGAGAGTTGTATGCACTGATTTATTTCACTAAGTGGGAAAACTTAATTCTAAAAATAAAATTAAGGGTTTGGGTTATTGTTTCTTTAGAATAATAAGCATTCTGGGAATAGTACAGCACGAACCATAGTATTCATTCCAATGAAAAATTACGAAAAGACATGTTGAGAAATTTTCCTTTCTAATAAAATTAATAAATCAGCAAATACCAATAACATGCATAGCAATATTTGTGTTCATCCTGAATAAAACAAGGCACTAAAATAAAAGCATTTTATAAACATGTATATTATAAATTAGTCCACAAGCTAAATTGTTTTAGCAAACAATCAAAGAGCAACACCTACGTGCAATAAAAAAGAATAGATTATCAAACTACGTCTACAATTGTAATGCTAACCTATCAGTGTGGGATGCCAGCATCGGCAGATTGTCATTATGTAAATACTGGTGCATCTGATCTTTAGGTATTGAGCTTTTCATCTGTCTATGATCAGTTTCATGCATATATCTTGACATATTAACAATTGGTTCCAGATGATGTTCATCTACAAGGTTGTTATGGAAAGAAAAGTCTTGCTGATCCTGCAGCAGAATCAAAGTAAAAATATTTCTTGAACTTGCTTAAATCATAAAGGGAAAACAATAAAAAAAGAATAAATTATGAGATATTTAATAGGATATATTATCAGGTTAAGAAATTATATGAAATTTGAAAATTCCAACAGTACCGGCGACATAAATGAGACTTGACCAGTCGAGAGATTAGAAACAGGAATGCCTTTATCAACAGATCCATTTTTAGCTTGATGATTATCCACAGTAGACATTATATCCCCAATTCTAGCCTGTGAATAAATCAATAAATAAATCATACTCAATGGCTTCTTAACAATAGAGACCCCAGAAACAAGTTACATTGGATTTTCACTAGAAGCAGCAGGAGGGGGAAAACACCTGTGCTTTTATATGATGAATGAATGTTATTCTGCCAATATAAAGTGATTCCAAACAAAAGTAAAAACCAGTAACAGGGTATATGTATATTCACATATAGATGATTAAATGAGGAAACAAATCTCAATAAGGCTGCATTTTTTGTAACGCAAGGGAGCATGTGAGGGTAACATTTTACTTTGCCTCATTATCGAAGCCTAAGTTTTGTAGAAAGAAACAAAGGGAGAACCTAAAGAAGGCTCTAAATTAGAAAACTCTAGCCTGAATAAAATATGTATATATATAAATATTTAAAAAAAAACTCAGAAGTTTTTAAAAGAACTTAAAAGGGAAAGAAAATATTCTAATAAGTCATCAATAGTCCTACAAAATTAGAAATGAAACTTTTTCTTTGCCAAGAAAACTATAATATCTCAGTCCCACATCGAAACATGTGGGATGAACTGAATTGTATATATGATCTTATCTCTACTACGAATGGTAGCAATAAGTTGTGATGAATTTTGTGAGGACTTGTGGCGTGCCAACATGATCATGATGCTCTTGGGACAATGAATTCAGCCTTGATCTAGAGTCTAGACCCAGTTAGGGCTTCAGACATGGCACTACAAAAACCCTAACAACACTAAATCATACTCCCTCCGTCCCAAATTAAATGCCTAGTTTTGACTTTTTAAAGTCAATTTGACCATTTTTAAAAACTAATCTTTTTACTATTTTTGCTAAAATATAGGTGAAGAGATTATAACCAAAAGAAAGTATATAAAATTTACTACTAAACCCATTTTTTATAATTTTAAAAATATATTTATATATGCTTAATTATTAATTCTAAAAATAGTCCATTTAAAAGTCAAAACTGGGCATTTACTTTGGGGCGGAGAGAGTAGCAATTAAGTTAATCTAATCTCAACAATATATCTTAATTTGACACATAAAAGAAGAATAAACTGTTCTGGGCCCTATGTATTATGATTTTTGTAGTATGAGCAGTAATAACTTCAGTAATTCGCTGCAATATTGTGGCACGATTGCTCCTGCATCAATTTGTTTCAAGCTTAATGCAGAGAATTCTCTTTCGGAAATCATCATAAACCATGCAAACTAGTTTTTTGTTTACTGATGAAACTGTGCTTCCATATTTATTATTCAGAGACGTAAAGAATTAATAAGAAAAAGAACCCAAAAAAATAAAGAGTAAACACAAAAGTAAAAATCCTTCAGCAAGATTAACCTACTAAATTAGGTGCATGCTAATGTTCATTTTCTTTTTCCATTGTATATGAAGTAACTCTCATCAGATAATAAAATCAACTCTACCTCCAACCATGGAAAATTTATATAAGAAAGGGAAAACAAAAAACTAACCGCAATTCATGCTTTGATGGAATATTAAAAAGTTACAGAGTCACTAAAGTCCTAATGGTTTGTGTTGCTTAACAAAAATGAGGCTCAAAATGAAACAAGCCTGACTAGGATGTGAGGAATAAACCCCTAAAAGGTAAATAGAAGACATATCTCCAGGCTCCAAGAATAAATGAACAACTGGAAATGATTTATAATACATATATGCTAAGCTTTAGGATGAATAGCACATGGTTAAGATATTTGATTATTAAGCTGATCCAGCATAGTATGCCATGGTCATACTCCCTGTCTACTTAAAATGATAATCAATTAAGCGGCTTCTATAAATAAATCACGGGGTTGTCATAAATAGCTGCATCGAATATGAGTCTGAAAACAACTAAATAATGCTTGAAGAACTACTAGAACTTATGAATCTGACTGGTGATTCCAGATCTAATAGTGGTTCATGTGCAACAAAAGTACCATTAACAGCAAGATCTATCTCATACTTGTTCAGGAAATAAAAAAAAATATTTGTGCATCCATACTCCCCATATAACAGAAAATACCAAGATACGGCAGAATAGAAAAGCAAGATTTATGAAGTAAGCCTTTTATGTAGAGATTACTATTATAAGATAACAATCTTACATGTGAAGCTCCAATCTTCAACTGCAGTTGATCATGCAAGTGCTGTCATTAAAAAACACATAAACAACAACAGCTTTGGAATTAGATGAATTTAATAATGAATGGAAACTCACTTTATGAGCCAATCATGCATTACCACAGTTACAGAAGAAGGAAATAAAGAGGATCTACCTCAACAGGCTTGACAAGGAAAAGAAAGAGACAAATACCAAGCACTAGAACAGGTATACTTCCCAATAGTCCTCATCAAGAGTCTTTTCTCTTTATGCAAGCAATAAATAACACATAGAGAATGACAAATATAATAACTTTGTTTTAAATAATTAACTTACATGATAAGCAAGGGAATTTGAATTGTAGCACCCATTAATAAGACATGCATCTGGATGAACTTAAAAAATAAGTACATGTAAAATATATAATATATATTATCCGATAGAATAAGTAGTTACTATGTCTGCAACATAGAACAAGTGGATGCTTATAAATTTTCAGAAGTCAATTTAACATATTTTTAGATTCAAAATTAATAGGAATTCGCTTAATTTTAGAAAATACAATAATGAAAATTGTAAACTATCCTAAAAGTACTACTAATTACAATATTTATTTTTTTCAAAAGAAAAATGAATCGCATCTATTTTGTATTTAAAAATATACTTATCAATTTTATATTTCGGAATGGAGGGAGTACATGCCTCCATAGTAAGTTGTTCAGAAAAGATATCAGTTTTATTTTTACTGACGTTGTTTCAGGCCATAGGGCATATTCATGAGCTTCCATGCATACTCAGAGCAATCATCCCTTTGGCTAGTCACCATTTGAAACTTGCTGGATAGACCAGATAACTAAGCATTAAATTCCACTAACATTTTTTAGTATCATGGTTGGCATTGCTTCAAATATTAGCTTGATTTCTTTGGCCGTGATGGCTATTATGCATAATAAAAGTTACCTTATTTCAACAGCACTGGATGTCCTTAATCATAAGTATTTAGCTCCTCATAGAAACAAGGATTCATTGAGTCTAAGATTGTTTATCTATATAAAATGATTTGAAGGCCATTGATGTAGCCAATGTTGCGTTCATTTAAGCATACGGACAATGCACCCAAAAAAAAAAATCAGACCTCATGCTTTATGAGGATGTGTAAAAGAGTTAACTATCTTTGATAAAGTGGCAAACTTATAATGCATGATTCTTATCGGTTTATGATGGCTTTCATGAAAAAAACAACAAAGTTACTGGTGCATGACACATTTCTTGATTGCAATCTTTACATTTCATACCTTTATATCGTTGGAAAGAGTAGAGGCATTAATAACACGTGGCCAAATGCCATATTCAGCTAATAACCCAAGCATGGATGACACATAGATATATCTCTCATCTTCTGCATCCTGATACACAAGAATATTGCAAAATCACATTCCTACAATTTTTAACCGTAACAGGAAACACATACTTTATATTAAAGAACATAATATAGTTCTTTTTCATAAAGAAAAGATGAAAAATGTTGTGCTTCTATCTATACAAGATACAAACTGGAATCAACAAAAGGCATAACATGTTTGGACAAAAACTCTAGTTATGCCCACTCTTATCCATAGATAATACTAAGATCAATCTTCAATGACACTATAAACAATACTCCCTCCATACCTCATTATTTAAAACTCTTTTCTAAGAGTGTGCCGCACAAATGTTAAGATATGCCAAAAGTATATTTAAACATTATATTTTAAAAATATTTATAATCAAATGTCTAAATATGGCTTCGAAACATCTTGAAATCTTGCCGCAAACTCTAAAAGGAGTTGCAAGTAATGTGGGACGGAAGGAGCCTATAGTTATATAGATAGTACATGGGCAAGGAGATTATGGTTCACCTTCAACTCATGAACCAAATTTAGATTGTTTTCCAGATAATCTTTTCTGCGAGCCAGTTCTTCTGAGGCAAAAGTTACGATTTCATTTTGCTTCTCATCCAGAGCCTATAATATAAAAAAATGTTATTTTAAGAATCACTATTTGCAGAACAGGAACCATATTCACCAGTTAAGACTGACTGAAGTAACAAAAGGAAAAGAAAAGCTAATTTTGCAAGGAAATAGACAAACCATTCGCAGATCTGCAGATTTCATTTCCAACGTATATTTCTCATTCAACAGCTTCAATTCCTGACAGCACAGGCCAACACATTGTTTTTCAAGTAAAAGATGTAGAAGGATGTGGAGCGAAAAAGGGAAAATCCAGAGGCATGGGAGTAAAGGCCCTCAAGACAATGGCATACCCTCACACTGGCGCCACCAATTTGTTCACGAAGAGACATGATTTCATCCTTTTGCGCTTTGACCCGGGAATAAAGTTCCTATTACAAACTTCATTAGATAATGGCAACGGTACCGGACTCCGTATAAATTAAGCACTTGAAAACTGACATGATGGGAATGTAAAAAACCAGTACCATAACCTCCTGGTCTTGAAAATAGTTGGGATTGTCATTTCTGTTTAAATTCTTTGAAAAGGAACTTGCTTCAGAATTATGCCTACATCATATACAAAGATTTATGTGATCAAGTCTTAACGAATAGTGTAAACACACATCAAACTATTCCTTCATTTCTCTGGTTTTGACTAAGTCGTACTGAATGGTATGAGTATGCATCAAACTCTTCTATCAGGTAAAAGAGGTTCAGTGCTTACCTGCTTGGAAAATCAGAGGTTCGTGTCTGGGTACCAATAATTTTATTCTTATTCATAGAGCTCTCAATGACAGACATTGAATTGGCACTTCTAAGTACTCCAACAGACAAAAGTTCATTGGGCAAAAGATAATTTTTTCCATCATCACCAAGTTGATGATGCATTTCACTTCATTACTGTCAGGTTCATATAGTACTGAATGATCTGAACCCTCTTTCCACGTACTGCAAGGAGTTACTCCTGAAAATTGTCAAGTACGTCACCAGAGTCAAAAGAAGCAGATAAAAGATATTCTTAATCCTGAAACTAAAGATGTCACATGGTCACATAATATATTAAACTTCCATTTGAAGAGAAATTAACAAGGTAATTAAGTGGCTTGCTTCAGCTGTAACTATAGATAGAGCTTAACATTGTGAAGGCATCAAGTAACAGACTATAGATGAACAGCTAACATTCACATAACTCTAACCAAAAAAATACACGGCAGTGAAATTCATAACTGAAACTGAACGGACATATGTACTGGCACCTGATGTATTATATGTGAGAACCCTTACTATGTTGGTACAGAATAATCACCATTGGCATACAAGTAGATTTGGATTAATATGTGAAAGAGGGGCATGGGAACCAAAAGGCTGTACAGAGAACTTGTTGATTCAAATTTGAAGTGGAAGATATAACTTAAGGTTCATAAGATGCAGGCCAAATTGCTGATGCATTTAACAGGTAGCATGAGTATCAGTACATGTAATGATAACTTTCCTTTTATTTTAATATCTGAAACACCATTTGGCCAAAGACCTCTTTCTAATCTAATTCCATTTGAACATCCCATGCCCATTACCTATTATCAACGTCCATATCATCCAAATAGCATTGTTATTCCATTGGTGTACCCTGATCTTTGCTATGAAGCAAGGCAAGGCAAACCACCCCAGCATGTGTAAATACCTAGTATAGTAAGCTTATCATAATAGTAGAAACTTGACCACCTATCTTATTATTACTTAAAATTGCAGTTTATTATCCTTTTGATACAAAAAAAGTAATTTTTTTACGCACTGGCTAGAACTGCAACAATTTATGCTTGCAACTTCAGATATGCATGCCCCCTCTAAATTTTGATTACAGATCTCAAGTTTACCAAGCCAGAAATGGACAAATATAAAAAGAAAAGGAATCGATATAATACTAAAAAGTATCCACCCAAAAACACCTTAGAGAGACACTACAAAACAAAGACGAGAAGAGCCAGCAACCTGACATAGAAACCTCCTTTTGTAATTTTTCACTCTTTTAGCAAAAGCGTGAAGATTCAACAACTGAAAAGGTCCCACGGGAACCACATTAACTTAGCTTCTCAACAATGTGAGAATATATACGAGTGTCTACAGTATATGGCCCATCTCGAATCAAAAATTTCAACTCAGTGCATCCAAAAGATATACCTGCTGCTGCGCTCATGCAGGTTGGAGAGAGGGGGCACGGGGCTGAGGCTGGGGCTAGAATTAGAGAATTTGTGATCACATATTAAAAATTGAAAGAGGGCTACACATTCTTGGAGGAGCGAAAGCTCCAGATCGTATCCATCAAAAAATAATCCACTTCCTTGGCAGAGCTTCAGTTTTAGCAATAATGAATCCAATATACTATTCTTTTTCTTTAGTCTTTACCATTTTCGGTTAAGAAGTACTGTACAAATTTTTAATGCATTCTGACCCTTCTGGGTTGACATCATGATTTTATTAAGTTTCCTGACAATGATCCTTAATTCCAAGAAACCACATGGTATTTTGCTCAATGTTAACTTTCCCAACTTGCAGAAGACCTTAATACCCCATAAGATACTTCAATCTGTCAAACAAACTGGTCCTTATTACAATAACTCCTCATGGTGACTGCAAAGGTCAAACACCCCCTATACTGGGCAAAAAATCATGAAGTTTGACTTGACCTTGGTTTATGATGAACTCATGAAAGAGCAATTAAAGAGCCTAAACGCAGCTGAAAAGTCAAAATATTTCAACAGCAATGGAAAAAGTTCAATCATATTCCACGGGAAAACCTATGAAGCACAAGGTCAGAAACTCAACTCCAGTCCCTCGTAAGAAGTCCCCAATGACAAAGTCCATACCCATGCCTACAAAACTTCATACGTTTTTGACTCGACTTAAAATCAGCAATCTAAACTACCACATAAATATCCGGACTTGGGGCAAAGATTTACAAGTGTTGATCATATTAACAGAGTTCCACAGATTACAAAACCTGATCTTTTACTTTTGCACCAACCGTTAGAAAAACAAAGTCCCTAAAGATAGAGTCCATCACCCATTGCTGACAAAACTACATAAGTATTGACTTGACCTACAATCAGTAAACTAGTAATCCAATGTCTAAGCTAACATATAAAGACTATAATTTTTGGCATAGCTTTACTAATCATCATATTAAAATAATTCAACTGAATAAATAACCTAAAAAAGATATTTTGCATCAACTCTCAAAATAAATACCCTAAATCCAGAGTCTATCACGCATTACCAGCAAAACTTTGACTTGGCCTTGATCACTAATGTTGGGAATTAAGTCAAAATCTAGCGACTGCAACGGTGATCCTTTATAAGCACAAAATCTCTTATTCATCAACATCACGATGAATACCAACTCCTTCAATCTTCACTCTCTTTATTTGTCACCCCAATGCGACTAATTCCCCTTCTACCATGAATCCAATCAACCTAGCTCTTGATACCACTTGTTGGGAATTAAGTCAACACAAACCACACAATAAAATAAAGAGAGATACAACAACACAAGATTTAATGTAGAAAACCCTTAAAGGAAAAACTACAGGTCAAACTCCGAATCTTCACTATATCAAAATAATGGGCTTACAATAATCATCACAAGTTTTACGCCCTAAAACTTGAGGTTCCACAATACTGCGACACAACTTTTTGCACGGACTAAAAGTTGCAAAACCCTCCCACCCACAATACAACTTTTTTTGCACGGAATATAAAAGCTGCAAAAACCCTCTCACTCACACAAACACAAAACTCACTCACACGCTCTCTCAATTCTTAGAATGCTACATGACTTTTGATTGTGCTACACTTCAACAACTCAAAATAATACTCTATTTATAGAGTACCTACATATCTCATCTTCCTATTCAAAATAGGATACTTCTAAAATAAAATTCCTACTTTCTTTCTAAAATAATACTCCTATTAAAAATAGGATTTTTTTCCTTTTCATATTAGCAATTCTTTTCTTCGAGGAGTATCCCAACAACTAAATCAGTAATCTAAACAAATATTGAATGACTTCTGGCACAACTTTACTTGTCTAATCACATTAAAAGAATTTAGCAGAATACAAAACCCAATCTTTTTCCCTTTTGCATCAATCTCACAAAAAACAATTCCCAGAAGACAATCTGTCACCCATTACTGGCAAAACTTAAAAAGTTTTGATTTGACCTTAATCAGTAAATTAGTATTGTAAACTAACATGTTAGGCTCAAATTTGCATTTTGCAGCCTATCTTTACAAGTCTAATCATACTAAAAGAATTCAACCGAATATAAAACCTGATTTCTTTTGCATTTTGCAGCATAGCAATTTTTGTAGTAAAATCTTGAAACCCATGAGCCCAGTTCAAAAAATTTGCCAAAGAATCAAACTAACAAAACTAAGCCCAAATTTTTTTTAACAGAAACCAAACAAAACATAATTGAACAACAAAGAACAAGAAGATAAATTAATGAAAACTCACCTATTGAAACTTCAACAAAGTGAAACTTAGTCAAGTAAAAATGTCAAGAGGGAAAAGAAAAAGGTATCGAAGAAAAAAGGAAAAAGAACAAGGAAAAGGAAGAAAAGAGCAAACTGAAGTGTCTCGACAATAATTGAAACTAAAGACCGAATAGAAACTCACAATTTGATCATAGTTTCCATTAAAACACATAGTAATAACCCAGAAACTCATTAAATTCAATGAAACTAATATGGGTATTTTTACCTTTCTGCTTTTTAGGTAATTCGAACATGAAGAAAGCTAAATTGCTATACTCAAATAATAGGGTAGAGGAGAGAGATCCAGTAATGATTGTTGAAAAATAGAAAAGTCAAATGTGGGACATTGGTTATTGAATGTACATATTAGTCAGATAGATGATGTGAAAATCGGGATAAATACATTTTTGGTACCTGTACTGGGACCCGACTTACAAGTTGGTACCCAAAGTGAAAAAACTTACAAACCGGTTATTGTACTCGAAAAATGTTCAGATCTGGTGCTTGTACTTTACAATTTTGAAATAATCGTTAAAATTGACTAACGGAGTAGATGGAAAATTCTGATGTGGCTTCCACATATGACGTGGATAATGATATGTATATGGCCTTAGACACATCAGTTTAGGAGGGAATAATACTTCTCACGTGACCAAGTGAGGAAGAAATAAGGGTTAAACGCGAGAGACAGAATACAGAGAGAGAAGAGCTTCGAAGTCGATCTCATCCAGAGATTCAGAGATTCAAGCCTTACAGTCTATTCAACCCTTACAGAGATTCAAGCCGTACAGTTCGACAACAAAAAGTAAGCACCCAAACCCTTATTTTTGATTCGGTGTGTTCCATTTTGAGTAAGCACCCAAACCCTTATTTCGAGTGTTAAAGATTTGTTCTGTGCACTCGATTTTGAACTTAATCTTTATTTATGCATACTTTATGTGGTTAATGCCCACCTTGTTGGATGTTTGTGGTTGTTTTCCCCAAATTTTGTGCTCTTGGTGTTGAATTAATGATATGTGTTGAATCTGCAAATAAGAACACCTCTTGTGCTCATGTGCTCTGTATCACTGTTCTTGATGATTTGAATTATATCATTCATTTATATATTAGTTTTCTGTTTTGGAGAATTAGATTTTATATTTTGTCGGATTGCTTACTTAATCTCTCATTGCTTACTCTATGTTATTTTTTGTTTTTTTTACAGTGACAGATATGATTTCATTAATTGTGCACTATGGTGGAGAGTTTGTCAGTGAGCCCACAGAACATTATGTAGGAGGGTTGAAAAAAGTTGTCCCTAGTGATCCTGATTTCTTGTGCACTACACGTATAAATGAACAAATGGCTCATATATTAAGGTATCATACGACTGCTAAGGTTTTCTTTAAATATGTTACTTTTATTTGTCATTTTTCATATGTAACCATACTTGTGCTTGATTATGTCAAATGCAGATGCCAACTCCAGGAGAAGTCATATATCAAGATGGATCAAGCAGAAATAACACACCTCCTGCTACAAGAATGTATAGAACCCTACTTACATCAAGCAACAATCCACCAACTTCAAGCACAATGGAGAACATGAGAGATTAAGTTGGAAGTCAGTAGGGATATGAGATATCCAAGTTTAATTTTTAAGAACTTTGTTTAATATTTATGACCTTTGTTTAATATCAAGTTTGGACAGTGTGTTGATTGAAATGATTGACTGATGGCAGCTTTTTTCAAGTTTGTTTAAGACAGTGTATTGTTTAATATCAAGTTTTAAGAACATGACTGATGACAACTTTTTTTATTTTTATGGTTGGCTTGAATCCTTTTCATTTTTATGGTTGAATTGAATGATGACATTTTTTTTATGTTTTACAAAGTACCAATAAGGCAGTGCATTTTTTTTATGGTTGAGTGTGGTTTGGCAGTGCATTCTTGTGGCATATGGTGACCATAATACTTGCCACCAGCCTCTGTTAAAGCATCCTTAATTTGCAAAAAACAGAGCATTGAAACAACAACAAACTAGAAAGACAAGAAACAGAGCATGCAATTCATTCATTAATTAAAATAGAACATCATTCATTAATTAAAATAGAACATCATTCATTCATTGAAACAACAACATTATTCATTCATTGAAACAACAACATCCTGCATTCATTAAAACACCAAACAACACCAAACATCACAATCCATTGAAACACCACCAGAAATAAACCTTCAACTTAACTAATTCATTAAAACAAAGCATCATTCATTCAAATTCTAACCCCAACAACACCAGCCAACTAACATCCATGAGCAAATTAAAAGAAACCATAAACATTTTTCCTTTTGTTGAGCTTTGACAGTAATCTTCTTTAGCTTTTTAACCTCCTTCTCCAATGTCTTCACTGAATTAAGTTCTGCCAACTCTTTCCAATCCTTGGTCTTCTCACTATTTTCATTCTTCAATTTAACCAACATCTCTCTGCTCATCTTCAACTTTAATGTCAAATCTTCAATAACATCTTTGGCTCGTTCAGGAAATGGTGGATCGTACCATTTAAAGAAACCGCAGTAAGCTCTCCTGTCCTATTACACAGCAACACACCAGCCATTTTCAGTCACAATCATATGAAAAGAAATAAAAAAAACATCATTCCAAAATCTTACCCGATAATTAATACACCCAATGAATCGCCTTCCTCGATGTTTTGTTCCATCTTTCTTTGCCTCCCACATTTGCACCATTGCTCCACAGTGACACCGACTTGGGAAGTCTGGTGTAATCCATTCATTTTTGTTGCATGAACTACAATCTTCTTCCCCGATTTCATTTACAATTCCACTCCAAGACGAGCTCATCCTTTCAATTAAACACTGAAAACCCGAAGAAGAAAAAGAAGAAGAAGAAGGAAGGAAGAATGAGAGAAGAAGGAAGAATGAGAGAAGAACCCTAATTTCCCCCCCCCCCCCCCAAATATCGAGCTCTTTGTTTTTGCTGTTCGATCTCTTCGGTTTTTGGTGAGCGAGAGAAGGAAGAATGAGAAGAACCCTAAAAATTTTTTCCCCCAAATAACGAGCTTGAATCTCTTCGATTTTTGCTGATCATCTTTTATAAATGGGAAATATACATCAATTAAACTTTGTTGCCCAGTCATCGCCATGTCATCCTTTGCATCTGACTTGTCAAATTTTCAAACGGAACATAGATGAAACCTTATTGTTTAACGGATTGCAACAATTTTCGAGTACAATAACCGGTTTGTAAGTTTTTTCACTTTGGGTACCAAATTGTAAGTTGGGTCCCAGTACAGGTACCAAAAATGTATTTATCCCTGTGAAAATCTGACTAAAAGTAGTGACTAAAAGAGGTGGTATATATTAGGCCCGAGCAAGTATCCAAATTAAAATTGAAACTGTACTAAAAATCTCACGAAACGCATTAATTAAAATCGCACTAACGATTTCGGCGTATGTGACGGTTTTAGATGGGTTAAATAACCAAATTTAAGGTTCCGATTTGGTTACTAGCCAAAACCGCACGCATAAAACCGAAACCGCACCATGTATGTGTATGTATGTATTATCTTTAGTAAATTCTAAAGTTACTTTTCACTTGAACACGCTCAAAGAAAATCACAGTCTTGCATTGTCATTTTTTCACCAATTGAAAGAAGATGTTAGAGGTTATAGAATCAAAAATTAAGCAATTGAGTTTTAGAATTTCGAATTTGTTTGATGCTTTATTGGAGGGACTTATAACTGAGGGCCTCGAGCACTTGATGCATTGGTTAATGTCAATGCTATAATAGTAATAGTCTAATAGATTATTTTTTAAATTAGGTATAGTTAGGATTATATTCTATAAGTCATCCCTGCAATATATGAGATATAATTTCATTCTATCTCCAGTATATACTTTTAATTTTTGGAGAACTAGATAAACATTCTTGCTTGTTATCGAATATATGGTTTCCGTTGTTTTATATAGTGTATGCTTTAGTTTTAAAATATGCTTGATATAATTCTCATTGCCGACTATGTCACTAAGTTAATTGTTCGATGTAAGTTTGATGTTAAATTTTATTGAAGGCTTAGATTTTTTTTGTTATTTCAATTGGTTTTGGAACCGAAACTGCACCAATTAAAATCGCATCGCATACTTTAAAATCGCACCGCACCAATCACAAGCAGTTTCGTGTGCAGTTTTGAATTTTTCAAACCGCACCTAAGCGGTTTCGGGTGCAGTTTGAACTTCAAACCGCACCATGCTCACCCCTAGTATATAGTACCCCCTCAGTCATTATTAAAGACTTAGAGCTTTAACAATAGTTTCTTTAATCAACTTTTTATCTTTAATTTTAAAAAATACATCAACAAATTATTATTTAATAATTTTCGTATCCTTACTTAACTATCTATTTTATTCCCTTTATAGGATTTACTCCCCAATGTGAGGGAGTCAAAAGACCATTCTTTATATATACAAAATGACATTTCACACCCTCATTTAAGTGGACAACTCATCAATCATACACATCTTAACATTTTTTTACTACTTTATTTTCAAATTATATGACTTATTTTTTAAAAATTCATTTCAAGCGTATTCAAATTTAAAATTGAATTAAATTTATTTAATTTATATCAATATAATTATAAATATTATAATTTAATTTTGAAAATTTATAATTTTCAAAATTTAAATAAATCATATTAAATTTAAATTTAAAAATGTGACGCCCCCAAAATAGGTATACATCACCCATCTTGGGTCGCCAGATACATGGTACATAATACAAATACAATCTTAAATATACAACATGAGCTGTGAATTTTAATACAAATATTGTCTTCTAAACAGTATTTAAACTCAAAATAAGTCATCAATACATTTATTAATTCACTATTTCATAGAATAATGAGGACTACTAATGTTATCATCTGGACCGTCACTCCATTCCCCGACTAGTCCCTGCTACGTTCTCATTTCCTGAAGAGAACAATAAAAGTAAAAGGGTGAGCTCAACTAGCCCAGTAAGAAATATTATGACAAAGATAATGCAGAATAAATTATCGTTAGCCTTCAACAGTGTTAAACTGATACAATATAACAAACATCAAGTTTAACTGCAGCGGAACAATTAATCCATTAAAAGAGCCAAGTAGAGAATAAAATCTACTATCTTCTATTATTTAAAAGGTTTTTCATCACTTTTATCGTTGGGACTCAGCTTTATAAATAATCCACATCATCCCTACACTACGGCCAAGGATATTCATTAGTATCACAATCACAATTTATCCTTGCACTACGGGCCAAAGATATTCGTGTATTCATCAATGGTCATGATCATGCCAACAACAGTCCATCAATGCACTACGGGCCAATGACGACTTTTACCACGTCATTTGTAACATTACGGTCATGATTATACCGAATAATCCCTGGTCATAATCATACCAAGTCCATCTATGCACTACAGGCCACAGATGACTTTCAACATAATATAAACATGAGGATGATGACAATGATATAAGAATTCAATCAAACAAGTTCAAGAATTAATTTATCTAGGAACCAATAACGTCCAAATTGTCAACATGATACGGCTTTGTGGGATAAAACTTAAGAATGCTCAGAAGAATATTTCCATTAAAAGATACTGGATGAAGCGCAAATATATGGAGTATAAAAGCCAAAACTTTAACCAAATGAGTATAATAAAGAATGAAATAATAAAAGAAATCATCAGGCATGCAATAGACCGCACAGACAGGTTATTTCAACAGAATAATAAATAATGGAACCAGGTCACGCGTAAACGTACAGATAGGATATTCCAACAGAATAGTAAATAACGGAACCAGGTCATGCGTAAACGCACAGACAGGATGTTCCAACATAATAATAAAGAATGAAATAATAAAAGAATTTTACCATGCATGCGGTACTTCGCATAGACAGGTTATTTCAACATTATAATAAGAATGGAATAATAGAAGAATTTCACCAAGTATAGGGTAGCCCGCGTATACAGGTTATTCCAACAGAATAATAAAGAATGGAATAACAGAAGTTCTCTTCATGAATACGAAAGAAATAATGTCCCTTACGAGTACAACAAATAATATCACTTACCTTAGAAGAAACTGGATATAGGAAAAGAGAGGTAGCAGACTTCTCTTCTTCTTTCTCTCTATAATTTTCTCTCTCTAAAGTTTCAGTGAATTCGTAAGAAATAATGAAGGAATGAGCTTCTATTTATAGGATAATGGAAAGGCACTGTGTAAGGATTTTTCTCACGGATTCAAAATGTAAGTCACAAAATTCATTTGCCGATTGAATTTCTTAATAAAACAAAACCAAAAAATATAATATATAAATGCATTTATATAACACATGCTTGAAAAGAAAAACTTCAATCACCCGTGAATCATCTTTGAAAAAAAACTCTCCCAGGACAACTTTCATCATTCTACTAACACCACCCGTGACCACATGTCACATATATAAATAAAATATATATATATAAACCACATTCCCCCCCACCCACCCACCCACCCACCCACCCACCACAACCTAATATAAATATATAAATATATATATATATATAATATAAACCCTGCACCTTTATATATATATAAATCTGAGATAACTTTTTATCGAATATTTTGAAAATTTGGTAAATGGGGGGTCCATAAAATAAGCAAAATTTCATAAAAATTACCTCTATATTTTTAACAAAATTTATCATCATTATTATAATTCGCAATATTTAACAACTAGGTCGTTTTCAGGAAAGAGGGGGCTTTCTAATAAGGATTTCTCCCTATTGGCGTGCAATTAGGTGACCAAACCTCTCATTGACAGAACTTCTAGACATTGTCAATATTGCAAATAATAATATTAATAACTCTATCATCTCAATTATTGATTTAATAATATATAAAATATCGACAATAATTGAATCAAATAACGTGAGATACTATGCAACAATTACTGTAGCAATAATTGAACAAAACTGAGTGACTTCTCACGTAAGCATCAATAATCAATACTGTGTGCTACTATGCAACCACGCGTATTACTGTACTTTTAACACCGGGTGTTTCAACAGTTAACGGTAAAACTTCCACCGTTATTTTCATAAAAAGATATTTTTATCGTTTTCTCAATTCGACAATAATTCCGTTATGGGGTCCACCAATGATTGTGACGTCGTACGAATATTCCCTGTTAAAACGAATATTCCCCGACCAATCGAATATTATATAACAACTTGCGTACTTTGCAAAATTTATAAATATTACCCACAACTATAACATTTTATCAAATTCATTCCATAATATTCAAAAATAAAATTCATAGAAAATTCATCTTTATTCATAAAAGTTGGGGTCTTACAACATCCCCTTCTTATGAAATTTTGCCCTCGAAATTAGGGTACGTACCTGGTATGTCGAAGAGGTAAGGATACCTTGATTTCATTTCAGATTCTAACTCCCAGGTCATTTCCTCAATATCGTGGTTTCTCCACAAAACTTTGACTTGAGGTATAACCTTGGAGCGTAGAACATGTTCCTTCTTATCCAAGATTTTAACAAGAACCTCCTCATACGTTAAATCTTCCGTTATTTCTTCCGGTTCTAACTCAATAATGTGGTTCGGGTCTTCCACATATTTACGTAACATGGATATGTGAAAAACGTTATGAACACGAGACATACTTGGCTGTAAAGCGAGTCTATAGGCCACAGTTCTTATTCGATCAATGATTAAAAATGGGCCAATGAATCGAGGATTGAGCTTTTCTCTCTTTCCAAATCTCGTAACTCCTTTCCATGGAGCAACACATAACAACACATGATCTCCAATATCAAATTCTACGTCCTTTCGATGAAGATCAGCATAACTCTTTTGTCGATCTTGTGAGATTTTTATACGTTGTCGGATCGTTTGAATCTTTTCCGTAGTCATATGTACCAACTCTGGTCCCAACAACGTTACTTCACCCACCTTATCCCAGCATACTGGAGAACGACACTTTCTTCCACACAACGCCTCGAATGGAGCCATGCCAATACTTACTTGATAACTGTTGTTGTAGGAAAACTCCACAAATGTTAAGAACTTGTCCCAACTTCCCTTGAAGTCAAGGACACAGAGTCTTAATAGATTTTCAAGAGTTTGAATAGTCCTCTCCGACTGCCCGTCCGTCTGAGGATGATATGCCGAGCTAAATCGTAAATTCATGCCCATAGATTTCTGCAAACTAACCCAAAATCGTGAAGTAAATCTTGGGTCTCGATTAGAAACTATGGATACTGGCATACCATGCAGTCTTACAATCTCATTTATGTACATACGAGCAAGACGTTCAAGTGTATGTTTCTCGTATCGGTAAGAAATGAGCAGACTTGGTCAATCTATCAACAATGACCCAAATCGCATCTACGCCTTGAGAAACCTTGGGAAGACCGGTAACTAAATCCATGGTAATGTGCTACAACTTCCATTATGAAATTTCAAGTGGTTGTAATGGACCTTTTGGTACTTAATGCTCCGCCCTGACTCATTGACAAGTTAGACACCTTGAGATAAATTCCGCTATCTCTTTCTTCATATTGCTCCACCAAAATGTATGTCGAAGATCATGATACATTTTAGTACTCCCAAGATGGATTGAAAATGATGTGTTGTGCGCCTCCATTATGATTTTATACTTTAAATCAGGATTGTTAGGAACACAAAGTCTAGATTTGACTCGAAGTATTCCTTCTTCATCGATTCTTGCTTCCGAAATAGCACCTTCTTGCACTTTTTTCCTCATATGCATCAGCTCCAGGTCTGTAGTTTGAGCAGCTTTAGCTTTATCGATTAAAGTCGGTTCTATTCGTATATTCACCATCGTCACATGGGTCCTTGGAGTCTTTAAGTCTATCTCCATCCTTTGCAAGTCACACAAAATGGGCCTTTACGTTGACAATATCGTACTCGTACCCGTATATGATCTTCTACTCATTACGTCAGCTACCACGTTCACTTTTCCAGGATGGTATTGAATGGTATGATCATAATCTTTCAACAGTTCAAGCCAAAGTCGTTGCCGCATGTTGAGTTCCTTTTGAGTGAAGAAATATTTGAGGCTTTTATGATCCGTAAAGATCTCCACCTTCTCTCCATACAAGTAATGCCTCCAAATTTTAAGTGCGAAGACAACGGCTGCCAACTCTATATCATGAGTAGGATAATTCCTCTCATATTCTTTGAGTTGCCAAGAGGCATAGGCTATGACTTTCTCATGTTGCATGAAAACACATCCTAACCCTTTGCCCGATGCATCACTGTAGATGACAAATCCCTCCGAGCCAGATGATATTGTCAGAACAGGTGCTGAAATGAGTCTCCTCTTGAGTTCTTGAAAACTCTTCTCACATTCCACGCTCCAACCAAATTTTATATCTTTCCGAGTCAGCTGAGTTAATGGAGTAGCGATTCGAGAAAACCCTTCCACGAATCTCCGATAATAACCAGCTAATCCGAGAAAATTACGTACTTCGGTCACTGATTTAGGTTGCTCCCAGCTTTGAATAGCTTCAATCTTTGCCGGATCAACAGATATTCCATGACTTGATAATACGTGCCCAAGGAATGTTACTTCCTCCAGCCAGAACTCGCATTTCTTCAACTTGGCATAAAGGTTATTTTCACGAAGCTTTTGGGGTATCAGCCTTAAGTGTTGCTCATGATCTTCACGGGTTTTGGAATAAATAAGGATGTCATCAATAAAGACGACCACAAAGTGATCCAAATATTCCTTGAATACTCAGTTCATCATATCCATGAAGGCAGCAGGAGCATTAGTCAATCCAAAAGACATGACTAGGAATTCATAATGCCCGTACCGAGTTCTGAAGGCAGTCTTTGGAATATCCTCAGTTTTAACCTTCAGCTGATGATATCCAGAACGAAGATCGATCTTTGAAAATAATTGTGCTCCTTGCAACTGGTCAAACAGGTCATCAATGCGAGGTAACAGATACCTATTCTTGACGGTGACATGGTTCAATTCCCGGTAGTCAATACAAAGTCGCATACTCCTATCTTTCTTCTTCACGAATAGAAAAGGAGCACCCCAAGGAAAAATACTAGGACGAATAAAGCCAATGTCTAACAATTTCTACAGTTGGGTCTTTAACTAATGAAGTTCAATAGGAGCCATTCGATATGGGGCTTTGGAAATGGATTTTGTACCGGGTTTAAGGTCGATACAAAATTCAATTTCACGCTCTGGGGGTAGGCCAGGAAGTTCTTCAGGGAATACGTCAGGAAATTTATTAACAATAGAAATATCATTCAAAACTGACGTATTTTTATTTAGATCCGTGACATGAGCTAAGAAAGCTTGACATCCGTTTTTCAATAAACAAATAACTTTATGGCTTGAGATGACAGTGATTGATTTTAATGGTTTGGTTGCTTGAATTCGCATAATAGGTTGATTAGGAATATGAAAGCTAACAACCTTACGAAAATAATCAATTTTTACATGATGAGTAGTTAACCAATCAATCCCTAGAATCAAATCAAATACAAGTATTTTCAATGAAATAAGATCGACAGGTAATGTGAGGGTACCGATTTGAACCAAACAAGACTTATAAACAGTGGATGTAATGAAGGTTTCTCCCAATGGAGTTTCAACATATAAGTCAAAGTCTAATTTCTCCGGAGTCAAATTTAAACGTTGAGCGCATGTAGGAGAAATAAAAGAATGGGTAGAACCGATATCAAATAAGATATAGACTTCACTAGAGTTTATGATAAGCTTACCCATGATGACTTCGTTTGGGTTCCTTACTTTCTGGGAGGTCACAACAAACGCTCTCCCTTGAACTACCGTCTTTGACTTTTCTGGGACGACCTTTGGTGCCTCTATCCCAGCTGAACTTGCCTTCCCTGAACGACAAAATCGGGCTAGGTGACCTTCTCTTTCACAATTATAACATGCTTTGGACGACATCGCGCAGTTTGGACAGATATGTCCCTCCCCTCCGCATTTGAAGCATATGATAAGTGGTCGTTCTCCTTGCTTAACCACGGGTGCTGATGCTGACGTCTTTCCATCATTATTGAATCTTCTCTTCTTTAAATGTCCATTCTTATTGTCTTGGACATGATTACCACCGAAGTTGTTACCATTTCTGGCATGTTGATTCCCTCCACGTTTGTTGTCACCGCTTCGATGACTGCTACCACTGGTATTATCATTTTATTGACTGCTTTCTCTTAGTTGAGTTGACTCGTTATCGCGCTCCAATAACTGAGCCCTATTTACAACATCTGAATATAAACACAGTTTATAAGAAATTAGATATTGACGTATCTCAGGTTTCAAACCTCTTAGAAACATCCGCGTTATTCTCTACTCATTGTCAACCAAGTGAGACGCAAACCGAGACAACTCAGCAAACTTAGCTTCGTACTGCGACACGGTCATATTGTTCTGCTCCAACTTGATGAACTTTACCTCTTTCATGTGACGAATACTTTTGGGAAAGTATTTATCGTTGAATAGTTCTTGGAACTTCTCCCAAGACATCTTCAATGCAGCAGGTTGAGTACGCTTTACCGATTCCCACCAGTAATCTGCCTCTCCTCGCAACATAAAGGTGGCAAAGGGAACCTTTTGCTCCTCAGAGCATCCTAAGACATCAAATATTTTGGTGATCTACTTTATCCACGTCTCCGCCTTAAGTGGTATTAGCTCTCCAATAAACTCCGGTGGTCCCAGCTCCTTGAACTATTTAGCGGTGACTGTCCGAGAGTTGCCAGTGTTTCCACCTGCATTTTGGACAGGAGTCTCTCTTGCCTGATGTTGTACGAATTACGAAAAGCTCCTAAACATTCTGTCGTTCGCCATTTGGTCGGTGTTGTTGTTCACCTGAGGGTTCACCTGAGGATTATTGCCTTCCTGATGCACATTATCCTGGGTGTTGATCTGTGGTGACTCAACGGTCTCCTGTGCTCCATTGCTACTCTCAACATTCTCTGATGTCATTTTCAAATACTGCCACAAAACAAGGGTTAATTGACATTTAACATATTATCCCTATACTCTGACCAAATAATTAAATACCAAATAAACTTAGGTAGGTCATACTAGCGAAGGAATTCCCCGTCTCTCCCCTCCTAGTTCTAGTCTCACATCTTAGCCAGGGATCATATCCCTAAGCTTTGATGACGCCCCCAAAATAGGTATACATCACCCATCTTGGGTCACCGATACATGGTACAGAATACAAATACAATCTTAAATATACAACATGAGCTGTGAGTTTTAATACAAATATTTTCTTCTAGACAGTATTTAAACTCAAAATAAGTCCTCAATACATTTATTAATACACTTTTTCATAGAATAGTGAGGACTACTAATGTTATCATCTGGACCGTCACTCCGTTCCCCGACTAGTCCCTGTTACGTTCTCATTTCCTAAAGAGAATAATGAAAGTAAAAGGGTGAGCTCAACTAGCCCAGTAAAAAATATTATAACTAAGATAATGCAGAATAAATTATCGTTAGCCTTCAACAGTGTTAAACTGATAAAATATAACAAACATCAAGTTTAATTACAGCGGAACAATCAATCCATTAAAAGAGTCAAGTAGAGAATAAAATCTACTATCTTCTATGATTTAAAAGGTTCTTCATCACTTTTATCGCTGGAACTCAGCTTAATAAATAATCCACATCATCCCTATACTCCGGCCAAGGATATTCATTAGTATCACAACCACAATTTATCTGTGCACTACGGGCCAAGGATATTCGTGTATTCATCAATGGTTATGGTCATGCGAACAACTCATCAATGCACTACGAGCCAATGATGACTTTTACCATGTCATTTGTAACATTACGGTCATGATTATACCGAATAATCCCTGGTTATAATCATACCAAGTCCATCTATGCACTACAGGCCACAGATGACTTTCAACATAATATAAACATGAGGATGATGACAATGATATAAGAATTCAATAAAACAAGTTCAAGAATTAATTTATCTAGGAACCAATAACGTCCAAATTGTCAACATGATACGGCTTTGTGGGGTAAAACTTAAGAATGCTCAGAAGAATATTTCCATTAAAAGATACTGGATGAAGCGCAAATATATGGAGTATAAAAGCCAAAACTTTAACCAACTGAGTATAATAAAGAATGTAATAACAAAAAAAATCACCAGGCATGCGATAGACCGCACAGATAGGTTATTCCATCAGAATAATAAATAATGGAACCAGGTCATGCGTAAACGCACAGATAGGATATTCCAACAGAATAGTAAATAACGGAACCAGGTCATGCGTAAACGCACAGACATGATGTTCCAATAGAATAATAAAGAATGGAATAACAGAAGAATTTTACCATATATGCAGTACTTCACATAGACAGGTTATTTCAACATAATAATAAAGAATGGATTAACAGAAGAATTTCACCAAGTATAGGGTAGCCCGCGTATACAGGTTATTCCAACAGAATAATAAAGAATGGAATAACTGATGTTCTCTTCATGAATACGAAAGAAATAATACCCCTTACGAGTACAACAAATAATATCACTTACCTTAGAAGAAACTGGATATAGGAAAAGAGAGGTAGCAAACGTCTCTTCTTCTTTCTCTCTATAATTTTTTCTCTCTAGAGTTTTAGTGAATTCATAAGAAATAATGAAGGAATGAGCTTCTATTTATAGGATAATGGAAAGGCACTGCGTAAGGCTTTTTCTCACGGATTCAAAATATAAGTCATGAAATTCATTTGCCGATTGAATTTCTTAATAAAATAAAACCAAAAAATAAAATATATAAATGCATTTATATAACATGCTTGAAAAGAAAAACTTCAACCACCCGTGAATCATCTTTGAAAAAAAAACTGTCCCAGGACAACTTTCATCGTTCCACTAACACCACCCGTGACCACATGTCACACACATATATATAAAATATATATATAAACCACATTCCCCCACCCCACCCCACCCCACCCCACCCCACCCCACCCCACCCGTAACCTAATATAAATATATATATATATATATATATATAATATAAACCCTGCACCTTTATATATATAAATATGAGATAACTTTTTACCGAATATTTTGAAAAATTGGTAAATGGGGGGTCCATAAAATAAGCAAAATTTCATAAAAATTACCTCAATATTTTTAACAACATTTATCATCATTATTATAATTTGCAATATTTAACAACCAGGTCGTTCCCAGGAAAGAGGGGGCTTTCCAATAAGGATTTCTCTCTATTGGCATGCAATTAGGTGTCCAAACCTCTCCTTGACAGAACTTCTAGACATTGTCAATATTGCAAATAATAATATTAATAACTCTATCATCTCAATTATTGATTTAATAATATATAAAATATCGACAATAATTGAATCAAATAACGTGAGATACTATGCAATAATTACTGTAGCATTAATTGAACAAAACTGAGTGACTTCTCACGTAAGCATCAATAATCAATACCGTGTGCTACTATGCAACCACGTGTATTACCGTACTTTTAATACCGGGTGTTTCAACAGTTAACGGTAAAACATCCGCCGTTATTTTCATAAAAAGATATTTTTATCGTTTTCTTAATCCGACAATAATTCCGTTGTGGGGTCCACCAATGATTGTGTCGTCGTACGAATATTTTCTGTTAAAACGAATATTCCCCGACTAATCGAATATTATATAACAACTTGCGTACTTTGCAAAATTTATAAATATTACCCACAACTATAACATTATATCAAATTCATTCCATAATATTCAAAAATAATATTTATAGAAAATTTATCTTTATTCATAAAAGTTGGGGTCTTACAGGTTACTATTCACCCATTTACTATTCACTCAAATATTATTTACTCGGGTATTCGGGATACTTTTCGTGCCAGAGTATTCATGAGTTACTATTCACGGGTTACTATTCACCCGATTATTATTTACTAGAATATTACTTACTCGGGTATTTGGGGCATTTTTTATGTCGGGGTACTATTCACGAGATACTATTTCTGAAGTACTATTCACCGGGTACTATTCACGGAGTACTATTCACTCGAAAAATATATTTCTTTTCTGTCTAAATTATTTTTGATACATGAATATTATTCTTGAATTTTACTCCACAAAGCTGTGTCATGTTAACAATTTGCGTATTTTTTAACTCTGAATAAATTTAAAGTCTTTAATATTTATCCTTGATTTCGTTTGATTAATGCTTATATCATTGTCATCATCCTCATGCTTATATTGTGATGAAAGTCATCTTTGGCTTACGTGTATAGATGGATTGTTGATTGGTATGATTATGACCAGGGATTATTCGGTAAAATCATGACCGTAATGTTGCAAATGATGTGGTAAAAGTCCTCATTGGCCCATTGTGCATTGATGAACTGTTTTTGGTATGATCATGACCATGGGTTCTCTTCGGCCAAAGGTGAAAAGATGAATTATTTTATGGTGTGATCATGACCGTTGACGTGAGAACCCAAATTTTATGAATAAGATTTAATTTTTCTCGAAATATTTTTTTAATATTATGATGTGGATTTGATATAATGTTATAGTTGTGGGTAATATTTATAAATTTTGCAAAGTAAGCAAGTTGTTATATAATATTCGATTGGTCAGGAAATATTCTTTTTGTCAGAGAATATTCGTACGACGGCACAATCATTGGTGGACCCCACAACAAAAGTATTGTCGTATTTAGAAAACAACTGAATTATCATTTTATAAAAATAACGGCGAAAGTGTTACCGTTAAAACTATTGAACTACTCGGTAGTAAAAGTACAGTAATACGCGTGGTTGCATAGTAACACACGGTATTGATTATTGATACTTACGTGAGAAGTCACTCAGTTATACTCAATTATTGTTACAGTAATTGCTGCATCATATCTCTCATATTATTGATTCAATTATTGTTACAGTATCATCTACATAATATGATATATTATTAAATCAATAATTGAGACGGCAAAGTTATTCATATTATTATTTGTAATATTGACAATGTCTAGAAGTTCTGTCAAGGAGAGGTTTGGTCACCTAATTGCTCGTCAATAAGGAGAAATCCTTATCGAAAAGCCCCCTCTTTCTTGGGAACGACCTGGTTGTTAAATATTGTGAATTATAATATTAATGATGAATAAGTTCGTGTTGATTAAAGATGAATTTTATAGTTTTATTGTGTTGGACTTAATTGTGTTAGTATAATTGATGTCTGGAGGTTATATTGTTCAATCGGGTATTTGGGGCACTTTTCGTATCAGAGTACTATTCACGAGTTACTATTCATAAATTACTATTCATGAGTTAATATTCATGAGTTACTATTCACGGGGTACTATTCACCCGTAAAATATATTTCTTTTCGGTCCAAATCATTTTTGGGTATAATATTATTCCATGAGGAGATGTGCTAATTTTTCAGACCGTTGGTTGAAATTATAATAGTAAATCAATATGGTTTGTTAATTTAAAGTTTTAATAGTAACTTGTCCATTCAGTTTTTCAAGAGTTATTTGTCCCTTCAGTTTTCTAAGAGTTATTTGTCCCTTCAGCTTTCCAAGAGTTATCTGCCCCTTCGGTGTTTCAAGAGTTAATTGCCTCTCCGCAAATAGTAGTTGCCTCTTCAATATTACCAAGAGTCATTTTGAACCTTCGTTAAGACCAAGAGCCACTTTCAGTTCTTCCATAAATAGAAGCTCATTCCTTCATTATTTCTTACGAATTTACGAAAACTCTAGAGAGAGAAACTATAGAGAGAAAGAAGAAAAGTATTCTGCTACTTCACTACTCTAATATCCAGTTTCTTCTAAGGTAGGGAATATTATTTGTTGTACTCGTAAGGGGTATTCTTTCTTTCGTATTCATGAAGAGAACTTTTGTTATTCAATTCTTATTATTCTGTTAGAATAACCTATTTATGCGAAGTACCGCATACACGGTGAAATTATTCTAATATTCCGTTCTTTATTATTCTGTCAGAATATCCTGTCTGTGCGTTTACACCGGACCTGGTTCCATTATTTATTATTCTATCAGAATATCATGTCTATGCGTTTATGTCGGACATGGTTCCATTACTTATTATTATGTCGAAATATTCTGTCTGTGCGTTTACACCGGACCTGGTTCCATTATTTATTATTCTGTTGGGAATAACCTGTATGTGCAGTCTACTGCACGTATGGTGAATTCTTCTGTTATTCCATTCTTTATTATTCTGTTGGAATAATATGTCTATGTGGATTACCACATGCATGATGAATGATCCTTCGTATTCATTCCTTATTAAATTGTGGAAATGATCTGTCTACGTGGATTACCGCATGGCGGGTGAAAATCTATTTGCAGTTTCATATATTCTATTATACTTAGTTGGTTAAAGCTTTGGCTTCTATAATCCATAAAATTAGTGAAATATCCTTGATATTTGCGCTTCATCCAGTATCTTTTCATGGAAATATTCTTCTAAGCATTCTTGAATTTTACTCCACAAAGCAGTATCATGTTGACAATTTGGACGTTGTTGAGTTCAGGATAAATTCACTTATAAATCTTTAAAATTTATTCTTGAACCTATTTTATTGAATTGTCATCATCCTCATGCTTATATTATGTTAAAAGTCATCTTTGGCTTACGTGCATAGATGGACTTGGTATGATTATGACCAGGGATTATTCGGTATAATCATGACCGTAATGTGACGAATGATGTGGTAAAAGTCCTCATTGGCCTGTAGTTCAGTGGTGGACAGTTGTTGGTATGATTATGACCATGGATTATTCGGTATAGTCATGACCATTGATGATTACATGAATATCCTTGGTCGTGGAGCAGGGATGGTTCAATTTTATTTATTAAGCCCAGTCTCAGCGATAAAGTTGATGAAAACTTTTTAAATCATAGAAGACAGTAGATTTTATACTTTACTTGACTCTTCTAATGGATTGCTTTTTCCACTGCAATTTTTGATCTAAAACTTGTTGTCTATTATATTCTATCAGTTGTTATACTGTTGAAGGCTATTGATAAATTATTTTGCATTATCTTAGTCATAATATTTCTTACTGGGCTAGTTGAGCTCACCCTTTCTTTCACTATTTTCTTCAGGAAATGAGAACGTAGCTGGGACTAGTCGGGGAACAGAGTGATGGTCCTAGATGGTGCATTATTAGTCCTCATTATTTTGTAAAATAATGTGATAATAAATATAATGAGGACTCCATTGAGTGTGGATATTGTCTAGATGACAATATTTGTATTAAAACTCACATCCTATGTTTTGTATTATTTTAAATGATTGTTGTATAATTACGTTGTATTTGTATTCAGTACCTTGTATCTGGCGACCCAAGATGGGTGATGTATACCTGTTTTGGGGGCGTCACAGTTGGTATCAAAGCTTAGGGATATGATCCCTGGCTGAGATGTGAGACAAGAACTAGGAGGGGAGAGACGGGGAATTCCTTCACTAGGATGACCTACCTAAGTTTATTTGGTATTTAATTGGTCTGTCAGAGTATAGGGATAATATATGATATGTTAATTAACCCTTGTTTTATGACAGTGTTTGAAAATGGCATCTAAAAATGTTGAGATCAGCAATGAAGCACATGAGACCGTTGAGTCACCAATAATTAATACCTAGGTAACGACCAACAACACGATAATAATCATACCAGTGGCAACGACCATCGGAACAATGATAACCATCATGGGGGAAATTATCATGCCAATAATGGTAACCACTTCGGTGGTAATCATGGTCAAGATAATAGAATTAGAAATTTCAAGAAGAGAATGTCATTTAGCTCGATTTTGTCGTATAGTGAAGTCAAGTCCAGCTGGAACGGTGGCACCAAAGGCGGATACAGACAAAACAAAGTCGATGGTTTCAAGAAGAGCGTTTTTCGTAACTTCTCAAAAAGCGAGTAACCCAAACGAAGTTAGCACGAGTTAGTTAATTATAAATTCTTGCGAAGTCTATACCTTATTCGATACCGGTTCTACCCATTCTTTTATCTCTCTTGCTTGCGCTCAACATTTAAATTTGACTCCGGAGAAATTAGACTTTGACTTGTCGGTTGAAACTCCGTTAGGAGAAACCTACATTACATGTGTTATCCAAGTCTCGGGATGAGAGTCACAGTTTTAAATGATATTTCTATTATTAATAAATTTCCTGACGTATTCTTGAAGACTTCTTAGCATACCCCTAGAGCGTGAAATCGAATTTTGTATTGACCCCAGTAAAAAACCCATTTCTAAAACCCTCAAATATTTCTTCAACTAAAACGAACGTAACATGTGCCAAAGACGTTGGCTCGAGCTGTTGAAGATTACGATCGTACCATTCAATATTATTATGGAAGAGCGAACGTGGTAGCTGACGCGTTAAGTAGAAGATCGTATGCATTTACGAGTGTGATGTTGTTAACTCAAAGACCCATTTTGTATAACTTACAAATGATGAAGATAGAGTTAAAGACTCTAAGGACCCACATGGTGATATCAAATATACGGGTATAATCAACTTTAATCGATAAAGTTAAAGCCGTGCAAACTACATACTTAGAGCTGATGAATGTGAAGAAGAAGGTTCCAGAGAGCGTTATTCTAGAAGGAAGAATCGATGAAGAGAGAAAATCTCAACCCTCGATTTTATTGGCCATTTGAAATCCTCGATCGAGTAGGAACTGTGGCCTATAGACTCGTTTTACCGCCAAGTATGTTGCGTGTTCAGAACGTTTTTTTACGTATCGATGTTACGTAAATATATGGATGACCCGAACAACGTTATTAAATTAAAAATAGATGAGATAGCAGAAGATTTAACGTATGAAAAGCTACGTGTTAAAATTTTGGATAAGAAGGATCGTATTCAACACTCAAAGGTTATACCTCAAGAGTTAGAATTTGAAGTGAAGTCAAGTTATCCTCACCTCTTCAGCATACCAGGTACGTACGTAAATTTCGAGGGCGAAATTCCATAAGGAGGGGAGATTGTGAGACCCCAGATTTTATGAATAAGATTTAATTTTTCTCGGAATTTTTTTTAATATTATAGTGTGGATTTGATATAATGTTATAGTTGTGGGTAATATTTTAAATTTTGCAAAGTAAGCAAGTTGTAATATAGTATTCGATTGGTCAGGGAATATTCTTTTTGTCGGAAAATATTCGTACGACGGCACAATCATTGGTGGACCCCACAACAAAAGTATTGTCGTATTTAGAAAACAACTGAATTATCATTTTATAAAAATAACGGCGAAAGTGTTACCGTTAAAACTGTTGAACTACTCAGTAGTAAAAGTTCAGTAATACGCGTGGTTGCATAGTAGCACACGGTATTGATTATTGATGCTTACGTGAGAAGTCACTTAGTTATACTCAATTATTGTTACAGTAATTGCTGCATCATATCTCTCATATTATTGATTCAATTATTGTTACAGTATCTTCTACATAATATGATATATTATTAAATCAATAATTGAGACGACAAAGTTATTCATATTATTATTTGCAATATTGACAATGTCTAGAAGTTCTGTCAAGGAGAGGTTTGGTCAACTAATTGCGCGCCAATAAGGAGAAATCCTTATCGGAAATCCCCCTCTTTCCTGGGAACGACCTGGTTGTTAAATATTGTGAATTATAATATTAATGATGAATAAGTTCATGTTGATTAAAGATGAATTTTATAGTTTCATTGTGTTGGACTTATTTGTGTTAGTATAATTGATGTCTGGAGGTTATATTGTTCAATCGGGTATTTGGGGCACTTTTCGTGTCGGAGTACTATTCACGAGTTACTATTCATGAGTTACAATTCATGAGTTACTATTCACGAGTTACTATTCACGAGTTACTATTCACAGGGTACTATTCACCCATAAAATATATTTCTTTTCGGTCCAAATCATTTTTGGGTACAATATTATTCCATGAGGAGATGTGCTAATTTTTCAGACCGTTGGTTGAAATTATAAAAGTAAATCAATATGGATCGTTAATTTAAAGTTTTAATAGTAACTTGTCCCTTCAGTTTTTCAAGAGTTATTTGTCCCTTCAGTTTTCTAAGAGTTATTTATCCCTTCAGCTTTCCAAGAGTTATCTGCCCCTTCGGTGTTTCAAGAGTTAATTGCCTCTTCGCAAATAGTAGTTGTCTCTTCAATATTACCAAGAGTCATTTTGACCCTTCGTTAAGACCAAGGACCACTTTCAGTTCTTCCATAAATACAAGCTCATTCCTTCATTATTTCTTACGAATTTACGGAAACTCTAGAGAGAAACTATAGAGAGAAAGAAGAAAAGTATTCTGCTACTTCACTACTCTAATATCCAGTTTCTTCTAAGGTAGGGAATATTATTTGTTGTACTCGTAAGGGGTATTCTTTCTTTCGTATTCATGAAGAGAACTTTTGTTATTCAATTCTTATTATTCTGTTGGAATAACCTATTTATGCGAAGTACCGCATACACGGTGAAATTATTCTAATATTCCGTTCTTTATTATTCTGTCAGAATATCCTGTCTGTGCGTTTACACCGGACCTGGTTCCATTATTTATTATTCTATCAGAATATCATGTCTATGCGTTTATGTCGGACATGGTTCCATTACTTATTATTATGTCGAAATATTCTGTCTGTGCGTTTACACCGGACCTGGTTCCATTATTTATTATTCTGTTGGGAATAACCTGTATGTGCAGTCTACTGCACGTATGGTGAATTCTTCTGTTATTCCATTCTTTATTATTCTGTTGGAATAATATGTCTATGTGGATTACCACATGCATGATGAATGATCCTTCGTATTCATTCCTTATTAAATTGTGGAAATGATCTGTCTACGTGGATTACCGCATGGCGGGTGAAAATCTATTTGCAGTTTCATATATTCTATTATACTTAGTTGGTTAAAGCTTTGGCTTCTATAATCCATAAAATTAGTGAAATATCCTTGATATTTGCGCTTCATCTAGTATCTTTTCATGGAAATATTCTTCTAAGCATTCTTGAGTTTTACTCCACAAAGCAGTATCATGTTGACAATTTGGACGTTGTTGAGTTCAGGATAAATTCACTTATAAATCTTTAAAATTTATTCTTGAACCTATTTTATTGAATTGTCATCATCCTCATGCTTATATTATGTTAAAAGTCATCTTTGGCTTACGTGCATAGATGGACTTGGTATGATTATGACCAGGGATTATTCGGTATAATCATGACCGTAATGTGACGAATGATGTGGTAAAAGTCCTCATTGGCCTGTAGTTCAGTGGTGGACAGTTGTTTGTATGATTATGATCAGGGATTATTCGGTATAGTCATGACCATTGATGATTACATGAATATCCTTGGCCGCGGAACAGGGATGGTTCAATTTTATTTATTAAGCCGAGTCTCAGCGATAAAGTTGATGAAAAACTTTTTAAATCATAGAAGACAGTAGATTTTATACTTTACTTGACTCTTCTAATGGATTACTTATTCCGATGCTGTTTTTGATCTAAAACTTGTTGTCTATTATATTCTATCAGTTGTTATACTGTTGAAGGTTATTGATAAATTATTTTGCATTATCTTAGTCATAATATTTCTTACTGGGCTAGTTGAGCTCACCCTTTCTTTCACTATTCTCTTCAGGAAATGAGAACGTAGCTGGGACTAGTCGGGGAACAGAGTGATGGTCCTAGATGCTGCATTAGTAGTCCTCACTATTCTGTGAAATAGTGTGATAATAAATGTAATGAGGACTCCATTGAGTGTGGATATTGTCTAGATGACAATATTTGTATTAAAACTCACATCCTATGTTTTGTCGTATTTTACACGACTGTTGTATAATTACGTTGTATTTGTATTCAGTACCTTGTATCTGGCGACCCAAGATGGGTGATGTATACCTGTTTTAGGGGCGTCACAGTTAATGAAAACACGATTATCCTTGGCCCGTAGTGCATGGATAATTCGTGGCCGTGATACTAATGAATATCCTTGGCCTGTAGTGTATGGATAATTTGGTGATGTGAATTATTTATTGTGCTGAGTCTCAACGATAAAATATTGATAATAAACTTTTAATTTGTAGAAGATAGTAGATATCATGCTCTACTTGACTCTTTTAAAATACAATTGCATGTCTTTGGCCTGTAGTGCAAGGATGAACTGTTAATGAATATCTTTGGCCAGTAGTGCAAAGATGAATTTATTAGTTTAATTATGAACAGGAACTGTGATTTGGTATAACCATGATCTTTGATGTTTCAAATAAAGACAGATGATGAAAATTATCTTCGTCCTGGGTGCGAAGAGGAATTTAGAACCACAATTATGATTATGAGTTATTCACATGATTGTGGACATGAATTGTTGATTGATGTTACAGGGATAAAACATTGTTGGACTTTTAACATGGAGAAGATAATAGACTTTACTGTCTATTTGACTCTTCTAATGGATTGCTCGTTCCGCTGCAACTATGGTTGAAAAGTTTTATCATCTA
Organism: Panax japonicus; assembly: GCA_020205505.1. NCBI lineage: Eukaryota > Viridiplantae > Streptophyta > Magnoliopsida > Apiales > Araliaceae > Panax > Panax japonicus. The sequence continues at coordinate 9,068,888 of CM035100.1, forward strand.
CCATATGTTCTAAATCTCTGATTTATTACTAACGAAGGCTATTGATAATTTAATTATCTTTAGTCATGATATTCTTTACTGAGCTAATTGTGCTCACCCTTTTCCTTCACAATTTCTTTCAGGTAATAAGAGTGTAGCTGGGTCGAGCGGAGGTAACAGGGGATTAGAACGGTGGTCTATAGCTATTGAGGTTCTCCTTAAACAGTATAGAAATAATTTTATTGAAAACTTTAGATAAGTGTGTTGTATTTTTATATGACATTTAATAGTTATATTGGTGAATCAAATAGGGTGAGGCGAACTCAACTTTGGAAGGGTGTTTTGTCACTATCATACGAGATGTCTAATGACATACGACTTCGTGTTATCATAAGACAGGGTTGTGCACATGCACTTGCTTATTATATCTATGAGCACTACCTATATAATCTTGGAGTTTGGTTGAAATATTATTCTTAATTGGAGACAATGGAGATAATTATATGTCAATAGAAGACTCACCATTGGAAAGAACATGATAGCAATCTTCTTGTTTTTCTTTGGGGACTATTGGGTCAACCAAGGATAATTTAGTGGACATATGATATCAATTGTAACTTAGACGTATGATCTCCCATATACGAAGGTTTTCTTGAGCATTTTCTAAAGATTATAATTTGTAAAACAATTATTGACTGTACCTTTATGTAAGGTACCATTGTAAGGTGTTGTGGTCGAGGCACCATGAGAGTTACATATATTTGTATTAAAATTCACAGTTTATGTGTTGTCGTACTCTGCACGACAGTTCAACAGTTGTATAAATGAAGTTTGTATTTGATTTCTATTGTGTGATATCTGGTGACTCAGACTAGGTCGCGTGGACCTATTTTGGGGGCGTCACAGAGGATTGACTTCATATGTGGCAGAGTTTGTATATTGTATTAGTCTTCATGCCTACTAAAATAAAGTACTTACCATGACTAAAATAAATATAAAATTATTTTCATTTTAATTCCAAGAAAAAACACATAACTTATTTTCTTGAATAAAAAAAGATGCACATGAAAGATAGATAAATGTGTTATATAAGAATAGTGTACGTATAACAAGCAACCTTACATCATGCCCAAGTATCTCATCTCAATTATTTAAATTTGAAGTAACTTCTCTAAATTTATACTACTAACACATTTTAAGTAACAAATATTAAGATATTTTTTAGATGATTACCTGCTTATGGTAATTGATATAGTATTGTTTCACACTTACACTATGATGTTTTATTACCACGTGTACAACCAATAATTGTTAAACACCAACATAGATATTTGCATCATAGGACCATAACACACCTTAATTCACTCAAGTATATAAAAAACAAGTGTGGAAAAAAGATTAATGATTGAAATTTCTACATCATTTCCTTCTTTGAACTAATATACTATCAAAATACATGCATTATACTACGAGTCCTAAACACGCAAATCTCATAATTTTTTAATCAATTAAAAATCACTAAAATTATGAGCATAAAACGTAAAGAAAAACAAATAGAATAATTACTAATTTTTTAAAAAGAAAACTTACAGTGAGTTGAGAGAACTACATAAATAATCTTTGATATTTGAAGAACAATAAGAGGACAACTTCCTTTCCAAAATTTGATAGATATTCGTGTTGATAACGTGTTATAAAATTATACAAGCATACAATAGTAATAAGAATGATGATGATTAAGGGAAATGAGAGAGAGCAATATATGTGTATCTTTATTCTCTTCACAATGCCTCTATTTATAGGCACAATTATATAATTATTTGGGAAATCAAAGGACATATTAGAAGATCAAAGGTCAGAAGATCAAAGGTTATATTGCAAGGTGGAGGAATACATATAGATATCCATTGTTTATTATATTTATAACATGTTGTACTTTATACATTGTAAATTATGTAATAGTTTATTTTAGAGTAGCTTGCAATCCAGAAAGTACAACTTGAAATTTTGTATGTGCACATTTAGAAGGGGATATGAATACCTGTGTGCGTGTGTCAAAGAACTATGTCAAATTTAATTTTTTTTGTTTTAATTAAAAGTAATATAGACAGGTAAAATTTAACTGTCTGTTTTAGAACATGTACGCTTTCAGCTATCTACTTTGAGTTATTCATCTATTTTTTTTTGTATTACTATAGACTAACGTAAATCGTGCATGTAATGATATTTTGGGATTTTCTAATGCAAAAAATAAGTAGAAACCAGGATTAAATAAACTAAATGGTAAAGCAACAATGAATCACACACATGCACACCAAGATTTATACTTTGTTCGGCCCCTAGTCCTCTACTCTATTCCAATGTCAGGTATCAAGTGATACCCAACATGTTTCATTTAATATTAATAAAACAATTACAATTATATCAATTCTCTGTACAATAGAATTTAAAAAACTTCTTGAGCACACAACTTCTTTGAGGAAACTTTCCCCCCTTGAGGAAACCTCTCCCTTTGAGCACCTACAACTACTCTCTTAGACACCTTTACCCCCTTGAACTCTCCTTGTACAATATTAAAGGAAATCCCTTGCTTCACTCCAAAACTTTTTTACAAGATATAATATTTTAGAATAAAGAGGATTACAATTGAACTCTATAGATATCTAGTAAGAACAATATAAGAACAAGGCAATAAGAATTTACTAGAATTTTTTTCTAAATATATCAATTGTTGTAGATGATGATAGAATTCTTGATGTTAGCAAAAGCCATGTATATATATAATTGCTAGTAAAAAATATGACCGTTCAAGTAAATCAAATCTTTGAATGATATAGAAAGATTTTATAAGTTTTGGTATCAGTAACAAAAAATAACAGAATCGATAAAATCTTTGAGAATATATAATCTGTTTTGAGAAATAGTAGGAAACATACTACATTTGAAAACAAATTTGTTATTAATAAAATATTTGGAGGAAACATGATCAACATATTTTTAGGAATAAACTTTAATTTGGTTACTCAATAATAAGATTTCTATTATCATAAGATTACTAGCTGGTGAGAAAAATTTTAAACCAACCAATCTTTTTGAAAATTAGGACAGTTTTAAAAAAAATCCAACAAAGATAAAAATGTCTTGTAATTAATTGTTAAGGCTAGAAAATCTTACACTGATTTTCCTAAAGACTTAATATTCCAGTAGGATTTCTCTGTCTTCAAAATTTATAGTTGAGCCTACCACAATTTCAACAATATTCCATCAATAACAATCCTTGAGAATTTTTCAGCCAAATCTTTAAATTTAAGTCGTCATCATTAAAACCAAAAACATATAAACCAAACCCAACTTGCAATGTTGTTTTATGGACAAAAAAACTTCATCCGCCACTAAACATATTGCATGCACATGAAATAAAGAAATGAATAAATGATTATGTTTATTCAATAAAATAGAGCAAGGATCAAGTGCATACCCCTTATCTTACTCACCCATGCTCACCCCCCTTTAGGCGACGGTTTCGGTCATACAACCGTCGTCTATACTTTTAGCGATGGACAACATATAGAGTCGATAAAAGTATAAACTACGGTTGTATGACCGAAACCGTCGCCTAAAGTGGGGTGAGCACGGGTGAGTAAAATAAGGGGTATGCACTTGATCCTCGCTATATATATATAATCTCACAAGCTAGCCATAATTTTGAATATTATCTATTTGTTGCCAAGCCCATTATTGTTATAAACAACTTATGGTAAGATTAAATACACCAACCAACATAGATGGCCATCCCCAATTATCTTGTGCATGTGATCACAAATAAGTCAGTTATCCTAAAAAACCAATAGTTTGTTTGATAATTATTATCTAGAATTTGTTAAAAGGAATATCTGATAGTTGTCATTAGTGCTTAATATTGTGAAATTTTTTCCCAACTCTTCGAAAAATCAAAATATGCTTTATCTGTTTAGTAAAGAATACTAGTTTATGTAAGGGAACTCACATTAATGAGAGATTAAATAAACAATCTTTAACATTTGATGTGCGTTGAAGTTTCGTTTTAAAACATAATTGGTAAAAGTATAACATGGTTTAAAAGGTAATCATTATGTTAAGAGGCATGGACAATTATCATTTATTTTTTACATAATTACATTTTTATATATCTCATGCAAGTTTTTCGGTCTTTGAATGGTGATCGGTACGTAGAGTTGTTATTATAATTAATCAAATTTTCTAATAATTTTTTGATATTCTTTTTATGAAGTTACCATGACAAACCGTGCCAAACTTAAGTTCATGACACTTGATATTACAAATTATTTGTCATGGATCCTTGATGCCGAAATTCATCTTGATGTCATGGGTCTTGGAGACACCATTAAAGATGGAAATGAAACATCTAGCCAAAACAAGGCAAATGCCATGATTTTTTTATGTCATCATCTCCATGAGGAGTTGAAGTTAGAGTATCTCACAATAAAATATCCTCTTATTCTTTGAAAAATTTGAAAGGAAATGAGAAGAACATAGAAATAATTTTTCTCATCCACATCAAGAAAATGATGATATTTATTTTGATCCTTTGGATATGACACACTTTGACGTTGCAGATTTTTTTGAGCAAAATAATGGGCAAGTTGATATTTCTTGTAATAAAAATAATTAGTTCAAAATTATGTTAATTCTTTTAAGTGTGTTTCTTTTATATATTCCAATGTATTTTGTCTTCTTCCTTTCATGTTGGCTTATTTAATGTAAAGGATTGTGTTATTAAATACGTGTATATATATATATATATATAATATTATGTTTTATTATGAACTTATTATAAATTTATTCCTTTTCATGAAGAAAATATGGATTTATGTCATGCTATAAATGAGCCTAATATTAGTGGTGGATGTAAAATCCCAACTTTTTATGAATAAAGATTTAATTTTCTCTAAATATTATTTTGAATAATAAGGTGTGATTTGATATAATGCAATAGTTATGGGTGATATGTACAAATTTTGCAAAGCAAACAAGTTGTCATAAAATATTCGTTTATTCGGGGAATAATCTTTTTGTCGGGAAATATTCGTACGAAGGCACAATCATTGGCGGATCCCACAACGGGATGACCGTCAGATATAGAAAGCGACATAAATAACTTTTTTATAAAAATAACAGCAAAACTTTTACTGTTAACTGTTTAAATACCCGGTGATAAAAGTACATTAATACGTGTGGTTGCACAGTAGCACACGGTATTGCACAGTATCTCTTATTATTGATTCTTACGTAAGAAGTCACTCAGTTCATTTATTAATTGTCACAGTAGTTGCTGCATAATATCTTATATTATTGATTCAATTATTGTCACAGTATCATCTGCACAATATTTTATATTATTAAATCAATAATTAAGACGACACATTTATTCATATTATTATTTGTATTATTGACAATGTCTAGAAAGTTCTGTCGAGAAAAAAGGGTTAAGTTATTTAATTACACGCCAATAAGGAGAAGTCATTATCGAAAAGCCTCCTATTTCATGGGAATGATCTGGTTGTCAATATTGTGAGTTATAATATTAATGATGAATAATTGTTGAAAGATTAAAAATGTGTTTATTTAAGATAAGTGAATTCTGGTAAATATTTATTTAATTTTTGATATAAATAGAGGGGGTTTTCATGAAGTGTTTGTTGTAAGTTTGACTTATTACATGGACCCCCACTTACTCATTTTTCAAAATTATCGATAGAAAGTTGTCTCAGTTTTATTTTATTATTATTCTTATAATAGTAATAAAATAGAAAACTTTTTATATAAAACAAAATAATTTTTATATTATATATAAAGTTATTCATTTTATTAGATTATAAATAGAATATATTATATTTTATAAAAAGTTTTTGTTTTATTAGAATATTTTATTGCATAGTAAAAATTAAATTTTGCCGATTCTGCACCCGTGAATTTCGTCATGTTCACCCGTGAAATTTTTTTAAATAGTTCCCTGTCATTCTCCTATAAATAAGATGCTTAGTTAAGATATGAAAATTATACCAGAATCAGAGAATTCTTCTTCTATAATATTGGGCGTATTTCTTTTGAACATTAGGATACTTTGAGTATAGCAAATAGTCCAAGTTTTTTTAAGAATATCTACGCTATACCAGTCAGAATTACTCTCCTACTAAAGTAAAGGATATTATTTTCGTTCAATATTCGTAAGAAATATTATTTTCTTCCATACTTTATAGTATGTAAGTGTAAATAATATTATTTCGTTTCATATTCCTAAATCTACACTTATTTTGATAAGTATTGCTTCTATACTCCCTAAAATTAGTAGAATATTCTTGAATTTTGCACTTCATCTAGTATCGTTTTATTGAAATATTTTTCTGAACCTTCTTATAAAATTTTATTCTTTTCATGCCGGGGTACTATTCACTCAGGGTACTATTCATGGGGTACTATTCATGGGGTTCTATTCACGACAAAATTGGTTTTTTCTGTCCAAATTATTTTTTATACATGAATATCATTCTTGAATTTTACTCCACAATTAATTATCATGTTGACAATTTTGACATTCTTAAACTCTGGATAAATTGAATTATAAATATTTATCATTGATCTCACTTGATTGATTTCTTATATCATTGTTATCATCCTCATGCTTATATTATTGAGAAAGACATCTTTGGCCCGTAGTGCATAGATGGACTGTTGATTGGTATGATTATGACCAGGAATTATGTATTGGTATAATCATGATCTGCAATGTTACAGAAAAATGATGTGGTGAAAGTCCTAGCTTTTTGGCCCGTTGTATATATATTGACAGTTATTTGGCATGATCATGATCACTGGTGATACTAACGAATATCCTTGGCCCGTAGTACATGGATAATTCGTGGATGTGAAATATTTATTGAGTTGTGTTACAGAGATAAAATATTGATGATGAACTTTTAAATTATAGAAGATAGTAGACATCATGCCCTACTTGACTCTTCTAATGGATTGCTTGTTCAGCTGCAATTGTTGATCTAAACTTGTTGTCAATTGTATTCTATCAGATTTTACACTGTTGAAGACTAATGATAATTTATTCTACATTATCTTAGTCATAATATTATTTACTGGGCTAGTTGAGCTCACCCTTTTCTTTCATTGTTCTCTTCAGAAAATGAGAATATAGCTGGGACAAGTCGGAGAATGGAGTGATGGTCCAAGATGGTGGCTATAGTAGTCCTCACTATTCTATAAAATAGTGTGATAATAATTTTAATGAGGACTTTATTTGAGTTTGGATATTGTCTACAAGATAATATTTGTATTGAAACTCACAGTCCATGTTTTGTCGTATTCTGCACGGCAGTTCAATAGTTGTATAAATGAAGTTTATATTTAAATTTTGTATTATGTATTTGGCGACTCAGAATGGGTTGTGTAGACCTATTTTGGTGGCGTCACAGTGGAGATATATGCTTAACACGTGACGACCTCAAAATCGGGACCAACTTAACCCAATATTAGGATTAAAATTAGTCTCGACTTTGTGCGTTCACTACTATCTAAGTTCAGACTTACATCAAAATTAGATGCAATATTTGTTAAAAAATGCAAATAATTAAAAACTTATTTTATATATCTTTCTTTTCCCGCGTTCCCTGAATTGCAACCTTCACGTTTCCCAATAATCAGAGTGATATGAGTATAATATAACTCATTTCTTAAATCATATGTTTCCTTATACAATATCATTTCTATAAGAAATTGTTGTTCTAGGTAATTACAAGAATGCATTTTTATCTTAACACAAACATTCTTATTTGTCGAGTAACTCAATATTTACACATCAAAAAGCATCATTTTGATATAATATAGTTCCTACATAAAGGAAACAACTTTCTTGCATGCATGCTTCTATTCTTTATCATCCGAATAGCAAGAAATCGCGTTACATATCATACCTGCAAAAATTATATTTTTACAAGACTAAGCTCGACATCCCAACAAATCTAATAGTTTTCATGCTTCACGTAGCACATAATTTAATGCTCAACATATATCTCAAAATCCTTCATAACATGCAAGCACCATCACTTTAAACTATATCAGTTAATGCCATATATCACATATTTATTGAGTTTCATATCTCAACCAGCTTAGTCATATATTAACTTTCACAGTTTATAACATGCAATATGTAATTTAACATATTCTTAAAGATCTCATACAATAACCAATTCATAGAATCACAAAGAAATTTAAAGACTTGCCTAGTTCGACGATTATTGATACAAACTTTAGTTTAACTTCGATTCACGAATCCTACACATTTATGTTCACATGTATGCATACATTAGTCACACATTCATATCCCATAACCTGTATAGCTAATAAACACTCGCATACACTATATCAATATTTGATATTCTTATTTCCATGAAACTTCCATATTCCTTTAAAATATTTTAGGTTTCAGTTTAATATAGCCATACTTTCTCAAAAAGTTCCAACATGGCTTTTAAAATGTCAATTAATTACATTTACAGTTTATAATCCTTTTATAATGCATTTACAGACTTTATACGCATCTATATGTAGACTTATAGTCATATAGTGCATCTGTGCCTTTACTTTGCGTATTTATAACTTATTTTTGTTTTCGTGAGTAATTTAAATGTTATTCCGCACGAATACTACCTTTCTATGCTTAATACGTTCATATAACATTACTTTTCCCCATTTTATGTATACATGTGGTTTATACATGCTTTTGCGTATATGCCTCTCTTATAATGTCAAACCTTGCCTCATTTGTTTGGCTTGTAGGTAGACATATGCTATTTGTATGTTTTATACCTACACATAGCTTATTTATGTCAAACACTGAGTTTTCAACTCCATTTTCATAATCCTCTCTTTGTATTTCGAAAACCGCTTAGTTTCGAGGTATAACTTTGGAATAGCACTACAAAAAAATATGTCATAGGCGACGGGGTTATTGGCGACGACCCAATAACTGTCGATAATAACCTTACTGTCGACAGGCTCGCCGTCGCTAATGGGTGCCGTCGATAATAACACTTTCCTAGGGGAAAAAAGGTGCGAAAATTTGGCGGTGGAGGGAAAACTCATTGGCGACGGCTATAAATGCAAGTGTCAACGGCAATGTCGTCGTGAAAGACTCACTGGCAACGGCGCACGAGCGACGGGATACGCCGTCGAGAATGAGGTCTTATTTTTAATCCCCAGATTCAATTTCTTTTTCCTCTCCATTTCCTTCCCTCGTGTTTCTGTTCATTCCCTCTGTTTCTCTCGCCGTCCGTCACTGTGCCGTCGGTCGTCGCCATCGATTCTCACCGTCGGTCCACCACCGTTTGGCCTCCCCCTTTCTTCCTCCCCCAATTTTCGTCCCTTCTTAGCTCTGGTTCTACATTTCTCATTGTTGGCCTCCATTAGTAAGTTACATTTATTTTCTTCTTATAGCCGTTCTAATTTATTGCTGTTAGGGTTTAATCTGAGTTTTTTTTCTAATACCTGTATGTTTTTTTTCTTCCATTAGTAGTATGTATGTCAGTTCATGTATATATAAGCACTTTACTTTCTTTTATAGTTTTTGTGTTCTAATTGCATGCTATTATCTAAATGTTCAAGCTTTGATTTTTTGTTTCTTTTAGTGGGTATGTGTTCAAATTCTTTGGCACTTGCTGGGTATGAATTTTTCTGTGATTGAATTGGTTTTCATGTATTATCTATTATAGGAGACTTATCATCTGTTTGTTAATTTTCGTTATCAAATACTCCATCCGTTTCCAAAATTAAAGATACATTTTGGTTTTTAGCTTATTTTTAGACTATTAGGTGAAATGAAGTTCCTGCCATTTTGGTCGATTGAGTACTATCATGCCATCACTACACATTACTAAGTTACGTGGACTTGGATGGAATGTCTAGTCGGATGCAGGTATTTTTTTGAGTTATGTAACCTGATTTGTATAATACCTATGTTAAAACTTCCTTAACATTACATTATGTTCAATTGAATCGTCAAATCGTGTACAGTACATTACATTATGTTATTGTATAATGTAATGGTGAATAACATTACATTACGGTTCAATTGTATAATACCTATGTTAAAACTTCCTTAACATTACATTATGATTCAAATCGTGTAAATGAACAAAGGGTATAATTGATTTGGTTTTGATAAGTACCTATGTTAAAAGACATAATCAAGAGACTTTAAATATATTTAATAAACAAATGATTTTCCTAATTAAGTGGTATGTCCCTCTGGTTTCAAACACGAGATAATATTATTAAAATATGAAAAAACACTTAGTACAAGGGATTAGGGGAACATGTAATTTAATACGTGATATGATGTGTGTAGTTTACATGAAAATAAGCTAATGATGTGTGTGTATTGCGTGTTTCTTATCAAGCTTAAGGACTGCCATTCTTTTCTTTGTAATACTCCAATGAGAATATTGGCTCAATAATCAAACTTATCATTGTGATTATTGCATTTGCATATATAGCAGCCTATAGTGCATAGACCGAGATGTCTGTTGATCGAAGTTGGATGGAATGTAGGGTAGCCAGTGATAAGAGTGGGCTTAGCTCTGAGTATCGTAGTGGGGTTGAACAGTTTCTTAACTTCGCGTTTGAGCAAGTCAGCGGCGATGAAATCAGATGTCCTTGTAAGAGGTGTGTGAATGAAGTGTGGAAGGAAATGAGTGATGTCATGTGCGACTTATTTGCGTATGGATTCAAGCAGGGTTATACGACATGGATCTATCATGGGGAGACCTAGTTGGATGAATATGAATCAGAACCAGAATCTGGAGGTGACAAAACCTTTGACTGTACTAACATGATAGTCGAAGCTCCTGGTTCATACTTCCAGTGGAATACAGACAGGGATGGCAGTAGCGTCGAGTAAGAGCCGAATGATGGGGCTAAGGGTTTCTATGAGTTATTGCATGAAGCAGCGACGCCACTGTATGACGGGCACGAAAAACACACCGTCTTATCTGCCGTGACTAAGTTTTTACACTTCACGAACGAGCATGACTGTAGCGAGAGAGGTTTTAATGAACTTTTAAGCATTGTGAAGGAGTGCTTACCTACAGGCAATAAGTTACCGGAGTCGTACTATGATGTGAAGAAAATGGTCAAAAGGCTCAATCAAGGGTATGAGAAGATTTATGCTTGTGAGAATGACTTTATGATGTATTACGGTGATGTCAATAAAGATAAGAGGTCATGTGATATTTGTGGTACAAGTAGATACTGTGAACAGCGCAAGAAAAAGGGAAAAGACGTGCCGAGAAAGATCTTACGTTACTTTCCTATTTCCCCGAGGCTTCAGCGGTTGTTCATGTCAACACATACCACCGAGGATATGAGGTGGCACTCTACACGGGACATAGTCGAAGGTCAACTGACGCACCCGACAGATGGGCTTGAGTGGAAAAATTTTGATAACAAGCACCCCTCGTTTGCTGAAGAGGTTCACAATGTTAGGCTTGGACTTGCTACGGATGGGTTTAATCCATTTAACGGGCCTTACACAAAGCCCTACTCAACTTGGCCGGTGATTATTGTGGTGTATAACCTCCCGCCTTCGATGTGCATGAATGACCCCTACATGTTCATGCCTTTACTGATTCCAGGTGATAAGAGTCCAGGTAAAGACATCAATGTATACCTTTGGCCGTTAGTTGATGAGTTGAAGATGTTGTGGGAAAAGGGGTTCAAACTTATGATGTATCTCTTAAACAGAACTTTGACATGAGGGTAGCTTTACTGTTGACAATAAATGACTTCCCGGTGTTACGAATGATCAGTGGATGGTTGACTCATGGGGGCTTGTCATGTCCCGTGTGCATGGGGTCAGTTAAAGCTATGCGGCTCAAACATGGGGGGAAAATGAGTTTCTTTGCAACATCCAGACAGTTTTTGCCGATTGAACATCGTTATCGACGGATGAGTAGACAATTCAATCAAAAAATAGAGAAACATCAAGTACCTGGCTGTCTTTCTGGGTCAGCAGTGTTGAGTTGGATTAGTCGTTTGAAGTTTCCACTTCCAGGGAAGAATCACAGATTGGAGCGAGCTTATGGTTACGACAAGGTTCACAACTGGACACACAGATCCATGTTCTTTGACCTACCTTATTGGGCTACACTCTTTATCCGTCATTGTTTAGATCCGATGCATACTGAGAAAAACGTATTTGATAACATTTTTTATACAGTCCTAGATGCCAGTGGTAGAACAAAGGACAGCAACAAGTCGAGACTTGATTTGGTAGAAATGAACATTAGGGAAGATCTGTGGTTGTATCAGGAGGGTAGTAAGACGGTAACGCCTAAAGTTGAATATACTTTGACCAAGGAACAATTGATATTGATATGTAATTGGATTAGTGGACTGAAGCTCCCAGATGGATATTCTTCGAATATATCAAGGTGTTGTAAAGTCGAAGAGCTGAAGTTTCGGGGTTTTAAAAGTCATGATTGTCACGTATTCATGCAAAAGTAGATCCCTGTGGCATTTATCGACTTGTTACTGAAATGTGTGGTTGAAGCACTGACAAAGCTTTCTAATTTCTTCAGAGATCTATGCTTACCAGAGCTTCAACTCAAAGACATAGATAAAATGGAGATGCAGATAGTGGAAATAATGTGCAAATTAGAAATGATTTTCCCTCCATCATTTTTTGATTCAATGGAGCATTTGTCTATTCACTTGCCATACGAAGCTAAGTTTGGCGGTCCCGTGCAATATAAATGGATGTATCCATTCGAGAGGTAATGACATTAATATTTTTAATACGGTAAAATGTTCATTCTTTTTTGCTAATCTATATATCACATAGGTATATACGACGTCTAAAGCAAAAGGTGAAGAATAGAGCCTGTGTAGAGGGGTTAATTGCTGAAAGGTATGTTATGGAGGAACTTATTAATTTTTTCTCGTTGTACTTTGAGCCGGATGTTCAGACGAAGCACAATCGCTTACGTCGGAATCAGGCTGTTGCGCACGAGGAAAATGGGGGAATTAACGGCATTTAGTCATCCTGTACGCCCATTCAGCGGTAAAAAAGGCGATTCTTTACCGATAGGGAGTATGCAGCTGCCACATTGTATGCACTTGTCAACATGAATGAAGTAGCGCCATACATTAAGTAAGTATTCATAACTATATATGTCTGGTGTAACTCTGTCAATTTCCTTTTGATGAGTAGGTTTTATACCTATGAATCCGATATTATTAAACTTAATTATTGTTATCTTTTATTGATTTTTAGTATCTTTTTATGTGTTTTGTGTTTATTTGTTGTAGGTTGGAGCTGGAGGGACAAATTGGTCATTTCGGAGAAGAAAAAGGTCAAAAATCATGAAAATTAAAGCCGAGTGGCATTTCTGTAATTACATGGTTCTGGTCAAGCGCCTAGGCACTTGAAAATAGCCTATGTTGAGCGCCTAGGCGCTCTAGTGCGTAAAAAGGTGCGTTTTTCTGCTGCCAAGTGGGGTTTTGAAGCGAAATAGGAGTCTGAATGAGGGCTGAGACCAATACAAATAGGAGAGGACTCTAAAAAAGGAGAAAAAATGAATTTTGCGGAAGGAATCAACTAATTTTTCAAGAGATTGGCAGAGAGAACAAGGAAGAAAAACACGAAGGAGAATTGCAAGGGCTAAAGATCTAAGAGAGAGTTTAAGAGCAATTTCAGAGTTTCCTCTTCTCTTCTCTAGTTTTATCTTTGGTAACTATCTGGGATATTTGGGTTATTAATTTGCATAATGTTTTTCTTTATTATTATCATGAACTAAATTTTAATTAAGATTGCAACGGAACTTGGTATGTAGTTTAAATTGCAAGCTTCCCATTGAATGAAAGATAGTTTTTATTGAATTGTTTATTATATCTTATGTTTATTGATTAATTGTTTGGCCAACAATTACTATGATAATCTATATAAAATTAGAAGATGGAGTATAGATTGAGATCTGGATATGATAACATCTGTTCATATAATCTGAATAGGGTTAATATGATTAGCGTGTAGGATAGGAATATACCTATGTGTCTTTTGTATCCATTAAAAGAATTTGTGCGTAAACCCTAATTAACTTGATTCACATAGGAATATAGTGAGTTGATTAACTGGGGTGTTCCTTGTAATTCTGTGTCTTAAAGATTGGATTTAGGAGGATTTGTTCACGTGTCTTTGGAAGAAGTGCGTGAATATTCATAAAGCATTCTTGGATAATGATTCATATTAATTGATTTATTTTAAATGGGAAGTAAGTTAGTTTAAATGAAATACTAAGAGAAGTTGTAATCTTAACCTGTTAAATCTGCGGTTATTCTTGTGAAATTTTGATTTTAATCATTAGTTTTGTTAAGTTTAAATTTCAAATCATAAACAAAAATTTCGTAGTTTAAAATAGGATTAATTGCATTAGAGTTGGTAATTGATAAATATTAGTCTATTTCCTCGTGGGAACGATATCCTTGCTTGCTGAATATTACAATTGAACGCGTATACTTGCGTGGTAAAGTGTTATTAAAAATTTAGGCAACAAGTTTTTGGCGCCGCTGCCGGGGAAATTAGTTTAATATTTTGTCATTATTGATTTTTATAGCGTTAATCTTAATTTAAACATTTATTTTATTTTATTTTATTTTTTTGTCTCTAGTCTAATTCCTTTTCAGGTACCATGAACAACTATGACTATCATTGGTTATATTCGAGAATGACTCGGCCAAGGGAGGCAAATAATTATGGACTCGATGAATTGTCAGCACAATTTGGGACACTTTCAAGGAAGATTGATGCTTTATCAGCACAACGTATTCAAAGTGTAGCGGTGATATGTGAGTATTGTGGTGGAAACCATCCGAGTCATCAATGCACCATCAGTTTTGAGTCGTTACAATATAGTGGTAACTTCAGCGATTATCCCAACAATTATGATTATTCCAATAATTATCATCATGAGTGGGGGAATCCACTAAATCTTTCATGGAGCGATGACAATCTAGCCCAACCCTTTGCTTCATGCCAATCATACACTCCTGAATTACAAGTTCAACTCCCTAATCATGAAGAAGAAAGGATTTTAAACTTGGAAGGACTTATTTCCAAGTTCATGGTTTTGATTGAGGAGCAGACGAATAGTCAGGAGATGTCGATTCGAAATCTTGAGAACCAGGTGGGACAACTTTTCAACGCCATCATCAATCGCCCTCAAGGTGAAGTGTCAAGCAACATGGTTCCCGAGACTGATGGATTGCCCACGCTAAATCTGGAATCGGATGTTCCAAAAGAAAAGGATGTGGAAAGGGAGGAGACAAGTGGGGATCAGGAAAAGAAGGTCGCCAAAGATCTAGCCTTGAGTTCTGACATAGATGAATCGATTTTGATAGTGCCCCATATATCTTCTCCACCAAAGTTTAAGGATCCGGTTAGATTTGCAATCATGTGTCCAATTGGTAGTCATTTTTTTGATAAAGGTATATATGATATGAAAGCTAGCTTAAAATTGGTGCCATGGTGTGAAGAGAATGGGAAGAGAGATGGAGAACCAGTTGTTCTAAAAAAGCTTCAACGTAAAAATTCGTTCACAGATACAACTCGGAAAATGCCTAGTTATTTGAAGGTTGTAAAAGAGAATCTACCTATAAAGAACAAGCTAGGTGAATTTGAATCAATAACTCTTACTGATGGCAAACTCTCGAAAGTTACGTTATTACTAATGGATGGAGGGTTCCTCAATTTTCGAAGGGGAATTGGATAGAGAAAGAGAAGAAAGTCGGGCTGAAGACTATAAACTAAGCGCTAACTGGGAGGCAACCCATGAATTTTTATTGTTATTTTCTATTTTTACTTTTATTAATTTGCTTTACTGTTAGTTTATTTAGTGGTTAAACTTTTATAGTTTAGGATTTGTTACACCCCTGACGTTCTCTAATAGATATTCAATTTATTGCAGGAAAGGAGGCCAAGCATTTATGATCTTAATAAGTTGAACGCCCACTCGTCAAAATCTCACACTTCTAATTAATTCCGCAAAATTTGGTGAGGAAGGAAGCACGTTATTGGAGGTATGGCATGCAAGAAGCGTAAAACAACAAAGCAAGCACTCTACACAGACCAAGCGCCTAGGCGCTCCAGACAGGCCAAGACCAAGCGCCTAGGCGCTCAAAGTCAGTAGTTATTTTCCTACCCAAGCGCCTAGGCGCTCCAGCCAAGCACAAACCAAGCGCCTAGGCGCTCCACACGTCCAAAGCATTCTGCAAGCCACCGCCTAGGTGGTTCACACAGCACACAAACCAGCGCCTAGGCGCTCCAATATAAAAAAAAAAAATTTAAAGCCCTAATCGGGCTAAACTCTTCCAAACCCAAATCAAACACATGCTTGCTCTCCTACTCCAACTCAAACTCACTCAACTCTCAACCCTCCTCTAATCTAGCCACAATAATCATCTTTTTCTTGTGAAATCCTAATCAAATACTAAATCTCCTACCCAAACTAAGTCACTCAAGCTCCATATTGTCATCCTTTTTCACCAATTCGGGAATCAACTTACATTCAAGCCACATCTATCTAAAGTAAGGGTTCAAAGCTCAAATTGCTCATCCAACTTTGATTGAAACATCATATTTGGCTATAACCAAGTAAGTGCACAAGGTTTTATTGCAAATTATTTGGATTCACTTGGATAATAGCTATGTTAGTCCTTTGAAGTTAGTTTCTATCATTGTGTTGGCTCAAGTGGGTGTGGGTACTCTTAATTGTTGCTTGTATTGCCTTGGAAGTATAGTGTGCTTAGTAATTGACAAATTTGGTAAAAAATTAAGTTTGGGGGAGTGCCTACCAATAGTGTTCAAAATCTGTGCACACCAAGTGTTCGATAATCCTGCTGCCGCTCCCTACCAATTTCCACCTTTGTCTGCATACCCCCCGGCTGATGAAGAAGAATCAGAAGAAGAGGATACTGACAAGGAATAAAGCTTCGATTTTTCAGGGAAGTCCTCAGTGCTTAATTTTTTAAATTTTATTGGTTATATACAATGAGGACATTGCATAAGTTAAGTTTGGGGAGTGTAATTTTCCAGCTCCGGTTCATGCATGTAGTATTCATCTAGTGCATTCATATAGTATTCAGTTAATAGTTTTTCATGTAGTTTGCATTCATGTAGTTTTCATTTTAATTTTATAAAAAAAAAATCAAGTATTTGCATGTTTCCAGCTGTTAGATAGTTTAAGTCTGTTTTGGCCAATGATGATATTGGAATTGAGTAGACAAGTATAGTATTGTCTGTTAAGACTTTGATGTGATTTCTTGTCATGATTTGAATCTTTACCTGTTTGAAACTGATATAATAAGGATAGCACAGTAAAAACAACTATGTTGACTGATTGAGTTTAAATTTACACATAATGGACTTCTAGAGGACAATGCTAGTTTGAATGAATGAAAGACATGAATAGGCGAAGATGGCTGAATTTAGATAAAAACTTAAGTTTGGGGGAAAAATTTGGGATATATAAGCTTAAAAAAAAGAAAGAAAAAATAAATAAAAAAAATACCGTGGCTAGTTTTGTTTCGGGGCCTTTGTTACTTGAGCAAGTACGCCCGAAGGGGTATCTTAAAACCTAGCGCCCTAAGGTCTTATATGGTCTGGGAGTCGTTGGTCGAAAGCTCGCGAAGGGGTGACACTGTTAGCCTAATGGAATGAGACATTGCACAGTCATGGTTAAAAATATATATATATATATATATATGAAAAAAAAGCAACAACAACAATAAAACGGGAAAAGAGCAAAAAAGCCCTCGTAAAGAACAATAAAGCATAAGTATCCCGGATTGTACTCTTAAATTTTGGTGGATATTTGTCTTTAGTTGGTTTTAGCTTGTTCGTGAATTTTGTGAGTTTACACTGTATGATTCCTTTAAAGAGATTTATTATGTGTTGTATTTAGCATCATATCAGTTAGCATGGATGATAAGCACACACAAACTATATCAATAATAACAGGTTAAGATTTGATGATTGACGAGAAAATTATTAATCTGTCTTGATATGATGTACTAGCATGTTTATTTTGATTTCTCTGAGGCTTGATGAATAGATTTTGTTCTGTTTGACTGCTGGAATTTAAGCATTTATCTAGTTGCATTTGCATTGCATATTTAGTTATTGCATTGTGTTGTGTTGCTTGGGGACAAGCAATTGGTTAAGTTTGGGGGTATTTGATGAGTAGGTTTTATACCTATGAATCCGATATTATTAAACTTAATTATTGTTATCTTTTATTGTTTTTTAGTATCTTTTTATGTGTTTTGTGTTTATTTGTTGTAGGTTGGAGCTGGAGGGACAAATTGGTCATTTCAGAGAAGAAAAAGGTCAAAAATCATGAAAATTAAAGCTGAGTGGCATTTCTGTAATTATGTGGTCCTGGTCAAGCTCCTAGGCGCTTGAAAATAGCCTATGTTGAGCGCCTAGGCGCTCTAGTGCGTAAAAAGGTGCGTTTTTCTGCTGCCAAGTGGGGTTTTGAAGCGAAATAGGAGTCTGAATGAGGGCTGAGACCAATACAAATAGGAGAGGACTCTAAAAAAAGGAGAAAAAACGAATTTTGCGGAAGGAATCAACTAATTTTTCAAGAGATTGGCAGAGAGAACAAGGAAGAAAAACACGAAGGAGAATTGCAAGGGCTAAAGATCTAAGAGAGAGTTTAAGAGCAATTTCAGAGTTTCTTCTTCTCTTCTCTAGTTTTATCTTTTGTAACTATCTGGGATATTTGGGTTATTAATTTGCACAATGTTTTTCTTTATTATTATCATGAACTAAATTTTAATTAAGATTGCAACGGAACTTGGTATGTAGTTTAAATTGCAAGCTTCCCATTGAATGAAAGTTAGTTTTTATTGAATTGTTTATTATATCTTATGTTTATTGATTAATTGTTTGGCCAACAATTACTATGATAATCTATATAAAATTGGAAGATGGAGTATAGATTGAGATCTGGATATGATAACATCTGTTCATATAATCTGAATAGGGTTAATATGATTAGCGTGTAGGATAGGAATATACCTATGTGTCTTTTGTATCCATTAAAAGAATTTGTGCGTAAACCCTAATTAACTTGATTCACATAGGAATATAGTGAGTTGATTAACTGGGGTGTTCCTTGTAATTCTGTGTCTTAAAGATTGGATTTAGGAGGATTTGTTCACGTGTCTTTGGAAGAAGTTCGTGAATATTCATAAAGCATTCTTGGACAATGATTCATATTAATTGATTTATTTTAAATGGGAAGTAAGTTAGTTTAAATGAAATACTAAGGGAAGTTGTAATCTTAACCTGTTAAATCTGCGGTTATTCTTGTGAAATTTTGATTTTAATCATTAGTTTTGTTAAGTTTAAATTTCAAATCATAAACAAAATTTTCGTAGTTTAAAATAGGATTAATTGCATTAGAGTTGGTAATTGATAAATATTAGTCTATTTCCTCGTGGGAACGATATCCTTGCTTGCTGAATATTACAATTGAACGCGTATACTTGCGTGGTAAAGTGTTATTAAAAATTTAGGCAACACTTTTACAAAAACAATGAGTATATAACTGTGCTGCAGTCAATATGATGCTGAAGTACGTGAAGCGAATCCGAGTATATAGGATGGGGATTTGTAAAATTTGAGAAATGGATAATTTGTGCAATGGTTTAAAGACCATGTAAGTCTAACCTTTACAAGTTCAATGAATCTACCATCATAGATTTATTCTTATGGCATAATTAACTTTAGAATATGTTGTGTTAATGTACATTAGGTCCTCACAGATGAGTTAGCTGACAATCGGCTAAAGCTTATAGCCGACGGCCCTGAAAGTTCTGTAGATACTTATACATGCTGCATTGTTAATGGTTACAAATTTAAGTGTTGTGATATTGGGGATGTCGCTTCTGCTGATTTTGGTGTTGTGGTGAAAGGTAGCTGCTACGGTAACATTTGGGATGACTGGTATGGACGATTGCTAGAAGTTGTCGTTCTCAAATATTGGGGTCATAAAGAATTAGTTTGCTTCAATTGTCATTGGTTTGATGTTGAGAATGGAGTTAAATTAGATAAAAAATCAGGACGGGTGACTGTTAACGTTAAGTCAAAACTAAGACTGATGACTGGTATGGACGAGCCATTTAATTTAGCAAGTCAAGCAACACATGTGTACTATGTGCGGAGTGTTAAGACTCCTGCAAGCCCATGATATGCTGTTATAACCACCAAAGCCCTTGGTTTTCAAGGCACAACTCCTCGTCCAGACGATGAACCTTTACAAGTCGAGTCTACTAGTGTCACACCTGCTGATGTGACAATTATTAGTGAGTCTAGTGAAGAAGAAGATGATGTTGTCGCTGTTGAAAGTGAAGACGATGTTGTTGAGGAGGTAGATATAATTGAAGAAATTGTTGAGGATGACGAAGATGGTGATGACAACGATAGTGAAGATCTAATGCTCGAAGATGACGATTCTGATATTGATGGCTTTGATGATATAAATGATTAGGAGTATGTACTCTTTATGTCCTTTTAGTTGTATTCAAATGTAATAGTTGTATCCTTTTAGTTGTATCTACATGTTGTATTCAAATGGCATAGTTATTTTCTTTTAGTTATATCTGCATATTGTATCCTTTTAGTTGTATGTACATGACGATTCTGATATTTACGTTTGTATCCTTTTAGTTGTATCCGCATATTATCTTCTTGATTATGATTTGACAGTATATATACAGATATGGCGCATACACCACACGACGATTGTGGTGGGCGTGCTGGTAGTTCAGGCCGTGGGGGCCGTGGAGGTAGTCCTGGTGATGATCAGGCAGGATCATTAGGTTTTAATTATTAGTGATTGTCATACAATCTCTTTTTGAGGGATTTGTTATAATTTCTAATTATTTTTTATGATTCATTGTTCTCTTCTTTTAGTATCTTTATCTATTTAATAAATTTTTCATTTTTGCTTTTAAGAGAAAATTAATTTTTTCAGGGAACACCCTGTACTTGTTGGAGTTGCATTTAAACACTGGGTTTGGAAAAGGTGAAAAACAATCTTATTTTGCTTCAGTGTTTATTCAAACAATGATGTGGGTTATTCTTAGTAAGAAGAACACTGTCATGTTGATTGATGAGCTACAACAGTTCTTAAGTTAATCTAGTCAACAAATTGATGATTTCAGTTGGGAGGCAAACGAGTTGGGATAGTTGGACTGGGAAGTATAGGCCTAAAAGTTGCATAGAGGCTTAAAGATGGAATACCAGTGATATATAACACACCACATTCAACTACAACAATTACACACCACATTCAAGAATTAAAATTAGGTCTTTAAATCACAAGCAATTCAACAGTATGTAATCACAAGCAATTACACATCAGAATTCAAGAATAAAAATTAGGTCAAAGAAATTACACACCACATTCAAGAATAAAAATTGTAAAGTTTGGAAACCCAATCAAATCGAACGACTACTTGAAGAATTTAACAGTATTTAATCTAATCTAACAGAAGATATAAATATCAGTGTTGGTGGTGGCGGAGGCTGGTCGGTGGCGGTGGTGGACCAGTTGCGCGGTCTCAGTTTCTCCTTCTTCTCTTCTCTCCCTTTCTCACTCTTCTCTCTATTCCGAGTTCCCTCTTTTTTTATCTTTCGTCTGCTGTGTCGAGCGAATGCCTGATACCGATTACATTTAGTTTGATCAGCGACAGCCTGCAGTCGCTGATTTTTAATGACATGGACTTATCAGCGACCGCATGCGGTCGCTGATATTAAGTGGTCACACAAAACCTTGGCTCCAAGATTTCGTGCCAAATTTTACGAGGCAAATTTGTGTTAGCGACCTCGCAGCGACCGCATGCGATTGCTGATATTAAATAACGACTAGATTAAATTACGGTTGTAGATGTCAGTCGCTATTAGTATTATTAGCGACCGGACATGCGTTCGCTGATAGTATTGGTCGCTGTTAGGCATTTTTCTTATAGTGTACATACACGGGAACAACTAATCTAAAAAGAGAAATTTACAATTGATAAAATTTGATAAACAAAAAATAAATAAGAAAGATAATCCATGACTTGCACGGGTTTCAAACTTCTTTAGAGAATTTAACATATAACTCATTCGTCTGTGAAATCCCCAACACAGTAAAAATAATACTCCTTGCACTCATGCTTCAAAAATAGGTTTAAAAACGTTTCAAATAATCGTCATTGTACCAGCGTCGAGCACAACTTACCCACATTAAGGCTAACCAGGTTGTCATCAATAAGTTCAATAACTAGTAGAAGTCCAGTAAACTACCCATAGACACCCAAAAATTTGCTTTCCATGAACTAACCTTTCAGGAGGGTGGAAGCGTAATTCTGCTTCGACGACAATCCCGAAGTAAAACATGAGCTCACCTCGGAGGCAACCCCGAGGCAAAACCAAGCACCAGATCACCTCGGAGATGACCCCAAGACCAGACAAAGACCTCCGGTCACTCCGGAGATGACCCCGGGGGAAACTTATGTGCAAAAGCACCCAACGCACCACTTGGTCCAAATAGGGGTCGTAAAGCTGAGGAAAAGGCCAATAGAAGCTTCCACAGTAACTCCCGATCTGTGAACTGCTCAACACAAGTTGATGACCTGCGGAAACTGGAAGATACCTTTTAGCTACGAGCATTATCTTCTCAGCATCCCGAATCAGTCGACATCAACCTCATTTCGCAGTCTTCAGCAAAACCTTTCTGATATTTTTGGGTACAGAGCTCAACTTTCTCCGAAGAACTACCAAAGGACTAAACTTCAACCTTGTGGAACCCACAAGGGTCAGACACAATTTTACCTGCGCCTATTCCCTAGATCTATAACAAGGGGGCAGTAACTTAAAAGAAGAGAGTTATAAAATTTGCATCAAAAGCTTGGATTTTAGATAGAGAGAGCTTGGGTCTAAGTATACTAACTCATATATTGTACTGAATCTTTCATATATAGACTAGATATTACTCCCACGACGTTGTAGTATCGATCCACTACGATTACAAGCTTTTTTTTCATCCCCCTAAGTGAAATAAGCGGTATTTTGTGTAGTTTAATGTTTATATAGTTAAAACTGTTAAATTCATTACATTATAATATAAATCTATAGATAAATATGTTGTACAACACATCTATTGTGTTTGGGTAGTTAGATTTACATATTTAACCGTTTAAATTGGTTATATATTGTATCTATACAATTAGAAATTATTTTGGGCACTAGATCTAGTCGGATCTAACTTTCGAGAGGTTCTGGAGCATTAAAGCTTGAGCCCCCATGGTAGACCGACATAGATCTGGGTCAGACATAGATCGGGTTACGTAAAGCCTTAGATCTATATCTAATGGTGAAGAGGATCCGATTCATGCGTATAAGGGATTCCAACTGATGGATCATCTTATGGCAAAAATCGAGTATTATGAATATTTTTAAGTTTATAAATGTGAGTACAGGAATCCCGGGGTTGAGATCTCACTATCGGATCTCGATTAGATTCCTACAATGGACTGTTTTGCTTTTAAATGTAATATCAACTGCATAAACCAATGTATATATAAACATCAGATCTTAAAAATGACTTCTCGATCGAGGTTCGTTTAAAACCCCGTGATAGTGAAAACCTTTAATTGCAGGGTTTCAGATCTATCTATACTACGGTTTTCATGCCCGGATATGATCCGACCCTTTTTAACGCTTTTTACTTGCATCACCAGCAAAATAGCTTTTCAAAATAAATAGCAAAGAACTTTTATAATAAAAGGAAGTATCAAATGATCTTGATTCCTATTTGACTAAGGATTCGAAAATATTGTTTTTCCCAAATGTCATATATATATATATATGTTCTAAAAAATGAACCTTTATCTAAATCGAATCCTTTGTGCATAGGTCCAAAGAGGTAAAATACTACTTTTAAAGTAAAAGCCATTCATAAACCCAAATAAAGCAATGAGCTTTCACAATAAAATAGCATAGCAATGCGAGACTAGATCAATTAATCTAGGTTAATAAATATAAGTATCAAAGGACCTTGATTCCTATTTGACAAAGGATTTGAAAATCTTGTTTTCTAAAACAAAACTTTAATACACTTTGTTTAAAATTGGATTTTTCAATAAATCAAATCCTTCGTGCATAGGTCCAAAGAGGTACAACACTACTTTCAAAAGCAAAAGTCATTCATATACGCAAATCAATCTCAAAATAACTAATATAATTAAAAGCGCGTGCACACACACACACAGAGTTTATGCTTAGGAAAATTAACAAAAAGCTGTAACCGTGTTTTTCACGGAAGTTGGGGGGTGCCTAACACTTCCCCCCGCTTAATCAAGCCCCGAATTTCTCGATTCTCGGGTTTCAAAATCAGTCTTATCTTATAGAGTCATATATTGAGCAACATGTTTCAAACCTTTCAAACCCGGATGTGTTGGTACATTTGTAAATATATACCAACTGGCGGCTCTGACAATTCACTTAATCATTAAAATCAATCTTTTTAAATTGTCGACACATAAATGTCGGTTTCTTTCTAAAATTCACCTTTTAATAAAATAAATAAGTCGTAATACAGAGGATAAATAATAAAGGAAAATCAACAATAAAAAGGAATAAGCAAAACAAACAACATAACACATACATATATACTATATGAATATTTTTTTTCCTAAATCCTGGCGTCGACACTACTGATAAAATTTCTTCTTTTATTGTACAAGATTACAATTTTGAATCTCTCTCTGAAAATAGTTAGAATCAACACATGTGCTAGCTATGTTTAAGAACAACATACATAAATTTTAAACTATCCATAATTAATACTTCCTGCCGCTTAAAAATATGAGATCATTATTTATTAATTTTTTGAAATTCATCCACTCAAGATATTTTTAAATTCAACATCGATGTGGGGGTCCCTTTAATTTTAGTTAATATAATAATAAATATTATAAACAATATAAAATTAATATTCATAAAAAGATTTATTATTTCAATTTTTTAATGAATCATTTCAATTTTATATTTGAAAAATATCTCAAATTAATTTTTAAAAATCAATAATAATTTTTACTTTAGCACTCGCTTAAACCATGAAAGATAAATAAATTAGTATTTTATTTTTAGAAATAATATGAAAATTTAAGAAATGTAGTAAACCTTTTGCTCTAAACTTCATTTTAAAGAAAAAAAAATTAATATTTAATGTTAAAAATAATATAAAAAAATTAAAGTCACTAATTTTTTTAATTAAAATATATAAACAAAAAATAAAAAAAATCCTAAACATAAAGGAGGGAGTATTTTTTGGGAGCTAGGGGGTATCAATTTTACTAATTCACTATCACAATACATTCCAATTAGGGTTCTTTACAGAAATATACAACAATTAGAAAGTAATTACACCATTAGTGCATCAACAAAATAATTACAAAAAGAGTGTAATTAGGACCCATATTACAAAAATAGTACAATTCACATTAATAAAGAAACCTAAAATCAAGGAGAAATAATTGTCATAATTTATAATTCAAATTCAAATATTTGGGATCTAACAATAAAAACAAATTCAAATTCAAATATTCAAATTCAAATCTTCATCTCCCTCACATACACTTTGAAATAATAGTTACCAAATAAATAAATAAATTAAATATCTGTACATGTAATTGGGCTCTGTTTCAGTTTTTTACTTTTTTAGTTCACTCTTCCCGCCGGCTTCTCTTCCGCAACTCCGCTGCGAATCTCCGTTGTCTAAAACGCCAATGAGAAGAAGAAGAAGATTCGCCCTACAAAAAGTTTAAAAATAAATAGATGTAACTTTTACTGTTCTGAAAATTTTTTTATGACTATTTTGTTACTCATAAATACTAAAATGGTTACCTTTGTATGAATAGTTGGCTACCAACTGCATCACATTCAAACAAAATTGGTAACTTAATAAAATTGAATTGGTTACCTTGGTCTGAAGGATTGGCTACCAACTGCACTATGAAAAAACTGTAGGTGTAGATGTGAATTGGTTACCTTGGTATGAAGGTTTTGTTACGTTGGTATGAAGGTTTGCTTACCTTGATCTGAAGGTTTGGTTACAAACTGCACTAAGAAAAAAATTTAAAGTGTGGAGGTTGATTGGTTACTTTGCTATGACAGTTTAGTTACCTTGGTATGAAGGTTTGGTTACCATCATCCAGTATTTGAAGGAACACATTGAACACAACAGAATGGGCTTTCTCAATCTCATTAAACAAAATAACTACATATGGCCTCCTGCTGACCGTTTCTGTCAACCGACCTCTTTCGTCATACCCAACATAACAGGTGCTGCAACATCACTTCCATCAGTAGTTCCGATCTCATCCGAAGATACTCCATCGGTATAATCGAGGGCACTCCAATCAAAAGAATGTCACTTTTCTGGTTATATATTGTTATGTGAATTTCCCATCCGAGGCTATATATACTTTCCATTCCAAAAAAAAGTAATTGATTTCGCCACATCACATACACTGCACCAAATAGCAGCACTAACACACACTTGTACAAACTAATGATAGAGTTTAACCTTTTTCAGTTTCACCCTCACCCCAAAAAGAAAGAAATGGAAGAAACATGAAACTACTATAGTAATTTATTTATATTAGTAGTAGTAGCTGTATGGTTTTTAAGTTCTATTATATATATATATATATATATATATATATATATATATATAGAAAGATTGAATACATTGAATAAAGAAGAAGGGTGATGACTAACTAATGCAGTTGTTCTATATGAGAAGAGAGAGAAGAAATCATGGGAATAACTAATCCCTAAATTAAGGAATCCTAATTGCATACTAATTTCCTAAATTAAGGAATCTTAATTTCACTAATATTGTAAATAAATATGAAATTGAATTAATTGTGTAAATATTTTATGAGTATACTTGTGAGACCTCAAATTTTATGAATAAAGATTTAAATTTCTCGAAATATTTTTTTTAAATATTATGATGTGGATTTGATATAATGTTATAGTTGTGGGTAATATTTATAAATTTTGCAAAGTATGCAAGTTGTTATAAAATATTCCTTTTATCGGGGAATATCCGTACGACGGCACAATTATTGGTGGACCCCACAACGGAAGTATTGTCGTAGTAAGAAAACGACAGAATTAACTTTTTATAAAAATTACGGCGAAAGTGTTACCGTTAAAACTGTTGAACTACCTAGTAGTAAAAGTACAGTAATACGCGTGGTTGAATAGTAGTACATAATATTGATTATTGATGCTTACGTGAGAAGTCACTCAGTTATACTCAATTATTGCTACAATAATTATTGTATCTTATCTCTCATATTATTGATTCAATTATTGTCACAGTATCATCTGTAAAATATGTTATATTATTAAATTAATAATTGAGACGACAAAGTTATTCATATTATTATTTGCAATATTGACAATGTCTACAAGTTCTGTCAAGGAGAGGTTTTGTAAGACCCCAACTTTTTGAATAAAGAATAAATTTTCTCGAAATATATTTTTGAATATTATGGTGTGGATTTGATATAATGTTATAGTTGTGGGTAATATTTATAAATTTTGCAAAGTACACAAGTTGTTATATAATATTTGATTGGTCAGGGAATATTCATTTTAATAGGGAATATTCGTACAACGGCACAATCATTGGTGGACCCCCACAACGGAATTATTGTCGGATTGAGAAAACGACAAAAATATTTTATGAAAATAACGGCGAAAGTTTTACCGTTAACTGTTGAACTACCCGGTAGTAAAAGTACAATAATACGCGTGGTTGCATAGTAGCACACGATATTGATTATTGATGCTTACGTGAGAAGTCACTCAGTTATACTCAATTATTGCTACAGTAATTGTTGCATCATATCTCTCATATTTTTTATTCGATTATTGTCATAGTATCATTTGCATAATATGTTATTTTATTAAATCAATAATTGAGACGATAAAGTTATTCATATTATTAAATTGCAATGTTTACAATGTCTAGAAGTTCTGTTAAGGAGAGGTTTGATCACCTAATTGCGCGCCAATAGGGAGAAATCCTTATTGGAAAGCCCCCTCTTTCCTGGGAAAGACCTGATTGATAAATATTGTGAGTTATAATATTAATGATGAATGTTATTAAAATTGAAGTTGTGTTCGGAGTTGAATTTGGAGACGCGGACGTGATATTTGAGACGGAACGATGAAATTAGTAAAAATAGTCTATAAACACAAAATTTTCTGGAATTCACTATTTGGTCAAAAAGTCAACAGTTGACTTTTTTGGGAAAAGTCAAACTTCAAAATTTTAAATTTTATATTTTTGATAAAAATGGTTTCATTGTGTTGGAATTATTTGTGTTAGTGAAAATCGACAATTATTTCGATAATAATTAATGTCTGGAGGTTATATTGACCAATTGGGTATTTAACCGGATAAATGAGCAATTGATTGCTATTATTTCACATGATTATAACTATTTGTTCACATGTGTATACTATTATTTCACATTCTTGTTACTATTAGGGGAGTTGGTGCAAGATTGATAATACTTGCATGACTAAGTTAAAAATGGAGGTATAGACGGAGGTACTATACTGTAATTCGTATTTTCACATGTCTAGAACTATTGATTCACATAATTTACTATTGAATCACATTATTTACTATTAGGGGAGGTGGTGCAAGTTTGATAATACTTCCATGGCTAAATTAAAAATAAAGAAAAAGTTGGAGGTATTGTACTAAAATTTTTCGAGCCCCAAAACGTGCAATTATCGAAACTATATTTTTCTATAAATAGAAGATCATTCTTCCTTTATTTCTCACTAATTCACAAAAGCTTTAGAGCGATTATTATAGAGAGAAATTATAGAAAGAAGAAGAGAAGTCTGCTACCTCACTATTCCAGTATCCAGTTTTTCTAAAGGTAGGGAGTATTATTTCTTTCTTATCTATGAAGAGAACTTCTGTTATTCCATTCTTTATTATTCTGTTGGAATAACCTGTATACGAGGGCTACCCTATACTTGGTGAAATTCTTCTGTTGTTCCATTCTTTATCATTCTGTTGGAACATCATGTCTGTGCGTTCTACGCCGGACCTGGTTCCGTCTTTATTATTCTATTGGAATATCCTGTCTGTGCGTTTTACGCCAGACCTGATTCCGTCTTTATTATTCTGTTGGAATATCCTGTCTGTGCGTTCTACGCCGGACCTAATTCAGTCTTTATTATTCTATTGGAATATCCTGTCTGTGCGTTGTACGCCGGACCTGATTCCGTCTTTATTATTATGTTAGAATATACTGTCTGTGCATTTTACGCTGGACCTGATTCCGTTATTTATTATTATGTTGGAATAACCTTCCTGTGCGGTCTATCGCATGCCTGGTGATTTCTTTTGTTATTCCATTCCTTATTATACTCAGTTGGTTAAAGTTTTGACTTCTATACTCCATGAAATTAGTGAAATATCCTTGATATTTGCGCTTCATCCAGTATCTTTTCATGGAAATATTACTCTGAGCATTCTTGAATTTTACTCTACAAAGCAGTATCATGTTGACAATTTGGACGTTATTAGTTCCTGGATAAAATAATTCTTGAACTTGTTTTATTGAATTCTTATATCATTGTCATCATCCTCATGTTTATATTTTGTTGAAAGTCATCTGTGGCCTATAGTGCATAGATGGATTTGGTATGATTATGATCAGGGATTATTCAGTGTAATCATGACCGTAATGTTACAAATGATGTGAAAAAAGTCCTCATTGGCCCGTAGAGCATTGATGGACAGTTCTTGACATGATCATGACCATTAATGAAAACACAAATATTCTTAGCCCGTAGTGCATGGATAATTGTGGTCGTGATACTAAAGAATATCCTCTGCAGTAGTGCATGGGTGATTCAATGATGTGGATTATTTATTAAGCTGAGTTCCAGCGATAAAAGTGATGAAAAACCTTTTAAATCATAAAAGATAGTAGATTTTATTCTCTACTTGACTCTTTTAATGGATTGCTTGTTCCGCTGTAGTTAAACTTGATGGTTGTTATATTGTATCAGTTTAACACTGTTGAAAGCTAACGATAATATATTATGCATTATCTTAGTCATAATATTTCCTACTGGACTAGTTGAGCTCACCCTTTTACTTTTATTGTTCTCTTCAGGAAATGAGAATGTAGTAGGGACTAGTCGGGGAACGGAGTGACGGACCAGATGTTAGCATTAGTAGTCCTCACTATTCAGTGAAATACTGGAAAATAAATGTAATAATATTGAATTTGAGTTTGTATATTGTCTAGACGACAATATTTGTATTAAAACTCACAGCTTATATTTTGTCGTACTTTACACGACAGATGTATAATTAAGTTGTATTTGTATTCTGTACCATGAATTTGGTGACTCAGAATAGGTGATGTATACCTATTTTGTGGGTGTCACAGTTGGTATCAAAGCTTAGGGATATGATCCCTGGCTAAGATGTGATACTAGAACTAGGAGGGGAGAGACGGTGAATTCCTTCGCTACTATGACCTACCTAAGTTTATTTGGTATTTAATTGGTCAGTCAGAGTATAGGGATAATATGTTTCATGTCAATTAACCCTTGTTTTGTGGTAGTATTTGAAAATGGCATCCGAGAATATTGAGAACATCAATGGAGCACAGGAGACCGTTGAGTCTCCACATATCAATAACCAGGACAATGTGCATCAGGAAGGCGACAATCGTCATGCAAACAACAACACTGACCAAATGATGAATGATAGAATATTCCGAGGTTTAATGCAATCCATACAACATCAGGCGAGAGCGGCTCCTGTCCAAAATTTAGGTGGAAACACTGGCAACTCACGGACGGTCACCGCCAAACAGTTCAAGGAGTTGGGACCACCGGAGTTTATTAGAGAGCAAAAACCACTTAAGGCGGAAGCATGGATAAAACAGATAACTAAGATATTTGATGTCTTAGGATGCTCCAAGGAACAAAAGGTTCCCTTCGCCACCTTTATGTTGCGTGACGAGGCAGATTACTGGTGGGAATCTGTAAAACGTACCCAGCTTAACGCACTCAAGATGTCTTGAGAGAAGTTCCAAGAGCTGTTCAATGACAAGTACTTTCTCGAAAGTATTCGTCACATGAAGGAGGTGGAGTTTATCAAGTTGGAACAAAACAATATGATCGTGTCACAATACGAGGCTAAATTTGCAGAGTTATCCCGGTTTGCATCCCATTTGGTTGATAATGAGGAGTGAATGACCCGAATGTTTTTAAGAGGTTTGAAACCGGAGATACGACAATATCTTATTTCTCATAAACTGTGTTTGTATTCAGATGTTGTAAATAGGGCTCAGTTGTTGGAGCGCGATAACGAGTCAATGCAACTAAGAGAAAGTAGCCGGCAGAATGAAAATGCCAGTGGTAACAGTCATCGAAGCGGTGACAACAAACGTGGAGGGAATCAACATGCTAGAAATGGTAACCACTTCGGTGGTAATCATAGCCAAGACAATAAAAATGGACATTTCAAGAAAAAGAGATTCAACAATGATGGAAAGACGTCATCACCAGCACCCGTTGTTAAGGAAGGAGAACGACCACCTATCATATGCTTCAAATGTGGAGGGGAGGGACATATCAGTCCAAACTGCGCGATGCCGTCTAAAGCATGTTATAATTGTGGAAGAGAAGGTCACTTAGCTCGATTTTGTTGTTTACCGAAGACAAATTCAGCTAGGATGGAGGCACCAAAGTCCATCCCAGAAAAGTCAAAGCCGATAGTGTAAGGGAGAGCGTTTGTTGTGACCTCCCAAAAAGCAAGAAACCCAAACGAGGTTATCACGGGTAAGCTTATCATAAACTCTAGTGAAGTCTATACCTAATTTGATACCGGTTCTACCCATTCTTTTATTTCTCCTACTTGCGCTCAACGTTTAAATTTGACTCCAGAGAAATTAGACTTTGACTTATCTGTTGAAACTCCATTAGGAAAAACCTTAATTACATCCACTGTTTATAAGTCTTGTTTGATTCAAATCGGTAACCGCACGTTACCTGTCGATCTTATCTCCTTAAAAATACTTGCATTTGACGTGATTCTAGGGATTGATTGGTTAACTACTCATCATGCTAAAATTGATTGTTTTCGTAAGGTTGTTAGCTTTCATATTCCTAATAAACCTATTATGCGAATTCAAGTGACCAAACCATTAAAATCAATCACGGTCATCTCAAGCCATAAAGCTATTCATTTATTGAAAAATAGATGTTAAGCTTTCTTAGCTCATGTCACGGATTTAAACAAAACTACGTCAGATTTGAAGGATATTTCTATTGTTAATAAATTTCTTGACGTATTCCCTGAAGAACTACCTGGCCTACCCCCAGAGCATGAAGTTGAATTTTGTATTGACCTTAAACTCGATACAAAACCCATTTCCAAAGTCCCATATCGAATGGCTCCTATTGAACTTCAGGAGTTAAAGACCCAATTGCAGGAATTGTTAGACAATGGTTTCATTCGTCCTAGTACGTCTCCTTGGGGTGCTCCTGTTCTATTCGTGAAGAAGAAAGATGGGAGTATGCGACTTTGTATTGATTATCGGGAGTTGAATCATGTCACCATCAAAAATAGGCACCCATTGCCACGCATTGATGACACGTTTGACCAGTTGTAAGGAGCACAATTCTTTTCAAAGATCGATCTTCGTTCTGGATATCACCAATTTTGGATTGACTAATGTTCCTACTGCCTTCATGGATATGATGAACTGAGTATTAAAGGAATATTTAGATCACTTTGTGGTTGTATTTATTGATGACATCCTTATTTATTCTAAAAGCCATGAAGATCATGAGAAACACTTGAGGCTGATACTCCAAAAGCTTCGTGAATATAAGCATTATACCAAGTTAGAGAAATGCGAGTTCTGGCTTGAGGAAGTAGCATTCCTTGGGCACGTAGTATCAAGTCATGGAATATCCGTTAACCCAACAAAGATTGAAGCTATTCAAAGCTGGGAGCAACCCAAATCAGTGACCGAAGTACGTAGCTTTCTTGGTTTAGCTGGTTATTATCGGAGATTCGTGGAAGGATTTTCTCGAATCTCTACTCCATTAACTCAGCTGACTCGGAAAGACAAAAAGTTCGGTTAGAGCGAGGATTGTGAGAAGAGTTTTCAAGAACTCAAAAGGAGACTCATTTCAGCACCTGTTCTGACAATACCATCTAGTTCGGAGGGATTTGTCATCTACAGTGATGCTTTGGGCAAAGGGTTAGGACGTGTTCTCATGCAACATGGGAAAGTCATAGCCTATACCTCAAGAAAACTCAAAGAATATGAGAGGAATTATCCTACTCATGACCTAGAGTTGGCAGCTGTTGTCTTCGCACTTAAAATTTGGAGGCATTACTTGTATGGAGAGAAAGTGGAGATCTTTACGGATCATAAAAGCCTCAAATATTTCTTCGCTCAAAAGGGACTTAACATGCGATAACGACGTTGGCTGAAACTGTTGAAAAATTATGATCATACCATCCAATACCATCCTGGAAAAGCGAACGTGGTACCTGACGCATTGAATAAAAGATCATATGCGGGTACGAGTGCAATATTCACAACACAAAAGCCCATTTTGTGTGACTTACAAAGGATAGAGATAGAGTTAAAGACTCAAGGGACCCATGTGATGATGGCGAATATATGAGTAGAACCGACTTTAATTGATAAAGTTAAAGTTGCTCAAGTTACAGATCCGGAGCTGATGCGTATGAGGAAGAAAGTGCAAGAAAGTGCTATGCCGGAAGCAAGAATTGATGAAGAAGGAATACTTCGAGTCAACTCCAGACTGTGTGTTCCTAACGACCCTGATTTAAAGTATAAAATTATGATGGAGGCGCACAACACACCGTTTGCAATCCATCTTGGGAGTACCAAAATGTATCGTGATCTTCGTCATACATTTTGGTGGAGCAATATGAAGAGAGAGATAGCGCTATTTATCTCAAGGTGTCTAATTTGTCAACGAGTTAAAGCAGAGCATTAAGTACCAAAAGGTCCATTGCAACCACTTGAAATTCCAGGATAGAAGTGGGAGCACATTACCATGGATTTCGTTACTGGTCTTCCCAAGGTTTCTCAAGGCATAGATGCAATTTGGGTCATTGTTGATAGATTGACCAAGTCTGCTCATTTCCTACCTATACGAGAAACTTATACACTTGAACGTCTTGCTCGTATGTACATAAACGAGATTGTAAGACTGCATGGTATGCCAGTATCCATAGTTTCTGATCGAGACCCAAGATTCATTTCAAGATTTTGGGTTAGTTTGCAAAAAGCTATGGGCACGGATTTACGATTTAGCTCGGCATATCATCCTCAGACGGACGGGCAGTCGGAGAGGACGATTCAAACTCTTGAAGATCTATTAAGACTCTGTATCCTTGACTTCAAGGGAAGTTGAGACAAGTTCTTACCATTGGTGGAATTTTCCTACAACAACAGTTATCAAGCAAGTATTGGCATGGCTCCATTTGAGGCGTTGTATGGAAGAAAGTGTCGTTCTCCAATATGCTGGGATGGGCTGGGTGAAGCAACGTTGTTGGGACCAGAGTTGGTATGTATGACTACGGAAAAGATTCAAATAATCCGACAACGTATAAAAACCTCACAAGATCGACAAAAGAGTTATGCTGATATTCATCGAAAGGACGTAGAATTCGATATTGGAGATCATGTGTTGTTACGTGTTGCTCCATGGAAAAGAGTTACAAGATTTGGAAAGAGAGGAAAGCTCAATCCTCGATTCATTGGCCCATTTTTAATCCTCGATCGAGTAAGAATTGTGGCCTGTAGACTTGCGTTACAGCCAAGTATGTCTCGTGTTCATAACATTTTTTCACATATCAATGTTACGTAAATATGTGAAAGACCCGAACCACATTATTGAATTAGAACCAGACGAGATAGAGAAAGATTTAACATATGAAGAGTTACCTGTTAAAATCTTGGATAAAAAGGATCATATTCTACGCTCCAAGGTTATACCTCAAGTCAAAGTTTTGTGGAGAAATCACGATATAGAAGAAATGACCTGTGAGTTAGAATCTAAGATGAAATCAAGATATCCTTACCTCTTCAACATACCAGGTGCGCACTCGAGGACGAAATTTCATAAGAAGGGGAGGTTGTAAGACCCCAAATTTTTGAATAAAGATTAAATTTTCTCGAAATATATTTTTGAATATTATGGTGTGGATTTGATATAATGTTATAGTTGTGGGTAATATTTATAAATTTTTCAAAGTACGCAAGTTGTTATATAATATTCGATTGGTCAGGGAATATTCGTACAACGACACAATCATGGGTGGACCCCCACAACAGAATTATTGTCGAATTGAGAAAACAATAAAAATATTTTATGAAAATAACGGCGGAAGTTTTACCATTAACTGTTGAACTACCCGGTAATAAAAGTATAGTAATACGCGTGGTTGCATAGTAGCACACGGTATTGATTATTGATGCTTACGTGAGAAGTCACTCAGTTATACTCAATTATTGCTACAGTAATTGTTGCATCATATCTCTCATATTTTTGATTCGATTATTATCATAGTATCATTTGCATAATATGTTATTTTATTAAATCAATAATTGAGATGATAAAGTTATTCATATTATTAAATTGCAATGTTTACAATGTCTAAAAGTTCTGTCAAGGAGAGGTTTAGTCACCTAATTGCACGCCAATAGGGAGAAATCCTTATTGGAAATCCCCCTCTTTCCTGGGAACGACCTGGTTGATAAATATTATGAGTTATAATATTAATGCTGAATGTTATTAAAATTGAAGTTGTGTTCAGAGTTGAATTTGGAGACGCGGACGTGATATTTGAGTCCGAAACAATGAAATTAGTAAAAATAGTCTATAAACACAAAAAATTTCGGAATTCACTATTTGGTCAAAAAGTCAACAGTTGACTTTTTTTGGGAAAAGTCAAACTTCAAAATTTTAAAATTTATATTTTTGATAAAAATGGTTTCATTGTGTTGGAATTATTTGTGTTAATGAAAATCGACAATTATTTCGATAATAATTAATGTCTGGAGGTTATATTGACCAATTGAGTATTTAACCGGATAAATAAGCAATTGATTGCAATTATTTCACATGATTATAACTATTTATTCACATGTGTATACTATTGTTTCACATTCTTGTTACTATTAGGGGAGTTGGGGTAAGATTAATAATACTTGCATGACTAAGTTAAAAATTGAGGTATAGATGGATGTACTATAATGTAATTCGTATTTTCA
Source organism: Panax japonicus (assembly GCA_020205505.1). Lineage (NCBI taxonomy): Eukaryota > Viridiplantae > Streptophyta > Magnoliopsida > Apiales > Araliaceae > Panax > Panax japonicus. The sequence goes on from CM035100.1 coordinate 9,105,371, forward strand.
CATGTCTAGAACTATTGATTCACATAATTTACTATTGAATCACATTATTTACTATTATGGGAGGTGGTGCAAGTTTGATAATACTTCCATGACTAAATTAAAAATAAAGGAAAAGTTAGAGGTATTGTACTGAAATTTTTTGAGCCCCAAAACGTGCAATTATTAAAACTATATTTTTCTATAAATAGAAGCTCATTCTTCTTTCATTTCTCACTAATTCACAAAAGCTTTAGAGCGATTATTATAGAGAGAAATTATAGAAAGAAGAAGAGAAGTTTGCTACCTCACTATTCCAGTATCCAATTTTTCTAAAGGTAGGGAGTATTATTTATTTCTTATCTATGAAGAGAACTTATGTTATTCCATTCTTCATTATTCTGTTGGAATAACCTGTATACACGAGCTCCCTATACTTGGTGAAATTCTTCTGTTGTTCCATTCTTTATCATTCTGTTGGAACATCCTGTCTGTGCATTTTACGCTGAACCTGGTTCTGTCTTTATTATTCTGTTGGAATATCCTGTCTGTGCGTATTACGCCGGACCTAATTCCGTCTTTATTATTCTGTTGGAATACCCTGTATGTGCGTTCTATGCCGGACCTGATTCTGTCTTTATTATTCTGTTGGAATATCATGTCTGTGCGTTTTACTCCGGACCTGATTCCGTCTTTATTATTCTGTTGGAATATCCTGTTTGTACGTTTTACGCCGGACCTGATTCCGTTATTTATTATTCTGTTGGAATAACCTGCATGTGCGGTCTATCGCGTGCCTGGTGATTTCTTTTGTTATTCCATTTCTTATTATACTCAGTTGGTTAAAGTTTTGACTTCTATACTTCATGAAATTAGTGGAATATCCTTGATATTTGCGCTTCATCCAGTATCTTTTCATGGAAATATTCTTCTGAGCATTCTTGAATTTTACTCTACAAAGCAGTATCATGTTGACAATTTGGACGTTATTAGTTCCTAGATAAAATAATTCTTGAACTTATTTTTATTGAATTCTTATATCATTGTCATCATCCTCATGTTTATATTTTGTTGAAAGTCATCTGTGGCCTATAGTGCATAGATGGACTTGGTATGATTATGACCAGGGATTATTCGGTGTAATCATGACCGTAATGTTACAAATAATGTGAAAAAAGTCCTCATTGGCCCGTAGAGCATTGATGGATAGTTGTTGGCATGATCATGACCATTATTGAATACACAAATATTCTTGGCCCGTAGTGCATGGATAATTGTGGTCGTGATACTAAAGAATATCCTTGGCCGTAGTGCAGGGATGATTCGATGATGTGGATTATTTATTAAGCTGAGTCCCAGCGATAAAAGTGATGAAAAACCTTCTAAATCATAATAGATAGTAGATTTTATTCTCTACTTGACTCTTTTAATGGATTGCTTGTTCCGCTGCAGTTAAACTTGATGGTTGTTATATTGTATCAGTTTAACACTGTTGAAGGCTAACGATAATATATTATGCATTATCTTAGTCATAATATTTCCTACTGGGCTAGTTGAGCTCACCCTTTCTTTCACTGTTCTTTTCAGGAAATGAGAACGTAGCTGGGACTAGTCGGGGAACAGAGTGATGGTCCTAGATGGTGCATTTATAGTCCTCACTATTCTGTGAAATAGTGTGATAATAATTGTAATGAGGACTCCTTTTGAGTTTGTATACTCTCTAGTAGACAATATTTGTATTCAAACTCACAGTTTATGTTTTGTCGTATTGTACACGACAGTTATATTTGAATTTTGTACCATGTATCTGATGACTCAAGATGGGTGATGTATACCTATTTTGGGGGTGTCACAATGTATACTTATTTTGGGGGCGTCACAGTTGGTATTAAAGCCATAGAAAAGAGCCCCGAGCCTTTATCCGGTGACTTCCAAGTCTTGGGATGCACCGAAGCCATACTTTCTACATGGGATGCCGTGAGTAACGGTGGCAAGTTGATAGGTATCATTGTGAGGTGCTATCCAAGTCCTGGATGCGGGTCACAGTTGGTATCAAAGCTTAGGGATATGATCCCTGGCTGAGATGTGAGATAAGAACTAGGAGGGGAGAGACGGGGAATTCCTTCGCTAGTATGACCTACCTAAGTTTATTTGGTATTTAACTGGTCGGTCGGTGTATAGGGATAATATGTGATATATTAATTAACCCTTGTTTTGTGGTAGTATTGAAAAATGGCATCTGAAAATGTTGAGATAAGCAATGAAGCACATTAGATCATGGAGTCACCACAGATTAATACCCAGGATAATGTGCAATAGGAAGACAATAATCCTCAGGTGAACAACAACACCGACCAAATGGTGAACGACGGAATGTTTAGGAGCTTTCTGCAATTCGTACAACATCAAGCAAGAGAAACTCATGTCCAAAATGTAGGTGAAAACACTGGAAACTCTCGGACGATCACTGTTAAACAGTTCAAGGAGCTGGGACCACTGGAGTTTATTGGAGATCCAAAACCACTTAATGCGGATGCATGGATAAAGCAGATCACCAAGATATTTGACGTCTTGGGATGCTCCGAGGAGCAAAAGGTTCCTTTTGTCACCTTTATGTTACGAGGAGAGGCAGATTACTAGTGGAAATCAGTAAAGCGTACTCAACCAGCCGCACTGAAAATGTCTTGGGAGAAGTTCCAAGAACTGTTCAACGACAAGTACTTTCCCGAAAGTATTCGTCACATTAAAGAGGTAGAGTTCATCAAGTTGGAGCAGAACAATATGACCGTGGCGCAGTACAAAGCTAAGTTTGCTGAGTTATCCTGATTTACGTCCCACTTGGTTGATAATGAGGAGAGAATGACGCGGATGTTTTTAAGAGGTTTGAAATCGGAGATACGTCAATATCTTATTTCTCATAAACTGTGTTTGTATTCAGATGTTGTAAATAGGGCTCAGTTATTGGAGCGCAATAACGGGTCAATGCAACCAAGAGAAAGCAGCCGGCAGAATGAAAATACAAGTGGTAACAGTAATCGCAGCGGTGACAACAAACGTGGAGGGAATCAACATGCCAGAAATGGTAACCACTTCGGTGGTAATCATGGCCAAAACAATAAAAGTGGGAGTTTCAAGAAAAGGAGATTTAATAATGATGGAAGGACGTCAGCACCAACACCTATTGTTAAGGAAAGAGAATGACTGTCGGTCGTATGTTACAAATGCGGAGGGGAGGGACACATCAGTCCAAACTGTATGTAACAGTCCAAAGCATGTTACAATTGTGGAAGAGAAGGTCACCTAGCCCGATTTTGCCGTGCACCGAAATCAAGTCCAGCTGGGATGGAGGCATCAAAGTCCGTCCCAGACAAGACAAAACTGGTAGTTCAAGGGAGAACGTTTGTTGTAACCTCCCAGAAAGCAAGGAACCCATACGAGGTCATCAAGGGTAAGCTTATCATAAACTCTAGTGAAGTATATACCTTATTTGATACCGGCTCTACCCATTCCTTTATTTCTCCTACTTGTGCTCAACGTCTAAATTTGACTCCGGAGAATTTGGACTTTGACTTATTGGTGGAAACTCCGTTGGGAGAAACCTTCATTACATCCACGGTTTATAAGTCTTGTTTGACTAAAATCGGTAACCGCACATTACCTGTCAATCTTATTTCTTTAAAAATACTTGCGTTTGACGTAATTCTAAGGATTGATTGGTTAACTACTCATCATGCAAAAATTGATTATTTTCGTAAGGTTGTTAGTTTTCATATTCCTAATCAACTTATTATGCGAATTCAAGCGACCAAACCATTAAAATCAATCACGGTCATTTCAAGCCATAAAGCTATTCGTTTATTGAAAAATGGATGTCAAGCTTTCTTAGCTCATGTCACAGATTTAAACAAAAATACGTCAGTTTTGAATGATATTTCTATTGTTAATAAATTTCCTGGCGTATTCCCTGAAGAACTTCCCGGCCTACCCCCAAAGCGTGAAATTGAATTTTGTATCGACCTTGAACCTGGTACAAAACCCATTTCCAAAGCCCCATATCGAATGGATTCTATTGAACTTCAGGAGTTAAAGACCCAATTGCAGGAATTGTTTGACATTGGTTTCATTTGTCCTAGTACATCTCCTTGGGGTGCTCCTATTCTATTCGTGAAAAAGAAAGATGGGAGTATGCAAATTTGTATTGACTATCGAGAATTGAACCATGTCACCATCAAGAATAGGTATTCGTTACCTCGCATTGATGACATGTTTGACCAGTTGTAAGGAGCACAAATTTTTTCAAAGATCGATCTTCGTTCTGGATATCATCAGCTGCAGGTTAAAACTGAGGATATTCAAAAGACTGCCTTCAGAACTCGGTACGGGCATTATGAATTTTTGGTCATGTCTTTTGGATTGACTAATGCTCTTGCTGCCTTCATGGATATGATGAACCGAGTATTCAAGGAATATTTGGATCACTTTGTGGTCGTTTTTATTGATGACATCCTTATTTATTCTAAAAGCCGTGAAGATCATGAGCAACACTTGAGGCTGATACTCCAAAAGCTTCGTGAATATAAGCTTTATGCCAAGTTAAAGAAATGCGAGTTCTGGCTTGAGGAAGTAGCTTCCTTGGGCACGTAGTATCAAATCATGGAATATCTGTTGACCCAACGAAGATTGAAACAATTCAAAGCTGGGAGCAACCAAAGTCAGTGACCAAAGTACGTAGCTTTCTCAGTTTATCTGGTTATTATCGGAGATTCGTGGAAGGATTTTCTCGAATCGTTACTCCATTAACTCAGCTGACTCAGAAAGAAAAAAGTTCAGTTAGAGTGAGGATTATGAGAAGAGTTTTCAAGAACTCAAGGGGAGACTCATTTCAGCACCTGTTCTGACAATACCATCTGGCTCGGAGGGATTTGTCATCTACAGTGATGCTTCGGGCAAAGGGTTAAGATGTGTTCTCATGCAACATGGGAAAGTCATAGCATATGCCTCTCGAAAACTCAAAGAATATGAGAGGAATTATCCTACTCATGATCTAGAGTTGGCAGCTGTCGTTTTTGCGCATAAGATTTGGAGGCATTACCTTTATGGAGAGAGAAGATGGAGATCTATACGGATCATAAAAGCCTCAAATATTTCTTCACCCAAAAGGAACTCAACATATGGCAATGATGTTGGCTTGAACTGTTGAAAGATTATGATCATACCATTCAATACCATCCTGGTAAAGCGAACGTAGTAGCTGACGCATTGATTAGAAGATCATATGCGGGTACGAGTGCAATATTGTCAACACAAAGGCCCATTTTGTATGATTTACAATGGATGGAGATAGAGTTAAAGAATCCAGGGACCCATGTGATGATGGCGAATATACGAGTAGAACCAAATTTAATCGATAAAATTAAAGCAACTCAAGCTACAGACCTGGAGCTGATACGTATGAGGAAGAAAGTGCAAGAAGGTGTTATTCTGGAAGCAAGAATCGATGAAGAAGGAATACTTCGAGTCAACTCCAGACTTTGTATTCCTAACGACCCTGATTTAAAGTATAAAATCATGATGGAGGCGCACAACACACCGTTTGCAATCCATCCTGGGAGTACCAAAATATATCATGATCTTCGATATACATTTTGGTGGAGCAATATAAAGAGAGAGATATCGGAGTTTATCTCAAGGTGTTTAACTTGTCAAAGAGTCAAGGCGGAGCATCAAGTACCAAAAGGTCCATTGTACCCACTTGAAATTCCAGAATGGAAGTGGGAGCATATTACCATGGATTTCGTTACTGGTCTTCCCAAGGTTTCTCAAGGCATAGATGTAATTTGGGTCATTATTGATAGATTAACCAAGTCTGCTCATTTCCTACCTATACGAGAAACTTATACACTTGAACGTCTTGCTCGTATGTACATAAATGAGATTGTTAGACTGCATGGTATGCCAGTATCCATAGTTTCTGATCGAGACCCAAGATTCACTTCACAATTTTGGGTTAGTTTGCAGAAAGCTATGGGCACAGATTTACGATTTAGCTCGGCATATCATCCTTAGACGGACGGGCAGTCGGAGAGGACTATTCAAACTCTTGAAGATCTATTAAGATAATGTGTCCTTGACTTCAAAGGAAGTTGGGACAAGTTCTTACCGTTGGAGGAGTTTTCCTACAACAACAGTTATCAAGCAAGTATTGGCATGGCTCCATTTGAGGCGTTGTATGGGAGAAAGTGTCGTTCTCCAGTATGCTGGGATGAGATGGGTGAAACAACGTTGTTGGGACCGGAGTTGGTACGTATGACTACAGAAAAGATTCAAATGATCCGACAAAGTATAAAAACTTCACAAGATCGACAAAAAAGTTATGTTGATCTTTATCGAAATGACGTAGAATTCGATATTGGAGATCATGTGTTGTTACGTGTTGCTCCATGGAAAGGAGTTACGAGATTTAGAAAGAGAGAAAAGCACAATCCTTGATTCATTGGCCCATTTTTAATTCTCGAGCGAGTAGGAACTGTGGCATATAAACTCGCCTTACCGCCAAGTATGTCTCGTGTTCATAACGTTTTTCACATATCTATGTTACGTAAATATGTGAAAGACCCGAACCACATTATTGAGTTAGAACCAGACGAGATAGAGGAAGATTTATCGTATGAAGAGTTGCTTGTTAAAATCTTGGATAAGAAGGATCATGTTCTACGCTCCAAGATTATACCTTAAGTCAAAGTTTTGTGGAGAAACCACGATGTGGAGGAAATGACTTGGGAGTTAGAATATGAGATGAAGTCAAGGTATCCTCATCTCTTCGACATACCAGGTATGTACCCTAATTTCGAGGAAGAAATTTAATAAGAAGGGGAGGTTGTAAGACCCCAATTTTTATGAATAAAGAATAATTTTCTCGAAATATATTTGTGAATATTATGGTGTGGATTTGATATCATGTTATAGTTGTGGGTAATATTTACAAATTTTGCAAAATAAGAAAGTGGTTATATAATATTCGATTGGTCGGGGAATATTCGTTTTAACAGGGAATATTCGTACGACGGCACAATCATTGGTGGACCCCACAACGGAAGTATTGTAGTAGTTAGAAAACGACAAAATTATCTTTCTATAAAAATAATGGCGGAGGTGTTACCGTTAAAAACTGTTGAATTACCCGGTAGTAAAAGTACAGTAATACGCGTGGTTGCATAGTAGCACACGGTATTGATTATTGATGCTTACGTGACAAGTCACTCAGTTATACTCAATTATTGCTACAGTAACTGCTGCATCATATCTCTCATATTATTGATTCAATTACTGTTACAATATCATCTGCATAATATGATATATTATTAAATCAATAATTGAGATGGCAAAGTTATTCATATTATCATTTGCAATATTGACAATGTCTACAAGTTTTGTCAAGAAGAGATTTGGTCACCTAATTGCGCGCCAATAAGGAGAAATCCTTATCAGAAAGCCCCCTCTTTCCTGGGAACGACCTGGTTGTTAAATATTATGAATTATAATATTAATAATGAATAAGTTCGTGTTGATTAAAGATGAATTTTATAGTTCCTTTGTGTTGGACGTTTTTGTGTTAGTATAATTGATGTCTGGAGGTTATATTGTTCAATCGGGTATTCGGGATACTTTTCGTATCGGAGTACTATTTATAATAGTAAATCAATATGGATCGCTGGTTTAAAGTTATAATAGTAAATCAGTATGGACCGTTGCTTTAAGTTTTAATAGTAAATCAATATGGACCATCCGTTTAAAAGTAAATCAATCTGGACCGTTCATGAATTAGTTACTATTCAGTCCATTCTTCTATAAATAGAAGCTCATTCCTTCATTATTTCTTACGAATTCACTGAAACTCTAGAAAGAGAAACTATAGAGAGAAAGAAGAAAAGTATTCTGCTACTTCACTACTTCAGTATTAAGTTTTTCTAAGGTAAGGAATATTATTTGTTGTACTCGTAAGGGGTATTCTTTTTTTCTTATTAGTGAAGAGAACTTCTGCTATTCCATTCTTTATTATTCTGTTGGAATAACTTGTATACGCGGGATACCCTATACTTGGTGAAATTCTTTTGTTATTCCATTCTTATTATTCTGTTGGAATAACCTGTTTATGCGAAGTACCGCATACATGGTAAAATTCTTCTAATATTCCGTTCTTTATTATTCTGTCGGAATATCTTGTCTGTGCTTTTACGCCGGACCTGGTTCCATTATTTATTATTCTATCGGAATATCCTGTCTGTGAGTTTATGTCGGACCTGGTTCCATTATTTATTATTCTGTCAGAATATCCTGTCTGTGCGTTTATGCCGGACCTGGTTTCATTATTTATTATTTTGTTAGGAATAACCTGTCTGTGCAATCTATCGCACGCATGGTAAATCCCTCTATTATTCCATTCTTTATTATTCTTTTGGAATAACCTGTCTATGTGGATTACCACATGCATGGTGAATGATCCTTTGTATTCATTCCTTATTAAATTTTGGAAATGATCTGTATACATGGATTACCGCATGGCGGGAGAAAATCCATTTGCAGTTTCATATATTCTATTATACTCAGTTGGTTAAAGTTTTGGCTTCTATACTCCATGAAATTAGTGGAATATCCTTGATATTTGCGCTTCATCCAGTATCTTTTCATGGAAATATTCTTCTGAGCATTCTTGAATTTTACTGCACAAAGCAGTATCATGTTGACAATTTGGACGTTATTGAGTTCAGGATAAATTAACTTATAAATCTTTAAAATTTATTCTTGAACTTGTTTTATTGAATTATCATCATCCTCATACTTATATTATGTTGAAAGTCATTTTTGGCTTACGTGCATAGATGAACTTAGTATGATTATGAACAGAGATTATTCGGTATAATCATGACCGTAATGTGACAAATGATGTGGTAAAAGTCCTCATTGGACTGTAGTTCATTGGTGGACAGTTGTTGGTATGATTATAACCATGGATTATTCGGTATAGTCATGACCATTGATGATTACATGAATATCCTTGGCCGTAGAATAATGATGATTCGATTTTATTTATTAAGCTGAGTCTCAGCGATAAAAGTGATGAAAAACTTTTTAAATCATAGAAGATAGTAGATTTTATTCTCTACTTGACTCTTCTAATAGATTGCTTGATCTGCTGCAGTTAAACTTGTTGTCTATTATATTCTATCAGTTTAACATTATTGAAGGCTAATGATAATTTATTCTGCATTATCTTAGTCATAATATTTCTTACTAGGCTAGTTGAGCTCACCCTTTCTTTCACTGTTTTCTTCAGGAAATGAGAACGTAGCTGGAACTAGTCAGGGAACAGAGTGATGATCCTAGATGGTGCATTAGTAGTCCTCACTATTCTGTGAAATAGTATGATAATAAATGTAATGAGGACTCCATTGAGTGTGGATATTATCTAGATGACAATATTTGTATTAAAACTCACAGCCTATGTTTTGTCGTATTTTACACGACTGTTGTATAATTAAGTTGTATTTGTATTCAGTACATTGTATCTGGCGACTCAAGATGGGTGATGTATACCTGTTTTGGGAGCGTCACATTAGTAGTCCTCACTATTCTGTAAAATTGTGTGACAATAAATGTAATGAGGACTCCATTTAGTGTGGATATTTTCTAGATGGCAATATTCTTATTAAAACTCTTTGATTATGTTTTGTCGTATTTTACACTACTGTTGTATAATTAAGTTGTATTTAAATTTTATACCATGTATTTGGCGACTCAAGATGGATGATGTATACTTATTTTGGGGGCGTCACAGTTGGTATCAAAGCTTATGGATATGATCCCTGGCTGAGATATGAGACAAGAACTAGGAGGGGAGAGACGGAGAATTCCTTCGCTAGTATGACCTACCTAAGTTTATTTGGTATTTAATTGGTCGGTCAGAGTATAGAGATAATATGTGCTATGTTAATTAACCCTTGTTTTGTGACAGTATTTGAAAATGGCATCCAAAAATGTTGAGATAAGCAATGAAGCACATGAGACCGTTGAGTCACCAACGATCAATTCTCAGGATAATGTGCAACAGGAAGACAATAATCCTCAAGTAAACAATAACACCGATGAAATGACGAACGATGGTATGTTTAGAGGCTTTATGCAATTCATGCAACATCAGGCGAGAGCGACTCCTGTTTAAAATGCAGGAGGAAACACTGACAACTCTCGGATGGTCACCGCTAAGCAGTTCAAGGAGCTGGGACCGCCGGAGTTTTTGGAAAAGCCAGAACCACTTAAGGAGAAGACGTGGTTAAAGCAGATCACCAAGATATTTGATGTCTTGGGATGCTCCGAGGAGCAAAAGGTTCCCTTCGCCACCTTTATGTTGCGTGAAGAGGCAGATTACTGGTGGGAATCTGTAAAACGTACCCAGCCTAACGCACTCAAGATGTCTTGGGAGAAGTTCTAAGAGTTGTTCAACGACAAGTACTTTCCCGAAAGTATTCGTCACATGAAAGAGGTTGAGTTCATCAAGTTTGAGCAGAACAATATGACCGTGTCATAGTACGAAGCTAAGTTTGCCAAATTGTCCTGATTTGCGTCTCACTTGGTTGATAATGAGGAGAGAATGACGCGGATGTTTCTAAGAGGTTTGAAATCCGATATACGTCAATACTTAATTTCTCACAAACTGTGTTTGTATTCAGATGTTGTTAATATGGCTCAGTTATTGGAGCGTGATAACGAGTCAACTCAACCAAGAGAAAGCAACCGGAAAAATGATAATACCAGTGGTAGCAGTCATCGAAGCGGTGACAACAAACGTGGAGGGAATCAACATGCCAGAAATGGTAACCACTTTGGTGGTAATCATGGCCAAGATAATAGGAGTGGAAATTTCAAGAACAGAATGTTTTACAACGATGGAAAGATAGCAGCACCAACACCCATTTTCAAGGAAGGAGAACGACCTCCAGTTAGATGCTATAGATGCGGAGAGGAGGGACACATAAGTCTAAACTGTTCACATCCTTCCAAGGTATGTTTCAGTGGTGGAAAAGACTGTCACATAGCCCGATTTTATCGTGCACCAAAGTCAAGTCCAGCTGGGACGGTGGCACCAAAGGCGGATACGGACAAAACAAAGTTGGTGGTTTCAGGGAGAGCGTTTTTTGCGACTTCTCAAAAAGCGAGTAACCCGAACGAAATTAGCACGTGTTAGTTAATTATAAATTCTTGCGAAGTCTATACCTTATTAGATATCGGTTATACTTAGTTGATTAAAGTTTTGACTTCTATACTCCATGAAATTAGTGGAATATTCTTGATACTTGCGCTTCATCCAGTATTTTTTCATAGAAATATTCTTCTGAGCATTCTTGAATTTTACTCTACAAAGCAGTATCATGTTGACAATTTGGACGTTATTGATTTATGGATAAATTAAATTATAAATCTTTACAAATTTTTCCTTGAACTTGTTTTATTGAATTCTTATATCATTGTCATCATCCTCATGTTTATAATATGTTGAAAGTCATCTGTAGCCTGTAGTGCATAGATGGACTTGGTATGATTATGACCAGGGATTATTCGGTATAATCATGACCGTAATGTTATAAATGATGTGGTAAAAGTACTCATTGGCCGTAGTGCATTGATGGATAGTTGTTGGCATGATCATGACCATTGATGAATACACGAATATCCTTGACCCATAGTGTATGGATAATTTATGGTCGTGATACTAATGAATATCCTTGGCCGTAGTCCAAGGATGATGTGGTTTATTTATTAAGCTGAGTCTCAGCGATAAAAGTGATGAAAAACCTTTTAAATCATAGAAGATAGTAGATTTTATTCTCTACTTGGCTCTTCTAATGAATTATTTGTTCAGCTGCAGTTAAACTTGATGTTTGTTATATTTTATCAGTTTAACACTGTTGAAGGCTAACGATAAATTATTCTGCATTATCTTAGTAATAATATTTCTTACTGGGCTAGTTGAGCTCACCCTTTCTTTCACTGTTCTCTTCAGAAAATGAGAACGTAGTCGGGACTAGTTGGGAAACAGAGTGACGGTCTAGATGATATCATTAGTAGTCCTCACTATTCTGTTAAATAGTGTGACAATAAATGTAATGAGGACTCCATTGAGTGTGGATATTGTCTAGATGACAATATTCTTATTAAAACTCTTAGATTATGTTTTGTCGTATTTTACACGACTGTTGTATAATTAAGTTGTATTTGAATTTTGTACCATGTATTTGGCGACTCAAGATGGGTGATGTATACCTATTTTGGGGGGGTCACAATACTATTGTTGTAATTATTTTCAAAAATATAATAGAATATGTAATTCATTCTTCCAATTATTCCTGAAAGACGAAACTCCCAGTAAAAATTGGTTAGTGTAAAGGATTTTATTTAAATGAATTTTATTGTTTGGGTTGATTTAATTTATAAGTTAATTTCTTTGTTGGCCCAAATTTGATTAATAGTCCATTAGTTGATAAAAAGATATTATTGCTAAATATTTCCTTAATATTTATCCTGTTTTGAATCATAGTTAGATATGCTCTTTGATAAAGAGTCTTTTTAAATGAGTTGACTAAGCAATCCTGTTAGACTATGTCTCCTTTATTTTACCTATCTGATATATGATTTGGATATTATATTTTTATTAATTGTATTCTTATATCTATTAAACTCTTTAATTGCAAAAATCTTGTGATATACCAACTGAACTAGTTTTCATGCTAACTTATTCATAATATATATGTTGGTCAACTGCATTGGCTAAAGAGATTTATCAACTATGTATTCTTTGCTAATATTCAAAATATAGTCATTAAGTTCCTTCTCTATATATATTACTTCTTATTGACTAAAACAGGGACGCAATAACATAAGGGAAGTATACATCAATTCAGTGAAATCAAAGCAAGTATCAGTATTATACAAAGATACTTCCATAGAGAGCTATCAAAGTTTATTTCCTGCAAGTCTTGTTTTAGTATTAATTCTTTATTAGCTGGAAATAAGAATTCTTTGTAATCATATATTTCTTGTAACCAAATCTGAGTTTAAGTCTAGTTTGGCTAGACTGATCCAATAATAGATAGGGTTTGTTCAAAGAGAGATCTCAAGGTTGCAGAGGTGCAAAGGTCTCAGTGGTGAGAAAGGTTGCAGAGGTGCAAAAGGGTAGTGGTATCCATCAGTGGAAAGCTTACTTTGAACAGGGAAGTTTTTGTATTGTGTATTGAAAAGTTTATTTAATAAAGTGAGTTTCCAATACCATTTGGTATTGGATGTGAATTAGGCCACTAGATTAGAGGATATGGGCTGAACCGCGTAAAAATCTTGGTGTGATTTACTGTTCTTTTGTTTCTGTTCTATGTTTTAGTATTGTGCAGATTCGGATTTAACTTGTGGTCAAAATTTATACTAAAACAGACAGGTATTAGTTGTCCAATTATAACAGACGAAGAATATATATTAAAGCAGACAAGTATTAGATGTCCATTTATAACAAACGAAGAACATAATTAATACGGACAAGGTTAAACCGTCCGATTATAACTTTAAAAATTGACCACTGTAGATCACTTTTGGGTATTTACACCTATTCAACCCCCTCTAGGTGTGCTTAACTAAAGAATTACAGAATACTTTCATCCTCTGCTCCAGCTTCTCCTCAAAGCCTTGTTTGAGATTTTGAACCAATTCTTATAGTTGAGTTTGTAATTGTCGAATAGTGTTTGTTTGTTCCTTAACCCGAGTTTCCAAGTTTTTGCGTCGCTGATTATTGGTCACCATGGCTGGATCGGAAGGGATCTGATACCAATTATAAGGAATTGGTCATACAGAAATGGACAATTAAGAAGAATTTAGTAAACAGGGATAGGAAATTGGATTGAGAGAGAAGAGCTAGAGAGGGGAAGAAGAAATAACAGTTAATAGAGAGAAACAGATTCATTATTTTCATTCATAGTTGCAAAATGTGATAGATCACATACATATACTCTCACCTCAGCTCTTTAGGTATGCTCTTTACTCATGCCTAATATCAGCTCTAACAGACTTATAGTAAAAAGACAGTAAGGACCAACTTAAAATAATTAAAGGACTGAAATACCCTCTCACTTAACTATCTGTATTAATGTCATTTAACTAAATTAGCTAACTTGATTAGCTAGTTGTGTTCCTTACAGCGACACTGGAGCAAGATTTCTCATCATTATATAAAAGTAGAAACACACTAAACTTCTCGCTCTTCTAGGATAATTATGTTCATCGATAATTACAAATCAAAAGTATGAAATGGTATCCCATTTTAATTCTTATGGCAGAATCCATCAAAGACATATGTTTGATTGGTGGGAATGGACTGGAAAAGACTAGAAATGGAATGACAATTCCTTCAGGAGTAACTTAAAACATGTTTAGTTAGTCATTTGGAATGACCATTCCATTCCTTTAGATATTAATTCCCTTCTCAGTTATAATGTTATTTTTCATTCTTATCTTTATAGTTAGGTTTATTTCATTCTGTGCTAAGGTAGTATTTGATTACATCTGAATACATCTTAATAGATAGATGTGCATCTTATTCGCTCAGAAGGCTAAACTTGTTTGGTAATTTTTTTTACCTCTTAATGTCTCTTAATCGGTAAGAAACAAATATAATTCTAAATCATTTAAATGCAAGTCTGAACGAAAATTATCATTTTTGGACCAAAATAACCTCTTCACACAGGGTCGGCCCTGAGTTTTTCAGGGCCTAAAGCGAAAAAAAATTGGGCCCTTTGCGAATTTCTATTAAGATAGGTATAAAAAAACTAAGAACTTTTTCTGAAAAAAGAGCATAAATACAAAAGAATACCAAATATAATAACTGACTATTTCAATATTTTTAAAGCATCATTCAGATATCACATTATCACTAATTTAAAAAAGTAATCAGTTCAAAGACATAATATCATCAATAGAGGGGTGGATGATATCATCAACAGCTCCTCTTGAATAACACTCACTTATAATGGGCAAATTATAAATAAAGAAGCATAAAATTTTATAGTTCAGGTAATGGAATGTAACCTTACTGAATTTCAAATAGTTTCACCGAGATCAATCAGGGGGTGACATATCCAAACTATGACAAGAGTTCACCTGTTTGGTTATTCTTCAAATAGTACCCATAGTAGATAATGTAAAACTCAAAATCTTCCCAGCAAGAGTTTACCTATTTTCTTTTGTATTATATTGGCTATATTATGACCTCAGTCTTTAACTGTCAAATTTTAATACTAATATGTAAAGTACGCATGACCCATAGTCTATTAATAGAGATAATCGTAAAGTCTGCACTAGCCAGATTAAAAAAAATGGGATTATACATATGTGCAAAGAAACACAAGAATGAGTAAAGACATAATTATGATGGACAAATGCATAGACTAACAAAGATTGAAATTAATTGAGACATATTGAAGTAATTGTTTTTTAATTTATGTGAATTGGTTGGTATTTTTTTTAAATGTACATATTAGAATTTTTAATAGTGTTGGATCTAGTTTTATTTATGTAATAATTTTATTTGTCAAAATTTTAAATATTTTAAAGAATGATTCTATATAATCAATTATATTCATCCATTTAAATAAAATTAGCCATACACTGATTTGTATGATATAAGAAAAAAGGGGCCTAAAAAATTTGGGCCTAAAGGCCAGGCACCTTGGGTTTTTGTCCCTAATCAAACCCAACAGATTTGTGTGCCGTTTAACACCAGATCTGTGAGTTAGGGCTTGATTTAGGATGCACGGTGGAATTTTTTTTTGGTTCCTTTACATAAGTATACAACAAATAGAAAGTAATTACAAGAAAAGTGCATCAACCAAATAATTACAAAAAGAGTGTAATTAGGACTCATATTACAAAAAATAGTACAATTCACATTAATAAGGAAACCTAAAATCAAGGACAAATAACTGTCATAATTAATAATTCAAATTCAAATATTTGGATCTAACAATAAAAACAAATTCATATTCAAAATAATAATTCAAATTTAAATATTCAAATTCAAATCTTCATCTCCCTCACATACACTTTGAAATAATAGTCCACCGCTACACCGCCGCTACACCTCACATACTCCGCTGCTACACCGCCATGAATCTCCATTGTCCAAAACGCCAATGAGAATAAGAAGAAGATTCGCCCTAAAAAAAGTTTAAAATAAATAGATGTAACTATTAATGTTCTGAAATTTTTTTATAATTATTTTGTTACTCATAAATAATAAAATGGTTACCTTTGTATGAATGGTTGGCTACCAACTGCATCACATTCAAACGAAATTGGTAACTTAATAAAATTGAATTGATTACCTTGGTCTGAAGGTTTGGCTACCAACTGCACTATGAAAAAACTGCAGGTGTGGATGTGAATTAGTTACTTTGGTATGAAGGTTTTGTTACCTTGGTACGAAGGTTTGTTTACCTTGATCTGAAGGTTTGGTAACCAACTGTACTAAGAAAAAAATTTAAAGTGTGGAGGTTGATTGGTTCCTTTGATATGACAATTTGGTTACCTTGGTATGAAGGTTTGGTTACCATCATCCAGTATTCATATCCACCGCCATCATTCAGTATTCATATCCACCGCCACCACCGCCTGAATCTTCATACCCACCTCTATTTTGACCCTTCATTTTGAGAAGCTACTGGAGATATACAATTGGTTGACTCATAAATATATATATATATATATATATATATATATATATATATATATAGAAAGAATACGTGACCTTGAAGAGGAATTCACGTGAGACTGGAGCCACTCCTCATGGCGGAGATTCGGAGGGGTAATAATAATATTAATATAATTGAACCGATCTTGCTCAAGAATATTGCAATCTCCTGTGGACCGTAACACATTTTTGAACCAGTAACATCATTTCCTTGGCAACCCTTTTCCTCCAAAATATCAACCCTCAAGTCCACGGCTATAAATTGGCCATCTGACTTCCGACTTAGAGCCCTGAGCCGCTCAACTATTCAGTCAACCACTTCTTGAACTTATGGTTGTAGCTCTAAAGTTCCAAATGTTTCCAAATGTTACCGATGACTGTCTTCTTCATTAATTATTATATATATATATATATATATATATATATATATATAGAGAGAGAAAAAAAAATACGTTGAATGAAGAAGAAGAGTGTTGGTAAACTGCATTTGTTATAGATGAGGAGAGAGAAGAAGTCATGGGTATAACTAATCCTTAAATTAAGGAATTCTAATTGAATTATAATTCCCTAAATTAAGGAATCCTAATTACACTAGAATATGTAAATAAATATGAAAGTGTATTATTTATGTAAATATTATATGAGTGCACTATTGATGTAATTATTTTTAAAAATATATTAGAATATATAATTGTTTCATTTTTTTTTTTTG
The DNA here is from genome assembly GCA_020205505.1 of Panax japonicus. NCBI lineage: Eukaryota > Viridiplantae > Streptophyta > Magnoliopsida > Apiales > Araliaceae > Panax > Panax japonicus. The sequence goes on from CM035100.1 coordinate 9,122,842, forward strand.
AAGTGGAATGAATTGATCGAGATGATAGATGATTAGTGCGAATAGGATATTCCTTCGTTGTCTGTTCTTCGTCGCCTTTGTTATACTCTCTCTTTCTCTCTAAAAGTACTCGTAAAGGTTCAATCTTTTTGGAAGCACATGCCTGCTATGATAATGTTTATACATATTCCTCGGCTTAGTAACTTGAATGTGAGTGAAGAAGCTCGTTGCGGTGTGGGTTTGTGTATACCATCCGCTATAGATGATATTTACAGCTTGAGCTATGATTTGGTTTTTGGGATTTCTTGTGCTGGGTTTAGGTATGGAGGAGGCACCACTGGTCTATATTGTGTTGGAAAAATTTGAGTTCATATATTGTATTTTGAGTTTATCTTGAAACTTCTATCTAACTAGCAAGGTAGGTTTTGAAAGTGATAGGTTAGTGTTTACAGTGGTTATGGTCCTATATAGGAAGATAAGAAACTGTATTGTTGAGCAGGTAGAGGAGAGGAAAGGTAAAAATGGTAAAAATTCAGATATTTTGAAAAAATTAATTATTAAATAATATTTTTTTATTTAGATATAATTTTATTTAATATTTTATATATTATTCACATATCTAAAATGTATTTAACATTGAATTTTTATCGTAGACAACCTAAGCCTCGCTCACAGACTTACCATCGATCGATCTATCTATCTATCTCTTTTCTCGCTCTTCTCTGTCCTCTCCCTTCTCTCCTCCATCTCCTCTAAAATTGATCGTATAGTTTTCATTTTCTAGGTAATTTTGCTTCTCCTGCTGTTCTCTTTCAATTCGGTAAGACATCTAACTTCAGTTTACTTATATTTGTCATTTCTTAAATTTGTTCATCCATTTGTACTTGATCAAATCTGATTTTGGTTATATTTGGTGATTTTGGTGCTCAATCAATTTTTATTTTGGTTATATATGCACCACTATGAATATTAGAATTGGGAAAACACAAAAGCCTATTTTGTTAGAGGGAGGATCATATTTTGTAAGAGCTTTTGGTAGTATTTTAATGAACACATCTCACCTTCAATGCAAAATAACGAAGTATTGAAGCTGCTCATCTACAATCTGCCTTCTTTTAACATGTAAACTTATACCATTATAACGATTCGACCAAGTATGGAATCACCACTTTTATTATCTGTTTCTTTTATCCAGTAGGCTAGTTATTTGGCATACTGTGTTTATGAGTGACAGAGTATGTGCTATCAAATGGAAACCAGCATTAAAAAATTATACTAAATTAAAAATAAAGAAAAAGTCCTTGGGAATATCCTCATCAAGATGAAGCAAAACCCGTTGATAGTTGAAATTCTCTGCCATGACCATTTTATAGCATATCTGATGATACTGCACTTGCAGCAAACATTAATATGTAAACAGAAACAAAACATGTACTCCATATATAGTTGAAAGTAAACCAAATCCTTAATGACAAACATCGAATATTGCACTTACAAATGCATTAGAGGTTGCTAAATCTCTATTCTAATGTTTAAATCAATATTGAAGTAAAGTACAACTACAGAAAGGGTACTGATATGTTTCTTCTGCATATGTTTCCATATATTTAGGTTTTGCTCTTTGCGGGGCCTCCAAAAGCTAACAGGCAACCCATGAGATTATGCTTCCTATGATGTTGCTGTAGTTTACGTTTCAAATTTCTCTGCTTTTCCTTAATTTCAGTTGATGATATATCCATTCGGATCGAACTTCTCTGTTGGTATTGAGATAAACATGTCCCTTAATTCCTCTGTAATGTCAAAATCTTCAAGAACCTACAGACGTTTTACAAATTATTATAAATGGCATATGCTAATGTACCAGGACACGAAAGAAGTAAAAAAGAGGAGCGAATGCAGCCAAATTAACCTTGAAAACTCCATCCACATTTCGACCACCCACAACGAAAGAACATCCTGTATTTTAGCAGCCAAGCGGTATCTCTAACATCTTGCCATAATCACCACCATAATATTTGGCCTGCAAACCAATCGGTAACTACTACTACTTTTGTTCTTAATATGTTAACTTTTGTCATGGTATAATTCTTGGCTCTTGCTGACTCATCTTTTGTATATGCCCACTAGTGCTTGTTTTCATTTTTAGTGTAGACCTTTATGTTATGTTTGTTCACAAGGATTATACTTGGGATATGATTGCCTTGTTTGTTTTTAAATTTAGACTCAAGTGTCTTGTTTGTTTTTAAATTTAGACTTGGAGCTATTAGTCTAGAGATTATAAAATGACTTAGTGTCTTTAGATTATAATTATAATCCCAGGATTATATTCCTAAGATTAATGGTCTTAGGATTATAATCTCATGGAATCCTTGCAAACAAACATAGCCCTAAAGTCCTTAAGATCTGACTCATATATATATATATATATATATATATATATATATATATATATATATATATAGGGAGATGATCCATGGAAAACGTTAGATATTAACACTATTTCAACTAACTCTAATCTAGCCGTCCAATATTAGAGTTAATGGCTGAGATGAATGCCCAGCCGCTAGAGGGAGTAGCGGCCAGCAATAAATTAAAAAATCATCTCTGCTGGCCGCTAGAGGGAGTAGCGGCCAGTCAAAACGTCGACGTTTTGACTGGCCGCTACTCCCTCTAGCGGCCAGTAGAAAGGATTTTTTAATTTGGCTCGACTGGCCGCTACTCCCTCTAGCGGCCAGTAGAAAGGATTTTTTAATTTGGCTCATGCTCCAGCCGCTAGAGGGAGTAGGGCCAACAATTTTTTTTTGGCTTAATTACATTATCCTGATTATCCTCTCACATACTATTTATTAATCAATAAATAAAATAATAAAAAATTATAAGAATAACTATAAGGATAATCAATAATTATCTTTATACTTATTAAGATATTATCCATATACATATTGCTTATTAATCAGTAATTATCTTAATAAGTATAAAGATAATTATTGATTATCCTTATAGTTATTCTTATAATTTTTTATTATTTTATTTATTGATTAATAAATAGTATGTGAGAGGATAATTAGGATAATGTAATTAAGCCAAAAAAAAATTGTTGCCCCTACTCCCTCTAGCGGCTGGAGCATGAGCCAAATTAAAAAATCCTTTCTACTGGCCGCTAGAGGGAGTAGCGGCCAGCAATAAATTAAAAAATCGTTTCTGCTGGCCGCTAGAGGGAGTAGCGGCCAGTCAAAACGTCGACGTTTTGACTGGCCGCTACTCCCTCTAGCGGCCAGCAAAGATGATTTTTTAATTTATTGTTGGCCGCTACTCCCTTTAGCGGCTGGGCATTCATCTCAGCCAATAACTCTAATATTGGACGGCTAGATTAGCGTTAGTTGAAATAGTGTTAATATCTAACGTTTTCCATGGATCATCTCCCATATATATATATATATATATATATATGGGAAATGATCCATAACAAGTATTTGTTATAGATGAAATTTGGGCAAATAACATCTATACCACACATTACATAAATGAAAGGCGGGGATTTAAAAGGAAACACCGCCATCCGCTAGTTGAACTAGCGGACGCTGCTTAATAAATTTTGAGACAGAATTGCCCTTAATCTTCGTCCTTGCTGAATCTATAGCGTACGAGCGCTGCGACAATTCGAAACCCTCCTCTGTGGCGAATCCTCTAAACTAAACCCTTGATTCCATCCTCTGCGGCCTCTGTGTGATTCCATCCGCTGCTGCGTGTGTGATTCCATCCTCTACTGCTTGTGTGGCGAATCCTCTAAACCAAACCCTCCTCTGCAGTTTCGATTTCGAGGTTCATTCCATATTGACACTTCCATTGTTTTCCATGGCTGGGAGAGTGGGTGTCACAGTAAATAATCTGGCTATATGAATACCATTTGGAGAAAAGTGTTTACTTAACTGATTGCTACATACTGGGGCGTTCTATGAGCGGACAGAGTATAGAATTTCTTATACATATAGCTCTGTGTTCTCCAATTTCCAGTCAGTCGTGGTTAGTTTCCAGCCTGATTTGCTTTCTCTAGTGTTGGTTCCGGTTTATGCCTTTTCTAGTAGGAAGAAGGGTAGGAGAGTATCTAAGGCCCAAGGGAAAAGGTATTACTGGGTAGGGATAAACTTAATATAACGTTAAATTAATCATCATATCCATTGTAATTGGATAGAATTTGAAAAGCTTGTGCTGTGATAAAATGTAAAAAGGACAATTGTTCCAATTAATATTAAAGTCAAAGTTTCATTTCGCTGCCTTCTTTTCTGCCCAAATTTTGGAAAGAAGAAATTTGTAGGTCGAGGTGGAGACCATCCTCCAATTTGGGGAAACTTGCTTCCACTTCTTTCATTTTGCTTCTCTACCAAATCAGTAGTATATTTGGCACTAGCGCGCTCCTTTGGGTATGCGTTAGTGTCTTGGAATCCCATTCTTATGCCAAAGTGTCTAGTCATCTTCATTGCTAACTATTATGGTACCAAGATAGGAGGGGAGACAATCACTAGAATTTCAGCTAACTCAGTTCAATATTAGTACACCACATTGTTGTTAGTCAGCCTTCAGCTTATTACATAGAACTACAGCAATATATATTGGTAGTAGTGGTTAGTTAATGCAGATTTTGGTACAAAGGCCAAGTGATTCACATAGTCACATCTCCTTCGAATCTACCTCAACACCAGCTTCTGTCACTGTACACGCGACAGTCAAATTGGGTACTTGGTGGCATTTGTCTTGCAATCACTTGCACTTGTTCTTCACTATGGAATATTCTTCAGGTAAAATCTAGTTACACTACAAAGAATGTATTTTTTATAACTAGATTAACATTACTCCTTGTTATTGAATTGAAATATTATATATCAATGTTACAAATTAACTTACTGATTCATATAATATATCCAGACAACAACTATTAAGGCGTACCCTGATGAAATAAAAGTAGTGTTTTTCTTTTGCTGCTTTGGAACCATCCAGTGTGCAATATTCTCTAAAATATGTAACGAAGTCCAGGTGCTTGGATGCTGCCATTGTAGACAGACATGTTGAAAGACCTTCAAGCAGAATGGTACAACATTTTGCTCTATTTGTTTTTCAGATAAATGAATCTTATAAATAGCATTATTTTCCCTAAAAATATGATAATAAATCTGCTACTATGAATTGTCCTTACAATACTAATTGAATTTTTTTTGCAATGCAACCTGGCTTATATTACCAATGTATTGGTAGTAAACCTACAGGTTCTTCTCCCTTATCAACTTTAAGGACTGGAATTTGATAGCAGTATGTAACTGTACAAATAATCAACATATTGACATGTTCAATTAGGTAAAAATTGTTGTAATTAGGTATTTATTGAAAAATTGGAACACAAGTCTGGCACGTCTATATTTGCTGAGTATTGGGTTCCTGTCCGGCTTTCCAGTGTGCAAATTGAGCAGTACTGTGATCGAGTCAGCTGATGATCTTTTATTATATGCTTTGTCATTTACTTGGCTTGGTTGATATGATTTTGAAAATATATTTGCCCTTTTAACTTGTGCTTATTAAGTGTTTGTTTTCAGTGCTGTGACCAACCTTATCTTGTGGATCATTCTGTGCAAAGCTTTCTCACAACTGGTCTTCCCGAGGCTGACAATTTGGATGTCGGAATAAAGCTTTTTTCACACACCATTCATCAAGACCAGAAAATGACCTGCCCTGAATATATAGAAACTGGATATCTAAGTCAACCTGGAAGTGAATTAGTTCCTGCTTCTGCAAATGTCGAAGTTCAGATACCTAACAAAGTGCAAGATAATTTCCTACTTCTGCAAATGTCGAAGTTCAGATACTTAACAAAGTGCAAGATAATGTCATTGCGCAAGTTTCGGAATTCATGTACTAATTGCTTGTTTAGTCAATTACACTGTGTGTAGATTATATAATTATTTTAGATAGAGGTGAACTTATATATAGATTTTGCAGGGGTTGAAAAATTGGTAAAACTCATGCAACCTGACTGTGGATTTTAATATTAAATTTGGCTTGTCGAATTATGCTTGCCATGGATTATTGTAACACTTCCACAATTTTTGTTTTGTAATATTACATATTAATATTTTGACATGCGAAGACTTGCTTGAGAATTATTTTCTATTCTCTTTTCTCTATTCTCTGCGACTTGAATTATTTTTTTATTCTCTATTCTCGGATTTTCTAGTTGCTTACGCGAATATATATCTAGCTGCTTGCTTGGGATCTAGTTGCTTACGCGAATATCTATCTAGCTGCTTGGGATCTAGTTGCTCAATATATTGCATATTGCATGGATCTAGATTTGATTTAGAGTTCCGCTAGATCATCTAGCGGATGAAGTTTTATCCCAGAAATCCAAGGCGTTAGGGGCAGGTCTCAAAATTTATTAAGCAATGTCCGCTAGTTTAACTAGCGGACGACGGTGTTTCCTTTTTCATTCCCCACCCTTGATTTATGTAATGTGGGGTATAGATACTATTTGCCCAATTTTCATCCATAGCAAATACATGCTATGGATCATTTCCCTATATATATATATATATATATATATATATATATATATAGGCTAGCATACTTCAAATAATTTGACGTGTCAATTAGATTAGAGTTAGGGATTGCATTTGAGATTATTGTTCCATTTTATTTTCTTTTTTGTGCTGGACATTATTGTTCTTATTTTTTAGACATAGTTATCGTAGGTTGCAGAGTGGGGGAGGATGAGCATGTGTGATATCTCCAACGAATGGTTTGTTCTCCTGTCTGAGGCATGCATACCTCTTCACAACTTCATAGTTTTATCACTACATATCAAGATCTCTTTTCAGCTTTATGGATGCATATGAAGACCCTAGACCCTATTGAAGAGGGCGCTATAATGACAACATGGTTCACGTGGTTAACATCACTCAACGGCGCAAAGGGTCTCAGTGGTTTGAAATTAATTGAAAACTGACATTTAACATTGTTGAAGATGATACTTATTACCCAAAGTTTGAGTAGTTCTGCAGACCAGCACTACTTTCCAACCATGTTGAGCATCCATTTGCCCTGCCTCTTGGCAAACAGGAGCATATTACCTATGTGGACAGTGGACTGGTCTAGAGATGGTGCACATCCTGCTACAAGCTCAAACATGGAGATGTAATAACCAGCAACTTCAGCTCTAATAACCATTCGTTGAAAATAATTGTTTGTTGGTGAATATTATATTACTTTTTGTTTATTTCTATATATGATTTGTATTGGCTTTAAGGCTCTCTTTTTTTCATAAAGGTGTTTATTTGAATTTTAAATGCATAAAAATATATTAAAAAATAATTTTCTAGTGAAGATGATAAAAGTTCTATTTAAATTTTTTTTATACAAGTTTGTAGACTGGTATATAAAAAAACAAAAAAAGATCATTTCACATTTTATTAAACATTTAAAGCAGAATGGTGAATTTATTCCTGACGGAATAAATGAACAAACCAAACATAAAAATTGAATGACCATTACATTCCCATTCCCATTCTTTTCCTTTAAGTCATTCCATTCCATACATGCCAAGGAATGAGAACCAAACATGGTCCTAGTACTTCAGCACACAAGCATATAATACAAAACCAAGAAGCGTATACAGAATAGAAACATAAAAAGGGGAAAAAATGGTTACTTATTTTCACGGAATATACATTTCCCAAGAATTTTCTGCACCATAAGCTTCACGAAGATAATAATGGCTCATCAATTTGTATATTTTCAGGAAGCATGATTCCTTCAGAGAAGATGAACATATTGGATGCACCAAAGATGTTGGCTACTTGAAGCACTGCCATTTGATATACAGCAGTCATTGGCAAGACTGCGTCGGGGAGGCAAGGGATACATTCAGGAAGATATTCTTTCTTATTAAAAGTAGGAGCATATAATGTTAAAACTGTCTGACAAAATATAAACCTGCAAAAGTGAAAAATTAATTTACAAATGTATCATCTTCGGATTCATATAAAGTTAGTTACATGAGAAACATATAGCAAACTAATTCAAGAAAGTTAGCAAATTAACGTATGGAAGTTGCACAGCCATTTGGGAGTGCATGTTTCTAGTTACTTATTAACTTCTCTCAATGCCACAAAATTTATGAGCTTTTCTTTTTTCAAATGTAATTTCTATGTAAATGCATTCAACAGGAAAAAGATAAAACAATCCTTCTCTATACAAAAGCGTCCTAATTATTTGCTTTGAAGATCTCGAAAATATACCAAACTATCAAATATCGTTTGATATGATCTAGTTGAAATTCTAATAGCTAAGTTATCCACAAAAAAGAGAGAGAGCGAGAGAGTTGGAGAGGGAGGAAATGTTGAATCACCATTTACACACTTTATTCCACTTTATTATTCAGTGACATCTGTAGTTGTCGGTGATTATCAAAACCTTGTGAAAGAGAAGAAAAAAGAAGTTGAAAGGTACCTTAGAAGCAAACACCTTAGGAATGGATCAGTTAATACTTGAGCCCAAACAGGATTGAGACCATCTGAAGTTATCAACATTGATCCCCAGTGATCCAATGACGAGGAAACCAGGTTTTCAGCCTTGTTACACATATCCTGAAAATGACTTCCCTATTTTAGTCTACTAAACTAAAGCAACTAAATACAAAAGAGCAGGGAGCAGTTTGATTTTTATTCACCATTTCAATATCAGATCCAGAAAATCCAATCAAGAGGAGGAAAGCCTGCAAAGGAGCTGTCAGGAAACTGGTAAATATACTTCCACTTGACTGACGAGTAGAATCTACAGCTCCAGGTATAGGAGGCGAAGAGGTTGGAGATAGAAGCATCGCAATAGGCTCTCCTTTTTCTGCTCCATTTATAGCCTATAGCATGTTTGAAACCAGGGTTAGCAAGACGGTGAAATTTAGCAATTTATTCAATGCACTAGATGTAACTTTTAAAGGTAATCAACTTATCGATTTTACCGATTAGGTTACCTAATAATCAACTTTTTAGGATAAAACAACTGCATATCCCTAATTTTCAATCATGTCAAGAGTTATATACTCTTTACCCAAAGTATAATTAAGCAATTCACCTAGTATATTTATACTCCTTTACATTAAGAAACTAAAGACTGGGTATATAAAATAAGTACAACCTCACCAAAGAGAATATTCTTGTTATGTTTGAAAATTCTAAATAAGAAGATTTTCATGGTTAAATATGAACATGTTTGTGAGTAAAGAATTAGTATTAAGATACTTGCCTTGAAGGATTTACTGCTATCGCTGTCAATAACAAGAAAAAGTGGCCTTCTTGTAAATGGAATGAAGTCACAAGGGTAAATGCAATTTAAACCTGAAAACAAAATTTTTGCAAGTCATTAGATATTTTTCATACTGTCACCTTCAATTGCAATGTAACTGACTAGATCAGGTTTGAACATAAACGGTGCTTTAGTAATGCCTCCATATACATAAACTGGCAGGGAAGTGAACCCGAAACCATAGTGCATATAACCCACAAACAAAACCACAACTAAGGAAATCCAAACTAAAAAAATGCAGTGTTCTAAAAGGTGGACGCCTAGGCGCTAGACCCCCCTGGCGCCTCGCCTACGCCAAAAAATTCCTCCAAGAAATTAGACGGGACCTAGGCAGACTATGCGGGTCCTAGGCGGAAAAGGCGGGGCTTAGGCGAAAAGTTTTTTTAAAAAAATTTAATAACTACCCAAACCAGATCTTGATATATTTATTTTTCTAATGATTTACCATATTCATAATGTAGGTTAAAAGCATATCAAATCACAACGAGAAGTAAACAAGATCAAGTCAAAATGAATAATTTTATTATAGTTGTAATTTTTTGAACTTGTACCAACTTCAAATTATATAAATGATGATACAATTGTAATATTTAGTTTAATTCAATATAATTCTTAAATTTATATTTAGTTTATTAAGCTTTAATAATGAATTGAATTCTTGAAATTTTAAATTTTATTATTTAATAGCAATCTTATTTATGAATAAAACTAATACGTTAAAGATATGTGTTTGAACTTTAAACAAAGGCCTTTATTATCTTTATTATAGATTGTTTTGCTTTATATTATTGTTTTGTTTGGATAAATGTAAGATAAAATATTAAAATTGACTTATAATCAAAAATCCCGCCTAAGGCCCCGGCCGCCCGCCTAGCGCCTTTTAGAACATTGAAAAAATGAAAAACATTCAACTCCTTACTTGTAAGTTATCAAATTTGTATACAACTAGTAGTAGGTGAAAATCTGAAATCAATAAAAGCAGCCCATGTAAAAAGGATGTATATAAAGAAGGAAAAGGAGCACCAAAAAAGAACTCGTCGTACAAAGAAATGCCTAAAAAATGAGCACTAGAAAGTTAGCAATGGGGAAACAAATAAATATGGCCATAAAGGGCAGAGATCATTTGGCAGTTTCACTTGGGTTCTGTGAAGATTATCAATAGCCCTCAATGCTTCAGCTCGAGATGAGACTCCATGATGTAAGATTTTTAAAAGGTTTGGAACTCTCTCTCTCACTCACTCTCCTTTTCCCTGTTTGCTTTCGCTCATATCTAGTAACAATATCAATTTCCTCTCTAGATGGATCAACTTTCATATCACTTCTATAAAATATTTGATGCTTTTGAACCCGACTTATTTCTGATGCTTTTGAACCAAACTTATCTCTTCTAAACAGGAAGCACCATCATAATTTTCCATCAACGAGATAAACAACTTAATCAAACTGTTTCATCCCAAAAAAAGGCTGTGGCCCTATGTTAGCTTCAACAATGAACTGCGTATGAGCATGTTACAAATAGTTTAACCAATAGACTCAAAAAGTAGAGAGATGTTACTCAAGCTGTGAAGGAACACCTTTGAAGGAAAATGTGAGTGTTATTAACCATCAAACAGGAAACTAATCACTGGAAGGGGTTAATATTAGGGGGAGACTAAGCCTTCCAAAAGGGTGATGGGATGGAGGAGCTTTTTTTGTCTCGGGATTAGCTTTCTGTATGACAACAATAGAAATTTACTCAAGATCTTATGAAACTGATTGAAACAAGTTTACACTTTCATCTTCTGCTGTAGTATTATATAGTATGAAAGATCATCAGGATATTTAACAACAAAATAAATGGACCTCCTCCTCAGCTTCTGCAATAAATTCCTGATATGCTTATGTATTCAGAAAAAGAGAGCACTTAACGTTAATGATTATGTAGTTCAGGAGGCAAATGCAACTATATACAGTTTTTGCCAAGGCATACTTCACTAGCCAAGTAGCTCAAAAGTACTAAAATATCACCTCTTAGCAAATAATCTGATTCGGAGATCATCTATGTCTATATGCCTAAGTATGATGAGTAGAACTCAATGATAAGAAAGATCCCTTCAAGACAATTTTAACAAAGTGAAAAGAGAAGCATCTAGGTCACTGGAAATATTGTAAATTATTTGGAATTCCCATTAGAGAGGCTCACATTCATTGATCACTTGTGTAATAACACCTGACATATTCTTTTAAGGAAATACGAAATATATAATGAAGAACCAGAGTGGGAAATTAATATGATCAATGACATGTAAGCAAAAGGAAAAGTAATTAATAGATCCAACGCTATCTATAGTAGATTTGTCAATGAGTTGTAAAAATACCTCCATTCCCACGAGCACCAATATGCAAGCCAGTATGGTCTCTTAACCAATCTCTTTTACTTTGCTCAGATGAAGGGTTAGAGCAGCCAGTTAGAGAATTAGAAGTGGCTTCAGAGTGCATGGAACGAGACTCAAAGTTCTTTAGGTTGTTTTGAGCATTGCTAGTAGAAGTTGCAGAACGGGATGGAGATGACAGTCTATGTCCACTACTTCCTGAAGCAAGTAAAAAGTAACCTGCATTACTTCAGAATTAAGGCAAAGTAAATTAGAAGTGGCAGGCTGAGTCGAAAGAAGCTGTGGAACCTGAAGCAGAAAGATATATTAAAAGAACTCCATCAGGAGGGAGCTCCTCACATACAGTTGCCAGGACCTGTCAATGGAAGCAAAGAAAAGTTGTCAATAACAGTATTCTTATGGATTTCTTCCAACACGCTGTTTCAAGAATTGAGATATCTCATGGTACTTTTCCTATAAGTCTGATTGCACTACTTATGCACGAGTTCCAAGGAAGATTGGGGGCGGGGCGAGGTCATGATACTGGGGTCTGATGGCATACATAATCAAGTTTCGATTTGCAATTACAGTTATATTCTAATGCAATCAGCATTCAAATCGAGTGGGTTCTCAACTGATTTGAAACCCAGCCCCAAAAATTAGCTTTACAGTCATTACAGTTATAAATAAACCCTACAGAATTGGCTGTTTGATTGATAATTCAATTTTTATCATAAGCACAAACGCCCAAATGCCAAGATTGGAATTGAGGGGCCCAAATTTAAAGTGTGAATTGCAACTCCACCCCTAATTCTACATGCCAATAAGGTCCTCAAGGTAAACCGTGCATACATATATTTTTCTAGTACTAGCTCAAGGACAGATACTCACTGCTATGAAATGTGTAACAGATGGACGATATAGGATGGCTTTGCGTGGATTAGGTGGCAAAGTAGGATCAGCTATATCTTGCGAGTAGTTTATACGACTGGGCCCTGGGGCTCCATTTTGACCGATGCCAGCACCAGTTCCACTAGCAGGAGCTCCACTTGACTGGTAAAATGAGCCACTGGGTTCCCACTCCAGACATTGAAGCATTCTGAAAGTATCAAGCGTGAGCTCTGAAAACTTGATCTGACCATGAAATCAACAAAGAAAAATGTTAAAATATCAGCATTAGTGCAGTAAGTCTAGCATATCAGAATCAAGTCATCCATACATTCCAGATATAAAATGTATATATTAAATTTCATTTACTGCCACCAAATCTAACAAACAACTAAACAGACAAAACAAAAGGTAATAAGCCTCAATTAGCAACAGAAACAAGATATGAACCTCGTTAGGATGGTAGCTGCATAGGAGTGCATCTCTTAATTTGAGCTTTCGCTTGGCATCAGCAACATGTGGTAGACAATCCGGATGAAGATCCAGTATGAGACTATATCTCAAAGGCCTGATATTCATAAAAGCTGTGTCAGCTTTTAGAAATTTAACTATTTCTTGGACGACCAGCTTCCATTCTTTAAAGTCAGTTTCCTGGAAACAAGATCATCTTAAGGTTATTCCATCTATCAACAAAGGAAACTCTTATCAAATATTTTCTCTCCTCAATTATATTTTTCAATACATAAAGATGGGTAAATCTGAATCTCATTGAAATATAGAAATGGGTCCATTATTACAGCACCTGTGTAACGTCATCAGACGATTAGAGGAGGATTGTGTTTATTCAAATCTACAGTGACGTGAATGTGATTGTTTCAAAGTTAAGGACAAATTGTTTTTTAATATATTATGACGATTTCAAGATCAATAATATGACCTACTAAAAAATAAGCTCCGCGATATATATTAATATATGTGCACAATATATATCTGAAATGTAGGAAGTCTGCTTGCCCTGAGCATCCAAATGCACTCTTACAATGTGCATCTAAGATTTCCATGTTACAAGTATTCTTTCATGTTTCAGTAAAGTTTCGTATGACTGATTAATATGAATACTTAATCAAGAGTTAGGTTACTATGAAAAGTAAAAAGTCTAATTACATGTCTCACAAGATATAAAAGTAACATCACTTTGTAAACCTAACTGGTCCTCATCAAACTTATGGAAAAGACTCCTAGTAGTATGGCTAGCCTTAAAGCACCACACTGAACAAGATTGAGTAATTTAATTTTCACAGGACATGGCACACCAAATGATGCCATATCCAGATATTACAACCACTAATGATTAAAGGTCCTTTATCCCCTTAGTTCAGTCCACAGTGAAGACCATCAAGCCAATTGATTATAATGGGACACAGCTACGCCAAAATACAGAAGGTAGTCAACACAATATATTTTTAGAAAAAGATTAACAATAAATGACCTGAAAAGTCCTTTTGCACTCATCAAGCAACATTTTGAGTTGATTAACCAACTGAAAGACCATTTCTCGTCGGCTCAACACCAAACACACCGTCAAAAATCTAGCAAGAAATCTCAATTGCTTGATTGCAAGATTGAGATCCTGAGAAAATCCGTCCTTGAAATACTCCCTAGTCAACACCGCTTCATAGAATATATATGACTCCGACAAATAACTACGGTCACTCGTCCTCATATACTGCCCGAAGTATAGCTGCCCAATTCGTGATGCAATATCCCCAATCTCCCATCTCTTAAGCCCTGCTTCCACCAGCTTCTGCCGATTTTCTTGTTGAAACTTCCACAATTGTGTATACACCTTGAATACCTTACAAAAGTATGTATCATACCTAAAACATCACCACAAACATGTATTTCAGGATTATCATTTACAAACAGACTGACACAATTTGTCAAAAAAAAAACAAGGAAAGAAACCAAGTAAAACCAAATATTCTCTTTATGGAGTTAGATTGTCAAGAATATTTGTAAAAAGGAAGAAAGTTGGATCGAACTTTCAATCGGTTCACTTTTTATATAAAAAAGGATACACAAATCCAAAGTTCCAATCTATAGAAACAGTCCAAATATCAAGGTGAAATTGGACTAGTCATACAAACTTGCCCAGAAAAAAAAAATCACTAAATTCCCGATTCAAAATTTCATATAGTTTAGCTATTAGCAGATGGATTCAAGCAATTTCCTAAAGATAAGGAAAATGTACTAGATTATTCAATTACTCATCATCAGTTCTCTTCTGATATCTACAGATACATCAAAAACTTAATTTGAATGTAATAAAACGGCCATAACAACTTAATTAAGGTGCATTTATCAATTTAAGAATGAAACAACAGCTAATATAATTCAAAAATACATCTCATTACTTTTATTCTCTTACACTTTCTAAGCAACCAAAAACGGTCCCAAAAAAATGTTTATGCTAATCCTATTACACTTACAAACCAACTTCCCTATCAAAATTGCATATTTATTGGGAAAAAAATTATAACTTAATTAATACAAGTCAAACTGATATATGCATACATAAATACACAGAAAAAATAAATAGGGTAGGACCTGTTGCGTTCGTAATAGGGCAAATCCCTAATTTTGGAGAACTTCTTGTCGGCTTTAGCGACGAGAGACCAATACACTTCGCTCACTGGAATGTTGTTCTGTGATTGTGATGCCGACATTTTTCCGAATCTTCCTGCTCACAATCGGACTGCACTTTATTTGATTATCATCATATTAATAATCAAAAATATAACCTAATTTGATCGATTTTTTGTAACAAGTGATCTTTGTTCGGAGAGAGGTGGTGTCAGTCAGTCAGTGGCGTGGTAAAGCTTTAAGATTTTTAAACACTTTTAAAAAATTTAAAAGTTTGATTGTATTCAATTAAGTTTATAAAAGTTTATTGATATTTAATTACAATTTTTTAAATGTCTTTAAAAGTTAAGGAGTATTAAATTAAGATTTTTATAAAATCTATTAAAGTATTTTTGTCATTCAAAAAATCATAAATTTTTCACATTTCTATCAAATGGTAGAGTTTGACGGACTTTAGAAGAAGAATTATAACTATCAACTCATATCCAAAATTTGACCTCTATCTCTAAAAACTTCTAAAGACTTCTAAATATGAAACACAAATGTGAATAAAACTCGTTATTAATTGAACTTTGTCTTTTATTGGGTCAAACTGATTATTTATTTTATATGGGCAAATAAGTATTAATGTGTTAGATAAATTAATTTGGTAAAATTTGAGCCTTAAAACTAATTGGATTTTATATGTGGATAAAATTAAATCATATATAATAAGAGAATTAACGAGATATATTAATAAGTAAACAAATAACTAAAGACCTAATTTGTCTCGCGGTACATAATCGAGAAAAAAGGGAATATTTATAAAGTAAGCAAGTTGTCATAAAATATTCGTTTGGTTGAGAAATATTCGTTTTATCAGGGAATATCCGTATGACGACACATTCATTGGTGGACCCCACAACGAAATTATCGTCAAATATAGAAAGCGACAGAAATAACATTTTTATAAAAATAACGGCAAAACTTTTACCGTTAAACTATTGAAATATCCAGGGATAAAAGTACAGTAATACGCGTGGTTGCACAGTAGCACACGGTAATGCACAGTATCTCTGATTATTGATGCTTATGTAAGAAGTCACTCAGTTTTATTCAATTATTGCAACAATAGTTGCTGCATAATATCTCATATTATTCATTCAATTATTGTCACAGTATCATCTGCACAATATTTTATATTTTTAAATCAATAATTGAGACAACAAAGTTATTCATATTATTATTTCTATTATTGACAATGTCTAGAAAGTTTTGTCGAGAAAAGGGGTTAGGTAATCTAATTGTGCGCCAATAAGGAGAAGTCCTTATCGGAAAGCCCCATCTTTCCTGTGAATGATCTGGTTGTTAATATTGCGAGTTATAATATTAATGATGAATAAATATTAAAAAGAGTACAAATGTGTTTAGTCAAGTGATTTGTTATAAATAAGAGGGGTTTTTATGAAGTATTTGTTGTAAGTTTGGCTTATTACATGGATCCCCCCACTTACTCATTTTTCAAAATCGTCGGTAGAAAGTTATCTTAGTTTTTGTTTTATATTGCATAGTGTTGCATAGTGATGCATAGTGCTGTATAGTGCAATCAAAATTTTCGTCGAAAATTCGTGAACTTCGCCTGTGAATGTTTATTGTGCAGTCCGTGATTATTTTATAAAATAGTATCCTGCCATTCTCCTATAAATAGGATGCTTATTTTAAAAATGAAAATTACACCAGAATCAGAGAATTCTTCTATAATATTGAGCGTATTTCTTTTGAGTTTAAAGGAAACTTTGAGTGTGGCAAATAGTGCAAGTTTTCTTCAAGAATATTCATGCTATACCAGTCAGAAGTACTCTCCTTTTAAGGTAAATGGTATTATTTATTTTATATTCGTAAGAGATTATTTTTTCGTATTCGTATGAAATATTATTTTCGTTCAATATTCGTAAGGAATATTATTTTCGTTCAATATTCGTAAGGGATATTATTTTCTTTCAATATTAGTAAGAAATATTATTTTCTTCCATACTCTATAGTATGTAAGTAATATTATTTCGTTTCATATTCCTAAATCTACACTTATTTTGAAAAGTATTGTTTCTATACTCCTTGAAATTAGTAGAATATCCTTGAATTTTGCGCTTCATCTAGTATCATTTCACGAAAATATTTTTCTTAAATTTTAATCTTTTCATGCCGGAGTACTATTCATGGGCACTATTCATACATACGGTACTATTCATACGGTACTATTCACGGGATACTATTCACGAAGTACTATTCACGATAAAAATGGTTTCTTTTATGACCAAATTATTTTTGATACATGAATATCATTCTTGAATTTTACTCTATAATTAATTATCATGTTGACAATTTGGACATTCTTAAACTCTGAATAAATTGAATTATAAATCTTTAATATTTATCCTTGATCTCACTTGATTGAATTCTTATATCATTGTCATCATCCTCATGCTTATATTGTGGTGAAAGTAATCTTTGACCCATAGTGCATAGATGTACTGTTAATTGGTATGATTATGACAAGATATTATGTTTCGGTATAATAATGACCTGTAATGTTACATGCAAATGATGTGATAAAAGTCCTCATTGGCCCGTAGTGCATTGATGAACAATTATTTGACATGATCATGACCATTGATGATACTAACGAATATCATTGGCCCGTGGTGCTGCGCGCAATTATCAAAGCTACAGAGCTCTCTAGTACATTATCTCCCACTAGTGCAGCTTTTTACCATATACGTGATTGGGTCCTTGAAACCCCAGTTGGAACTTGGGTTTCTATGGAAGTATACACTAGTAGTTCATATAATGTGTTTGCTGGCCTTATTTATTATTTCCAAGTGATATGTGCCAACAGAGAATGGGAAATTGTTCACAGACTTTCCATTGATGATTTCTCATTGAAGAAGTTGGACTTGACGGCTGAGCGTTTCTCAAGCGCAAATGACTTTGGCAACAGAAAGACTGTAGATTCAGTTGTATCACACGACTACTACAATAAAGATGGATATGACTTCAGGGTGATTGAGTGCATACCAAGTCGGACTATCATTTATTCACTATATTTGGTTCCACATATGCATTTTTGGTATGAGTTTAAATTGATTACTGATACTTGCTGCAAAAAGTTGGGTATGGGAAAATTTGGTGAACAAGTAACAACAGTAACTATGTTTGACCCTTAACTTAAGATTGCTATTTTACTGCTTGGGTTGCAATTTTGGGGGAAAGGTTCTCCTAATTTTTCTGTTTGTGGGAAACATGTGTTTGTTACTATGAGTTTTGGGTGTAATTTCTATATTATAAATTTGTTCATTAATTTTTATGGTGGTATTGCGTCTGATGAGAAGGCAAAGGCTCAAGTGCAGATCGACTATGAAATTGATTTCATGATAATCTATCTGAATCATAGGGTAGTAGCATACTAGCATATATAGAAGATGATCAAGGAGATGAGCTCTTACTATTTATAACATTGACAACGATGTTAGCACGCCAATTTGAAAGCTTTTTGTTGGTGTAACATACAGTATTGAATTGGCAAAATATGTTTTGATGAACATCATAATAGATAAGACCCTCCAACAAGACAAATTGTGATTACTTCTGTAAGACCCCAACTTTTATAAATAAAGATGAATTTTCTATAAATATCATTTTTGAATATTATGGAGTAAATTTGATATAATGTTATAGTTGTGGGTAATATTTATAAATTTTGCAAAGTACGCAAGTTGTTATATAATATTCGATTGGTCGGGGAATATTCGTTTTAACAGGGAATATTCATACAACGGCACAATCATTGGTGGACCCCACAACAGAATTATTGTCGAATTGAGAAAACGACAAAAATACTTTATGAAAATAACGACGGAAGTTTTACCGTTAACTATTGAAACACCCGGTGTTAAAAGTACAGTAATACGCGTGGTTGTATAGTAGCACACGGTATTGATTATTGATGCTTACGCGAGAAGTCACTTAGTATTGTTCAATTATTGCTATAGTAATTGCTGCATAGTATTTTGTATAGTAAAATATTTTTATATAAAACAGAATACTTTTATAAAGTTATTCGTTTTATTAGACTAATAGTAAAATCTTTTTATATAAAACAGAATACTTTTATAAAGTTATCTGTTTTATTAGACAATAATTAGAATATATTATACTTTATTATGCATAGTGTTGCATAGTGTCTGTATAGTGTTTTGCATAGTAAAATCTTTTTATATAAAACAGAATACTTTTATAAATTTATTCGTTTTATTAGATTATAAATAGAATATATTATAATTTATTTAAAAGATTTTGTTTTAAATCTGGACCGTCCGTTTAAAGTAAATCAATCTGGACCGTTCATGAATTGGTTATTATGCAGTCCATTCTTCTATAAATAGAAGCTCATTCCTTCATTATTTCTTACGAATTCACTGAAACTCTAGAGAGAAAAACTATAGATAGAAAGAAGAAAAGTGTTCTGCTACTTCACTACTTCTATATCCAGTACTCTTCTTTCTAAGGCAGGGAGTATTATTTCTTTTGTATTCATGAAGAGAACTTTTGTTATTCCATTCTTTATCATTCTGTTGGAATAACCTGTATACGCAGGCTACCCTATACTTGGTGAAATTCTTCTGTTATTCCATTCTGTATCATTATGTTGGAATAACCTGTCTATGCGAAGTACCGCATGCATGGTGATTTCTGTTATTATTCCGTTCTTTATTATTCTGTTGGAACATCCTGTCTGTGCTTTACGCATGACCTGGTTCCATTATTTATCATTCTGTTGGAACATCATGTCTGTGCGTTTACGCATGACCTGGTTCCGTTATTTATTATTCTGTTAGAATAACCTGTCTGTGCGGTCTATCGCATGCCTGGTGATTTCTTTTGTTATTCCATTCTTTATTATACTCAGTTGGTTAAAGTTTTGACTTCTATACTCCATGAAATTAGTGGAATATCCTTGATATTTGCGCTTCATCCAGTATCTTTTCATGGAAATATTCTTCCGAGCATTCTTAAATTTTACTCCACAAAGCAATATCATGTTAACAATTTGGACGTTATTGGTTCCTGTATAATTTAATTCTTGAACTTGTTTTATTGAATTCTTATATCATTGTCATCATCCTCATGTTTATATTATGTTGAAAGTCATCTGTGGCCTGTAGTGCATAGATGGACTTGGTATGATTATGACCAGGGATTATTTGGTGTAATCATGACCGTAATGTTACAAATGATATAGAAAAAGTCCTCATTTGCCCGTAGTGCATTGATGGATAGTTGTTGGCATGATCAGGACCATTAATGAATATACAAATATTCTTGGCCTGTAGTGCATGGATAATTTGAGGTCGTGATACTAAAGAATATCCTTGGCCGTAGTGCAGGGGTGATTCAATGATGTGGATTATTTATTAAGCTGAGTCTCAGCGATAAAAGTGATGAAAAACCTTTTAAATCATAAAAGATAGTATATTTTATTTTCTACTTGACTCTTTTAATGGATTGGTTGTTTCACTGCAGTTAAACTTGATGTTTGTTATATTGTATCAGTTTAACACTATTGAAGACTAAAGATAATTTATTCTGCTTTATCTTAGTCATAATATTTTTTACTGGGCTAATTGAGCTCACCCTTTCTTTCACTGTTCTCTTCAGGAAATGAGAACGTAACAGGGACTAGTCGGGAAACGGAGTGACGGTCTAGAGGATAGCATTAGTAGTCCTCACTATTCTGTGAAATAGTGTGTTAATAAATGTATTGAGGACTTATTTTGAGTTTTAATGCTGTCTAGAAGACAATGTTTGTATTAAAACTCACAGCTCATGTTGTATATTTAAGATTGTATTTGAATTTTGTACCATGTATTTGACGACTCAAGATGGGTGATGTATACCTATTTTGGGGGCGTCACAGTTGGTATCAAAGCTTAGGGATATGATCCTTGGCTAAGATGTGAGATTAGAACTAGGAGGGGAGAGACGGAGAATTCCTTCGCTAGTATGACCTACCTAAGTTTATTTGGTATTTAATTGGCTGGTCAGAGTATAGGGATAATATGTTATATGTTAATTAACCTTTGTTTTGTGGCAGTATCTGAAAATGACATCCGAGAATGTTGAGAAAAGCTTAGGGATATGATCCCTAGCTAAGATGTGAGACTAGAACTAGGAGGGGAGAGACGGAGAATTCCTTCGCTAGTATGACTTACCTAAGTTTATTTGGTATTTAATTGGTCGGTCAGAGTATAGGGATAATATGTTATATGTTAATTAACCTTTGTATGTGGCAGTATCTGAAAATGACATCCGAGAATGTTGAGAATAGCAATGGAGCACAGGAGACTGTTGAGTCTCCACAGATGAATAATCAGGATAATGTGCATCAGGAAGGCGACAATCCTCTGGCAAACAACAACACTGACCAAATGACGAACGATGGAATGTTCAAAGGTTTTATACAATTCATGCAACATCAGACAAGAGCGGCTCTTGTCCAAAATGCAAGTAGAAACATTGAAAACTTTCGGACAGTCACTTCTAAACCGTTCAAGGAGCTGATGTTTCAATAGAATAATAAACAACGGAACCAGGTCATGCGTAAACGCAAAGACAGGATGTTCCAACAGAATAATAAATAATGTAATAACAGAAGAATTTCACCAAGTATAGGGTATACCGCATATACAGGTTATTCCAACAGAATAATAAAGAATGGAATAACAAAAGAATTTCACCAATAAGAAAGAAGGAATACCCTTAACGAGTACAACAAATAATATCCCTTACCGTAAAAGAAGAGTATTTTGACTTGTAGGGCAAGGATATACTCAAAGAAAACTTACACTATTCTCAAAGCTTTCTTAAACTCTAAAAAAATACGCTCAAGATTATAGAAGAAGAACTTTCTCTATAGTTTCTCTCTCTAGAGTTTCAGTGAATTCGTAAGAAATAATGAAGGAATGAGCTTCTATTTATAGAAGAATGGATTGCATAGTAACTAATTTATGAACGGTCCAGATTGATTTACTTAAAACAGACGGTCCAGATTGGTTTACAATAAAATATAATATATTCTATTTATAATCTAATAAAACGAATAACTTTATAAAAGTATTCTATTTTATATAAAAAGATTTTACTATGCAAACACTATGCATGCACTATGCAAACACTATGAATAATAAAATATAATATATTCTAATTATTGTCTAATAAAACAGATAACTTTATAAAAGTATTCTGTTTTATATAAAAAGATTTTACTATTAGTTTAATAAAACGAATAACTTTATAAAAGTATTATGTTTTATATAAAAAGCTTTTCTGTTTTATTACATTAATAATACTAATAAAACAAAACTCATCATCATTATTATAATTCACAATATTAATCGACCAGGTCGTTCCCAGGAAAGAGGGGGCTTTTCAATAAGAATTTCTCCCCATTGGCGCACAATTAGGTGACCAAACCTCTTCTTGACAGAACTTCTAGACATCATTAATATTACAAATAATAATATTAATAACTTGTCATCTCAATTATTGATTATAAAATATTGACAATTATTGAATTAAATAACGTGAGATACTATGCAGCAATTACTGTAACAATAATTGAACAAAACTGAGTGACTTCTCACGTAAGTATCAATAATCAATACCGTGTGCTACTGTGCAACTACGCGTATTACTGTACTTTTAACACCGGGTGTTTCAACAGTTAACGGTAAAACTTCCGCCGTTATTTTCATAAAGTATTTTTGTCGTTTTCTCAATCCGATAATAATTCCATTGTGGGTTTCACCAATGATTGTGTCGTTGTACGAATATTCCCCGACCAATCGAATATTATATAACAACTTGCGCACTTTGCAAAATTTATAAATATTTTCCACAACTATAACATTATATCAAATTCATTCCATAATATTCAAAAATAATATTGATAGAAAATTCATCTTTATTCATAAAAAGTCGGGGTTTTACACGGGGTATGGAGTGATGGGTCAGGATAGTTGTATTAGTAGTCCTCACTATTTTGTAAGATAGTGTATCAATAATTGTAATGATGACTCCTTTTGTGTTTGTATACTCTCTATTAGACAATAGTTGTATTCAAACTCACAGTATATGTGTTGTCGTATTTTGCACGACAATTGTATTACTGAAGTTGTATTTGTTTATGTACCATGTATTTGGCGCCTTAAAATGGGTGATGTATACCTATTTTGGGGGCATCACATTGGTGGTGGAGGTGTGTGTTGTGGAGGTCTTGGTGGTGGGGGTGGCGGCGGACTTGGAGGTGGGAGAGGTGGAGGTGCTGGAGGAGGTGTAGGTGGGGGTGGAGGCTTAGGAGGTGGAGCAGGAGGCGGTGGAGGCTTAGGGGGTAGCGGCAGACTTGGAGGTGGGAAAGGTGGAGGATTTGGTGGAGGTGCTGGATGAGGTGTAGGTGGGGGTGGAGGCTTAGGTGGTGGAGGTGCTATATGGTTTACTTATTAATTACTTAATTTAATAAGTAAATTAATACTAATCCTCTAAATTAAAGAATCTTAATTGGATACTAATTTTCTAAATTAAGGAATTCTAATTGTACTAATATCGTAAATAACTATGGAAAATATATTAATTGTGTAAATATTTTATGAGTACACTATTGTTGTAATTATTTTAAAAAATATAATAAAATATATAATTGATCCTTTATATATTGTCGTTATTCGTCACGTCTTATCCGTCTAATAATAAATTTGTTGCTAGCAAGTGCCGTCATAAAACCATAATCGTCTAATAATAAACCGTCGCTAAAACCGTTGTCATAGGGTCTAAACTGTCGTCAAAGCCCGATTCAGATCCAAGCACACGAAATAAACTAAGATAACTTAATCTAAGTATGCACTCGGAGAACATATAGAGACAACAGTCGAAAAATCCTCAAAACAACAAAAATGTAACATTTCGTATTGCCACCGGCCTAAGTGAGAGACATAACATCCATGAACTGTCCCAAACTGGGGACTATTCGACATTCACTCCTACTGAGTGAATGTCAAACGGGTTTTTAAGTTTCAAAGTATTGTACATTATTGAGTGTATTGAAGATTAAAGGGAGAGTATTATTGAGTTTATTGAAAATTGTGGCAAATTAAGCAAATGCTACTTAGTTTATTTTGCTAATGAAAAACTAAGTAAGTGCTACTTAGTTTATGAGATCTGTTATTTGGAATATATGGAGACTACTGTACTCTTTGTCACTCATACTTGTCAAACGGGTTTCTAAGTTTTATATTATAGTACTTATTGAGTTTTTTGAATATTGCGGCAAACTAAGCAAATGTTACTTAGTTTATTTTATTTTATTAAATTAAATACATTTTGTTTTACTTAATTAATTTTTTTTAACTCAGATTAAATTTATTATTATGTATTAATTTATTTAATTTTATTTTGTATCATATTATATAATTTTATTTTATGTTATATTATGTAATGTTGATTTTTTATTTAATTAAATTAAATTCTTTTTATTTTATTTATTTTAAATTTAATTTAATTTGAATTATTTTAATTAAATTATATAAAATTAATTTTTTTTATTATTTTAAATATTTTTTTATTAAATTTAATTTATTTATTAAATTAAATTAAATTTGTTTTGTTATATTCAATTCAATTCAATTTAATTTAATTTAATTTATTATATTTATTTAATTTAATTTATTATTTAATATTTATTTTATTTAAATTTAATTTGCATAATTTTAATTAAATTAAATTAAATTAATTTTATTTTTATTTTTTAAAAAATATTTTTTATTAAATTTAATTTGCTTATTCAATTAAATTCAATTTATAATTTATTATTCATTATTTATTTTATTTATTATTTGATATTTAATATATATTATTTATTATTTATTTTATTTTTTGTTACTTTATTTTATTTTAATTTAATTTAATAAATTTTTTAAATTTATTTTAATTTAATTTAATTTTCTTTATTTTAATTTAATTTAATTTTAGTAGTAAGAAACTAAGTAAATGCTACTTAGTTTATTTTAATATTAGGAAACTAATTAAATAATAAATAAATATACTTTAGGGCCCACACATTTGGCAATTGCAGTATTGTAACACCCCCTTCCTGAAAAGAAAAGGGAGGTCACGTGCGAAACATAACAAACCTCAAAATTAGTAAACAGAACACTAATAACTTCAAAATATTAATAATGGTGATCCCTTAATAAAGTACTAAATACAATTCTCCAACTAGAGTCAAAATAATCAAACTTAAAATCGAAACAACTTAAATGGTCAAAGGCAACACTCTCATCACATGTTGATATTTTATATTACTGTTGTTTCAATAATTGTCACTACACAGTATTTTCCATTATCGGAGCAATAATTCATATTATCTGAATAATATTATTAGATAACATTATTGGCAATGTCTAAAAAATTCTATCTAAGGAGAGGTTTGGTCACCTAATTGCGCGCCAGTAAGGAGAAATCCTTATTGGAAAGTCCCCTCTTTCCTGGGAACGGTCTGGTTGTCAGTATTGTGATTCTGTAATATTATTTGTGAATAATTAATTATTGATTTATATGATGAGAAAAATATTAATTTTATGTGGATATAGATGGAGAAAATTTTTAATGTGATAATTGTTGAAAATTAATATTTTATCTTTTTCTGATAAAATAATTCATTTAAATATATCATTATATTTTAATAATATAATAATGGTGATATTTTTATAAAGAATGTGGGATATATGTGTATATGAGGAGGAAGAGTATTTTTGTTGCATTAAATGATTAACATATATTTTGTGTCAGTGGACCCCATTTCTTGACTGAAATTTGATTATAGCCTGCAAAATCGCCCGTTTGTGGATTTCGGTCAATTTTTGTTTGGAATTTGGAATAACTTTCTTCTGCAAAGTTGTAGATAATGAAATTTCCTATGAAAATGACATGAGGTTTGAATTTTTCTGATAAAAGGGCTATTTATTATGAATTATTGAAGTTCTGAAGTTCCGAAATAATTATTTTAAATTTATTTTAAAAGAAAAACGTTTTTGATATGTTTGGTGGGCTTATTTGTTGTCAAGCATGGCTGAATTCAGATCTTAGAATGTGTGCGTAGGAATTTATATATAATATATTAATATTATATTAAATTTTCTGCTTTGGTGTTCTAAGCATTTTCCTATAAATAGGGTGCTTAAGTTAGAATTGAAAATCACACCAGAAATTGAAATCTTCTTTCTCTTTCTCTCTCGATATATTGAGCGTATTTTTATGAGTATTTTGATACTTTGAGTGTTGTTATACGATGCAAGTTCCCTTCACCACTATATTCAGTATTCCAGCCAGAAGTACTATTCTTTTGAGGTAAGAGATGTTATTTTCTTCTTAAATGATATTATTTTCTTCAATATCATTATGCTGAAATATTGGTTTGAACTTTTTATCAAATTTGAAACTTTTTGTGTTGGAGTTATTATTCACGTATACCGCACTATTCACGAATACGGGGCACTATTCATAGAAAAATTAAATTTTCATTTTTTATCCAAAATATCTATTATGAATACTAGCTTTGATTGTATCCATGTTTTGATCATTCTTGAATTTTACCTCACTATGATTATTTATGAGGTATTTTTGGACATGGAATAGCTGAAATACGAATCTTTAATATTTATTCTTTTGTTTAACTAGATTCGTTTTCTTTAAAATATTTTTCATCATCCTCAGTCTTAAATGATGATATTACTGAATTTCTTTGGCATGTAGTGCAAAGATGAATGATTTTCTGATGAATATCTTTGGCCCGTAGTGCAAAGATGAACAGGTGTTTAGATGAACATGACCAACTGATGAATATCTTTTGCCTATAGTGCAAAGATGAATATTTAATTCTAGATATATATTAATTGATGTTATAGGGATAAAATATCGACGATGAACTTTTAAATTCATATGTAGAAGATAGTAGATTACATTCTCTACTTAACTCTTCTAATGAATTATTATTTTCGCTGCGAATATTGATTTAAAACTGGTTGTCTATTGTATTCTATTAGATTTTTCCCTGTTGAAGACTAACGATAATTTGTTCTATGTTATCTTAGTCATAATATTCTTTACTGGGCTAGTTGAGCTCACCCTTTTCCTTTTTTGTTCCATTTTTCTTCTCAGGAGGCGAGAATGTAGCGAGTACTAGTCGGGGTATGGAATGAAGGTTCTAGGAAGTTGTTTAAGTAGTCCTCACCATTTTTGTAAAATATTGTACCAATAATTGTAATGAGGACTTATTTGGGTATGAATATTGTGTAGATGACAATATTTGTATTTAAACTCACAGTTTTTATGTTGTATTAATAAAGTTGTAGCTGTTTCTGTACCATGTTATTGACGACTCAAAATGGGTGTTGTATACCTATTTTGGGGGCGTCACAGTTGGTATCAGAGCTTAGGGATATGATCTCTGGTGGAGATCGGGGAATAGAATTAGGAGGGGAGAGACGAGTAAATCCTTCGTTAGTGTGTCCAACCTAAGCTTATTTGTTGATCGGTCATAATATAGGGATATTATGTGATATGTTAATTTGTTAAATTAACCCTTGTTTTATGGCAGTATTTGAGAATGTCGACTGAGAATGTTAACAGTGGAGTAAATGAGACCGTGGAGACACCTTTGCTCACCAATGAGGAGAGCATGCAACATGCTTGCAATGTTCCTCCTTTAAACAACGCCACTAAGCAGACGATGAACGATGAGATGTTTAGAAGCTTTTTATGGTTCATGAAAAACCAGACGAAGGAGATTCCTGTTCAAAATATAGGAAGAAACAATGGAAACACATAGCTGGTCACAACCAAGTAGTTCAAAGAGTTGGGACCACCAAAATTCTGGGGAAAGCCGGATCCGATTAAGGCGGAGATGTGGGTCAAGCAAATTACCAAGATATTCGATGTCTTGGGATGCACGGAGGAACAAAAATTTCCATTCGCCACTTTTATATTCCGTAATGAGGTAGATTACTGGTGGAAATCTGTGAAGCGTACCCATCCAGCTGCGCTCAGCATGTCTTGGGAGACATTTCAGAAACTATTCAATGACAAATACTTTCCTGAAAGTGTTCGTCATATGAAGGAGGTAGAGTTTATTAGATTGGAACAAAATAACATGACGGTGTCCCAATACGAGGCGAAGTTCACGGAGTTATCCAGGTTTTCACCTCATTTGGTGGAGAATGAGGAACGTATGACGCGGATGTTTCTGAGAGGTTTGAAACCCGGCATACGTCAATATCTCATTTCTCATAAATTTTCTCTTTATTCAGATGTTGTCAACAGGGCTCAATTATTAGAGTGAGATAACGAGTACGGTCAATCGAGGGACCACAACTAGGACCATACCGGTGACAGCAGTCATCAGAACAATGATAACCAACGGAGAAAGAAGAATACGGACAAGAGCGATAACCACTCTGGTGGTAATCATGGCCATGAGAATAGAAAAAGCGAGTCGGGGGGAGATTTTTAAAAAAGGAGATTCAACAATGACAATGCGAAGACGTCAGCACCAGCAGCAACTGGTTCCAAGGGAGGAGAACGACCATCAGTCATATGCTATAAATGCGGGAAAGAAGGACATATCAGTCCAAACTGCCCACAACAGTTCAAGGTATGCTATAATTGTGGAAAGGAAGGACATATCGCTCGAGATTGTACGGTAGCGAAATCAAGTTCAGCAGGGACGGTGACTTAAAGGCTGTCCCAGAAAAGTCAAAGTCAACGGTTCTTGGAAGAACATTTGTCGTGACTATTCAAAATGCGAGAAACTCAAACGAGGTGATCACGGGTAAGCTAATTATAAATTCTTGTGAAGTTTATACCTTACTAGATACCGGTGCTACCCATTCATTTATCTCTCCTACTTATGCTCAACGTTTAAATTTAACTCTGGAGAAATTAGACTTTGACCTATCTGTGGAAACTCCGTTAGGAGAAACTTTATCACATCCACTGTTTATAAAGCTTGTTTGATCCAAGTTGGCACCATCACATTACCTGTTGACCTTATCTCTTTAAAGATACTTGCTTTTGATGTGATTTTAGGGATTGATTGGTTAACTACTCATCATGCCAAAATTGATTTTTTCGTAAGGTTGTTAGTTTTCATATTCCTAAACAACCTGTTGTTCGAATTCAAGCAACTAAACCATTAAAATCAATCACTGTTATATTAAGCCATAAAGCCATTCGTTTATTAAAAAACGGATGTCAATCTTTCTTAGCCCATGTTATGGATTTGAATAAAGACACGTCAGATTTGAATAATATTCTTGTTGTTAGTAACTTTCCGGACGTATTTCCTGAAGAACTTCCCGGTCTACCCCCGGAACGTGAAGTTGAATTCTTTATTGATCTTGAACATGGTACAAAGCCCATTTCTAAAACCCCATATCGAATGGATCCTATTGAACTTTAGGAGTTAAAGGTCCAACTACAGGAGTTATTGGACATCAGTTTTATTCGTCCTAGTACATCTCCTTGGGGTGCTCTTGTTTTATTTGTAAAGAAGAAAGACGGGAGTATGCGACTTTGTATTAACTATCGGGAATTGAACCATGTCACCATCAAGAATAGGTATCCGTTACCTCGTATTGATGACTTATTTGACCAGTTGCAAGGAGCACAATTCTTTTCAAAAATTGATATTCATTCTGGATATCATCAGCTGAAGATTAGAACTGAGGATATTCCAAAGATTGCCTTCAGAACTCGGTACGGGCATTATGAATTCTTAGTCATGTCTTTTGGATTGACTAATGCTCCTGCGGCTTTCATGGATATGATGAACCGAGTATTCAAGGATTATTTGGATCAGTTCGTTGTTGTCTTTATTGATGACATCCTTATATATTCCAAAAGCCGTGAAGATCATGAGCTCCATTTGAAGTTGGTACTCCAAAGACTTCGTGAAAACAAGCTTTATGCTAAGTTGAAGAAATGCGAGTTCTGGTTTGATGAAGTAACATTCCTTAGGCACGTTGTGTCAAAACATGGAGTATCTGTTGACCCGGTGAAGATTGAAGCAATACAAAGTTGGGAGCAACCGAAGACGGTGACCGAAGTTCGTAGCTTTCTAGGCTAAGCTAGTTATTATTGGAGATTCGTGGAAGGATTTTCTCGAATCGCTACCCCGTTAACTCAACTGACTCGGAAGGATACAAAATTCGTATGGAGCAAAAAATGCGAGAAGAGTTTTCAAGAGCTTAAGAGGAGACTCATTTCGGCACCTGTTTTGACAATGTCATCTGGTTCGGATGGATTTGTTATCTACAGCGATGCTTCAGGCAAAGGGTTAGGATGTGTTCTCATGCAACGTGGGAAAGTCATAGCCTATGCCTCGCGACAACTTAAAGAATAGAGAGGAATTATCCTACTCATGATCTAGAGTTGGCAGCAGTCGTTTTCGCGCTAAAGATCTGGAGGCACTATCTATATGGGGAGAAAGTGAAGATATATTCAGACCATAAAAGCCTCAAATATTTCTTCACCCAAAAAGAACTCAACATGTGGCAACGACGTTGGCTCGAGCTGTTGAAAGACTACGACCATACCATTCAATACCATCCTGGAAAAGTGAACGTGGTAGCCGATGCATTGAGTAGAAGATCATACGCGGGAACGAGTGCGATGTTGTCAACACAAAGGCCCATTTTGTGTGATTTACAAAAGATGAAGATAGAATTCAAGACTCTGGGGACCCATACAATGATGTCAAGTATACGTATAGAACCAACTTTAATCAAAAAAGTTAAAGTTGCTCAAGTCACAGACCCGAAGCTGATGCGTATGAAGAAGAAAGTACAAGAAGGTGTTATTCCAGAAGCAAGAATCGATGAAGAATGAATACTTTGAGTCCACTCCAGACTTTGTGTTCCTAACGATTCTGATTTGAATTACAAGATCATGATGGAGGCACACAATACACCATTTACAATCCATCCTGGAAGTACCAAAATGTATCGTGATCTTCGACATACATTTTGGTGGAATAATATAAAGAGAGAGATTGCAAAGTTTATCTCGATGTGTTTAACTTGTCAACGTGTAAAGGTGAAGCATCAAGTGCCTAAGGGTCCATTGCAACCACTTGAGATTCCGAAATGGAAGTGGGAACATATTACCATGGATTTCGTTACGGGTCTTCCCACGGTTTCTCAAGGCATAAATGCAATTTGGGTTATTGTTGAGAGATTAACCAAGTCTGCTCATTTCTTGCCGATACGGGAGACTTATTCCCTTGAACATCTTGCTCATATGTATGTAAATGAGATTGTGAGATTGCATGGCATGCCAGTATCCATAGTTTCGGATCGTGACCCAAGATTCACTTCAAGATTTTGGGTTAGCTTGCAAAAATCTATGGGCACAGATTTACGATTTAGTTCGGCATACTATCCTCAAACGGACGGACAATCAGAGAGGACTATTCAAACTCTTAATGATCTATTAAGACTCTGTGTCCTAGACTTCAAAGGGAGTTGGGATAAGTATTTACCATTGGTGGAATTCTCCTACAACAACAGTTATCAGGCAAGTATAGGTGTGGCTCCATTCGAAGCATTGTATGGATGAAAGTGTCGCTCTCCAATATGTTGGGATGAGGTGGGTGAAGCAACATTGTTGGGACCCGAGTTGGTACATATGACTACAAAAAAGATCCAAATGATTCGACAACATATACAAACGGCACAGGATCGACAAAAGAGTTATGCCGATCTTCATCGAAATGACGTGGAATTTAGTATTGGGGATCATGTATTGTTGAGAGTTACTCCATGGAAGGGAGTTACAAGATTCGGGAAAAGAGGAAAGCTCAATCCACGATTTATTGGTCCATTTCAGATTTTTGATCGAATAGGAAATGTAGCCTATAGACTCGCGTTACCTCCAAGTATGTCTCGTGTTCATAATGTTTTTCACATATCGGTGCTTCGTAAATATGTGAAAGACCCAAACCAGTTTATTGAGTTAGAACCGGACGGGATAGCCGAAGACTTAACGTACGAGGAAGTACCTATCAAGATCTTAGATAGGAAGGAACATGTCCTATGCACAAAGGTCATACCACAAGTCAAAGTTTTGTGGAGGAACCATGCTATTGAGGAAATGACCTGGGAGTTGGAAACAGAAATGAAAGCGAGGTATCCTCACCTTTTCGAAACACCAGGTACGTACGTCAATTTAAAGGACAAAATTTCATAAGGAGGGGGAGGTTGTAAGACCCCAACTTATTATAAATAAAAATTGAATTTCCTGTATTTATTATTTTGAAATAGTAAGGGTTGTTTTGATTAATGTGGTTAGTTATAGGTAAAATGCGCAAATATTTCAAATAAGCAAGTGGTTATAAAATATTCATTGTTGTCGTGGAATATTCGTTTGGTCATGAAATATTCTTGCTGTAGGGGAATATTCGTACGACGGTGCAGTCTTATGTGGGCCCCATAATGGAAAGCGATTGGATGAAGGCACAACTCAATAATTGTTACAGTAATTACTGTTCAATATTTTATTTTATTGATTCAATAATTGTTATGTTGATATTTTATATTAATGTTGTTTCAATAATTATCACTACACAGTATTATTATTTTCGTTGTTTCAATATCGACGATGAACTTTTAAATTCATATATAGAAGATAGTAGATTACATTCTCTACTTAACTCTTCTAATGAATTATTATTTCCGCTGCAAATATTGATTTAAAACTGGTTGTCTATTGTATTCTATTAGATTTTTTCCTGTTGAAGACTAACGATAATTTGTTCTATGTTATCTTAGTCATAATATTCTTTACTGGGGTAGTTGAGCTCACCCTTTTCCTTTTTGTTCCATTTTTCTTCTCAAGAGGCGAGAATGTAGCGAGTATTAGTCAGGGTATAGAATGAGGGTTCTAGGAAGTTATTTAAGTAGTCCTCACCATTTTTATAAAATATTGTACCAATAATTGTAATATAATCTCCAAAGATCTGAAAGAAATATATCTAAATCAGCAGAATTGATGAAACCAATAGACAAATAAAGAAATAACGAACTGAAGTAACTAAATCAATGAATTGAACTGAACAGAAACAAACAAAATTAATACAATAAAATAATAGGCTGAAACAAATGGTTGGGGTTATTTCATACCGATTGAGCTCAAAAATAAATCTTGCCACACAGGCAAGTCAAACTAATGCTACACATGCAAATCAAATGATGCCACACAGACAACCAAAATAATGCCACACAGGCAAATCACACATTGGACCGCGAATCCAAATGTATGGAAATCGGATAGTGTGTTTGGCACATCATCACTAATCCGCAGATCAGAAAACTACGGTTAACTCATACGCCTCCCACAACAAAACACCAAATGGTCCACTTCCTCCGGAGCCCAAAACGGAGACGTCGTGGACTAATCACACCGCCACGAAAAGTGTCATGCCTCTCGTGCCAAGACTACATGCCCGTGGTACCCCCACAGGTGGATATAGCTCAGGTATACCCTATGATATATTCTAACAAAAATACTATGTCACAACACATGTGACATAATACCAACGAAAGGGTTCTATATGTACATGTTGAACCAAATCAAATTATAGTCACAAGGTCTCAAAAAGAAGGTAGCAACATGTACCGCTCTACAATTATCAAAAATAAATACTGAACATGATATTCTAATTCAAAGAGTACAAATACGAGTCATATGTATTAACTCCAAAATGAAACTAATATATTTATTTCACAGGAAATAATTATGTGAAATCATAACAGAATTCGAAATAAGGAACCAAAACGAACAAATCAAATTTAACAAGAGTATCGCTGAAAAATACGATATCCGTACCTGGATTAAACAATGTAATACCCAAATTTATATTCCAAATATACTCCTTAAATTTCCTCCGCCCGATCTAATAATAATAATAATAATAATAATAATAATAATAATAATAATAATAATAATAATGCAATTATAAGTTACTTCATAATAACATGAAATTATTTTTCAATTTACATAAATTTTATAATACAAACCTAAATTAGATTATAATTAATCTTTTAATCATTTTCTCTTTTTATTTATTATTTATTCATTTATTTTTAGAACAAACTGCATTATTATTATATATATATAGAGACATTACGAACATTGTTTTATAACAGTAAGCTTCAAATAAAGTTACGATTTTTTTTAAAATTCTTAATAGATATATAATAATAATAATATATAGTAAACATATTACTGCTCAAAGATGTTAACTTTTCAAATTCTCTCTCTCTATATATATAATATACATCAATTAATGCTCCATATTATGTACAGATCATGTTAACAAATTTTTTTTCTTTTTCTTTTTAATTTTTTTTACCGATCATCACATGGCTGTTTTATTATAATACATGATAAAATCCAATACCTAATAGTCATGATATACATAAAACCAAAAAGAAAGAAAAGATACCTGTTTTTCTTCTTTAAATCAATGATATGAAAATCACTTCTTTTTCTTTCTCTCCTTGAGTGACAGCCTCTTCTCTCTACTTTCTTTTATTAGACGAATAAAGTAGCGTACAATGTATAGGGTTTTAAGTTTTTATATATATATATTTTATTAATTTTCAAAATTTTAATAGGATAAGATATTAGCCACATATAAATTAAACCCAATCTAATTTTAAGGCCCAATTTAATGTAATCTCTTACTTATTTTAGTCCACATAAATTTTGCCCAAACAAAAGAAATCCCAATTAAAATATTTAAAAATATGAAATTAAATGTCAAATATTTATTTATTTATTTTTTATTATTTTTTCTGGGTATTACATCACCTATCCCTTAAAAGGATTTCTTCCCCGAAATCAAAAGAATGGAAAGTACCTAATTATCAAAAAGATGCGGATACTCCGCTTGAATAGACTCCTCAATCTCCCAATAGTAGCTCCGCGCTCCGGATGATTTTTTTTCCCCACAAAATTTTAATAAATGGGATTGTATTCCTCCTCATAACCCGCTTTTGACAATCTAAAATTATCTCAAGTTGCTTACTTCTTCAAAATTGTAGAGGACAAAAAACTGAAGGAACCTAATTTGGATTCACTCAATTCCGACATCAAATGAATTACTTATAATTTTTCTAATGGACTGTGGCGCGTATAAGTATTCTACTCGAAAATTCAACTAATCAAATTAGAATAGGATTAAAGTTACAACTTCACTATTTAAATATAAATATAGCTCAATATAGGAGCTACCAAAACTCTAATGGACTTCTCATTTTTAATTTAATCGATTATTTAATTATCTACTAAAACAATTTAACTTTCCAAACAAAACAAGGAAGAAATGAAAAAAAATAGTCACTTACCTTTTTCAATTTGAATACAATTGTATAAAATAAAATAAATTAATATTTAATTAAAAAAAATCTGGGTTATTACATTTTCACCCCTTAAAAATAATTCCGTTCTCGGAATTCAAATAAGCTACAAAAAAAAAATTTAGTTACGACGTAGCGCCGCCATTTGTAACGATCAACGCGGATAAGTCATCGGTCCACATAATTATCAATGTATTTGTAAAAGATTCGTTAGCTACCGTGCCAAGCCTTGGTAAGGTTATTCGCGTTGCATCAAATTAGATCACATATATGATCCACCGTTGGTGCAGGTCGTCGCTAATATCTTTGAGTTTAATTCTTGTAAACGTACTCTTCGGAACATAATTCAAAATCACAAAAATTTCTCTTCATCCAAATACGATTCGAATACCCAAAATATTTAAAGTTATTTTTAATTCGTAAAACGTTTATGTTCCACACATGACAAAGAATTAACAAATTATTTTTATTTAATTTACATAAAATCATACAAAACTCCAAGAATATCGGATAAACCAAACAATTCTACAAGTTATATCAACTTTTCCTAAATCCTCAAGAGCTTCAAAATATTCAAACCTCAATTCGAACTAGCTAGTTCTTAAATATTATTACACCAAAGAATATACTACTAAGATCTCTTTATCATCATATCAACTCTAAGTTAAATATTCTACTATCTGCATAAGCAAACTATAATTATTCAAGATCTCTCAAAATTAATTGAATTTCATCACTTACTATCTAATCATATAATAAATCAATCATCCCTTATTGCAAACCTTAATCCAATAAATTTCAATGTCTCCCCATACTATCACAAAGAAAGTTCATAGAACATAACTCCAATATCCTACTAGAAAATAGTCACAAAATTGATCATTAACTCCAAATGATTAATCTAATTACCTCGAATATCAACAACTCACATTACAAGAAATCATATATACTTAATAATTTTCACTTTATCATAGTATCGCATCAATACACAAATCTCAAATTATCCACAAGCTTAAAATATATCAAAACCTAACTCGAATCAAATCCTCAATTCAACGATCATAATAATTGTCACAAAAAAACAACTCTAACAAATAATTTTTTAAAATCAAATAATCGTCGATACAAATACTCACATCATAATCACATCTCATATAAGATCACTTCTTATCTGTACAAAATATAACTTTATTCACCTCAATGATTAAATCACAAATATTACTAACTAATATCATTATTAAATCACCTTAACAAATTATTCCATTTTCCTCAAATCAACTACAAATCAAAAGGAAATCGACAGTTGGTCAAAATAGAGACCTACCAAATAAGGAACTAAATCGAATCAAACTCTTACGTCTACCCAATGGTTTACCAACTCACAGGTCAAACCTAAATAGGTTTTCTACAAGAAAGAACCTAAGCTCTGATACCATATCAGTAACACCCCCTTCACGAATAGGAAAGGGAGGTCACGTGTGAAGCACAACAAACCTCAAAATTAGTAAACAGAGCACTAATAACTTCAAAATATTAATAACGGTGATCCCCTAATAAAGTACTTAATACAATTCTCCAACTATAGTCAAAATAATCCAACTTAAAATCGAAACAACCTAAATGGTCAAAGGCAACACTCTCATCACACTGGCCCTGAATCACCACTACAAACCTGCCGAAAAAAAAACATAGTATGAGCCAATTGCCCAGCACTGATATAATATACAAAAGATATACAACTGATATACAAAAATAACTGAGACAAAATACTGAACAAAGCCTCAAGTGTAAATACTGACGAAAGTATAATCTCCAAAGATCTGAAAGAAATATATCTAAATCAACAGAATTGACGAAACCAATAGACGAATAAAGAAATAACGAACTGAAGTAACTAACTCAATGAATTGAACTGAACAGAAACAAACAAAATTAATACAATAAAATAATAGGCTGAAACAAATGGTTGGGGTTATTTCATACCGATTGAGCTCAAAAATATATCTTGCCACACAGGCAAGTCAAACTAATGCCACACATGCAAATCAAATGATGCCACACAGGCAACCAAAATAATGCCACACAGACAAATCACACATTGGATCGCGAATCCAAATGTATACAAATCGGATAGTGTGTTTGGCACAACATCACCAATCCGCAGAACAGAAAACTAGGGTTAACCCATATGCCTCCCACAACAAAACACCAAATGGCCCACTTCCTCCGGAGCCCAAAATGGAAACGTCGTGGACTAATCACACCGCCACGGAAAGTGTCATGCCTCTCGTGCCAAGATGACATGCCTGTGGTACCCCCACATGTGGTTATAGCTCAGGTATACCCTACGATATATTCTAACAAAAATACTATATCACAACACATGTGACATAATACCAACGAAAGGGTTCTATATGTACATGTTAACCAAATCAAATTATAGTCACAAGGTCTCAAAAAGAAGGTAGCAACATATACCGCTCTACGATTATAAAAAAAATACTGAACATGATATCCTAATTCAAAGAGTACAAATACGAGTCATATGTATTAACTCCAAAATGAAACTAATATATTTATTTCACAGGAAATAATTATGTGAAATCATAACAGAATTCGAAATAAGGAAACAAAACGAACAAATCAAATTTAACAAGAGTATCGCTGAAAAGTACAAAATCCGTACCTGGATTAAGCAATGTAATACCCAAATTTATATTCCAAATATACTCCTTAAATTTCCTCCGCCCGATCTAATATAATAATAATAATAATAATAATAATAATAATAATAATAATAATAATAATAATAATAATAATAATGCAATTATAAGTTACTTCATAATAACATGAAATTATTTTTCAATTTACATAAATTTTATAATACAAACCTAAATTAGATTATAATTAATCTTTTAATCATTTTCTCTTTTTATTTATTATTTATTTATTTATTTTTAGAACAAACCGTATTACTATTATATATATAGAGAGACATTATGAACATTGTTTTATAACAATAAGCTTCAAATCAAGTTACGAATTTTTTTTTAAATTCTTAATAGATATATAATAATAATAATATATAGTAAACATATTACTACTCAAAGATGTTAACTTTTTAAATTCTCTCTCTATATATATAATATACATCAATTAGTGCTCCATATTATTTATAGATCATGTTAACGAAATTTTTTTCTTTTTTTTTAAAGTTTTTTTTACCAATCATCACATGGCTATATTATTATAATACATGATAAAATCCAATACCTAATAGTCATGATATACATAAAACCAAAAAGAAAGAAAAGATACATGTTTTTCTTCTTTAAATCAATGATATGAAAATCACTTATTTTTCCTTCTCTCCTTGAGTGTAGAGGTGGCAAACGGGCGAGTGAGCGCGGGCCGGGCTGGGCCATGGCCGGGCCGTGCCAAAATGGGCCGGGCCAAAAAGGCCCGGATTTTTACGGGTCAAAAAAATAAGCCCATAGCCCGCGGGCTCACGGGCGGGCCGAAGGTGGTTTATGCCTATTTTTTGCTTTTTTTTTTCAGTCCGCTAAGCCCGTGGCCGGGCCGGGCCGAGTCGGGCTTTGAACGGGCCGGGCCAAAAAGGCCTAGATTTTTACGGGTCAAAAAAATAAGCCCATAGCCCGCGGGCTCACGGGAGGGCCGAAGGTGGTTTATGCCTATTTTTTGTATTTTTTTTCAGCCCGCTAAGCCCGTGGGCGGGCCGAGCCGGGTTTTGAACGGGCCGGGCCAAAAAGGCCCGATTTTTTATGGGCCAAAAAAGTGCGGCCCAAAGTCCGCTTTTTGGCGGGTGGGCAGTCCCGGCCTGGCCCGCGGGCTTTGGGCCCGTTTGCCAGGTCTACTTGAGTGGCAACCTCTTCCCTCTTCTTTCTTTTATCAGACGAATAAAATAGCGTACAATGCATAGGGTTTTATGTTTATATATATATATATATATATTATTAATTTTCAAAATTTTAATAGGATTAGATATTAGCCACATAAATTAAACCCAATCTAATTTTAAGGCCCAATTTAATGTAATCTCTTACTTATTTTAGTCCACATAAAT
Organism: Panax japonicus; assembly: GCA_020205505.1. NCBI lineage: Eukaryota > Viridiplantae > Streptophyta > Magnoliopsida > Apiales > Araliaceae > Panax > Panax japonicus. The sequence continues at coordinate 9,162,636 of CM035100.1, forward strand.
TAAATACAATGTTTTGCACAAACATAAGAAAGCCCAATTAAAATATTTAAAAATGTGAAATTAAATGTCAAATATATATTTATTATTTTTTTCCGGGTATTACAAGTATTCTAACAGAAATTCCGCCAAAAATATCAAATATCACATTTACACAACAGTGTCCACATTCCAAAATCCAAATTCAATACACTAACATATATATAAACTGCAATTGCATAAAGAAAAGCAAAGACATTCATAATTATCATATGTCCACATTCCAAAATCCAAATTCCAATATCATACTCCCAATTTCAGATTTTCAGAGTCCCAAATCACAGCAACAACATATCATACAAATATCACAAATATAATTAGGTTAATCTCATATTCAAACTCATACTAAACCTAAAACAAATTACACCACAAAATTCAGAAATATCATTCAAATATCATGTCCAATATATGAAATATCATACCTTTAATTAATTTGCAAACTAAAGGTTTAGAAATATCATACCTTGAATTAATGTGCAAATTTTAGAAATACTGGTGGTGGTGGTGGTGGCGTCTGGCGGCGGTGGCTGGTTGGTGGTGGTGGTGTCTGGTGGTGGTGGCTACTGCTACTGGTGATGTTTGCTGGCGGCAGCGTCTGGTGGTAGCACTTGGTGGTGGTGGTCTCTGGTGGCGGAGATGGTGGTGGCGTCTGGTGGTAGGGAGATGAGAGCAGTGAGAGAGAAATGAGAGTGAGAGATAATGAGAATTAGAGGCGGCTGAGGAGAAAGTGATCTGATTAGGTTTTAAAGTTTATTTTTGACAGAATTTACGTCGAGAATAAATTCATCGTAATTATGTTATTTTTGACTGATAGTCCATCGAAAGTAAACACTATTCCGTCGAATATAAGTTTGGCGATGGCGTGAACTTTGGCACCAAGGGGCTCCTTCTATTTCTGACGGACGTCCATCGAAATTACTATATTTTCGACTGAATTATTTTCGACTAAAATATCCATTGGACATAGCCTATCTTTGACGGAATATTTTCGTCGCAATTAATTCCATCGGAATTAGCCGGTTTTCTTGTTGTGGCGGTAGGTGTAGCGGCGATTTTGTCCGTCGCAAAAGGTGGTCCGCACCACCCGCATAAGAAGCGGACTATATATATATACATATATATGGAAATGATCCATATTTTCTGTTAGCTATGAGCACTATTTCAGCTAACCCATCTCCTGATGTCCAATGGAAGATCTAAGGGGTTGGGTTGGGGCCAGTCGCTACTTCCTCTAGCGGCTAGCCAAATTCTTTTATATTGGCCGCTACTCCCTCTAACGACCAGTCAAAACAACCGCATTTTGACTGGCCTCCGCTAGAGGGAGTATCAACTAACATAAAAATATTTGGCTTAAACTAGGGGACTTAAAATAGTTATAATTTAAATTAAAAAATATAGTTAATTAATACTTCACTCACTAATTGGTTCACAAATATAAAAAATTATAATAGTAGACTAATATAAGGAATAATACTTGATTAGGTAATTTGGGAGTAGTAGTTGAATATGTAGTTTATTTGAGTATAAATATAATATAAACTCAATCATATATTTCTTATATGGATTAACAATAATACTAATTAATAAAATAAGTATGTATAAGGATAATTACTGACTATCACCTAATAATTTTTAATTATAAATAGGAAATAGTGATTGAGTTTATAATATATTCCAACTCAAATAAATTACGTATTCAGCTACTACTCTCAAATTACCTAATCAAGTACTATTACTCATATTAGTCTACTATTATAATTCTTTATATTTGTGAACCAATTAGGGAGTGAAGTATTAATTAGATATATTTTTTTAATTTAAATTATAACTATTAAGTCCCTGATTAAGCCAAATTCTTTTATGTTGGTCGTTACTATATCTAGCGGTCAATCAAAAAAAAAATGCGGTCGTTTTGATTGGCCTCTAGAGGGATTAGCGTGTGACGCCCCCAAAATAGGTATACATCACCTTATTCCTGAGTCGCCAAATACATGGTACATAATACAAATACAACCTTAAATATACAACATGAGCTGTGAGTTTTAATACAAATATTATCTTCTAGACAGTATTCAAACTCAAAATAAGTCCTCAATACATTTATTATCACAATATTTCATAGAATAGTGAGGAATACTAATGCTATCATCTGGACCGTCACTCCGTTCCCCGACTAGTCATTGTTACGTTCTCATTTCCTAAAGAAAACAATGAAAGCAAAAGGGTGAGCTCAACTGGCCCAGTAAGAAATATTATGACTAAGATAATGTAAAATAAATTATCATTAGCCTTCAACAGTGTTAAACAGATAAAATATAACAAACATCAAGTTTAACTGCAGCGGAACAAGCAATCCATTAGAAGAGTCAAGTAGAGAATAAAATCTACTATCTTCTATGATTTAAAAGGTTTTTCATTACTTTTATCGCTGAGACTCAGCTTAATAAATAATCCAGCATCATCCCTGCACTACGGTCAATGATATTCATTAGTATCACAACCACAAATTATCTATGCACTACGGGCCAAGGATATTCGTGTATTCATCAATGGTCATGATCATGCCAACAAATGCCCATCAATGCACTACGGGCCAATGAGGACTTTTACCACATCATTTATAACATTACGGTCATGATTATACCGATTAATCCCTGGTCATAATCATACCAAGTCCATCTATGCTCTACAGGCCACAAATGACTTTCAACATAATATAAACATAAGGATGATGACAATGATATAAGAATTCAATAAAACAAGTTCAAGAATTAATTTATCCAAGAACCAATAACGTTCAAATTGTCAACATGATACTTCTTTGTGGAGTAAAATTCAAGAATGCTCAGTAGAATATTTTCATGAAAAGATAGTGGATGAAGCGCAAATATCAAGGATATACCACTAATTTCATGGAGAATAGAAGTCAAAGCTTTAACCAACTGAGTATAAGAGAATATATGAAACTTCAAATGGATTTTCGTCCACCATGCGGTAATCCACTTAGACAGATCATTTCCACAATTTAATAAGGAATGAATACAAAGGATCATTCACCATGCATGTGATAATCTACATAGACAGGTTATTCCAACAGAATAATAAAGAATGAAATAAAAAAGAAATCTCGTACAGACATGTTATTCCAACAGAATAATAAAGAATGGAATCAGGTCATGTGTAATCCGCACAGACAGGATGTTCCAACAGAATAATAAAGAACGGAACCAGGTCATACGTAAATTGCACAGACAGGATGTTCCAACAGAATAATAAAGAACGAAACCAGGTCATGTGTAAACGCACAAACATGATGTTCCAACAGAATAATAAAGAATAGAATAACAGAAGAATTTCACCATGTATGTGGTACTTCGCATAGACATGTTATTCCAATATAATGATAAAGAATGGAATAACAGAAGAATTTCACCATGTATGCGGTACTTCGCATAGACAGGTTATTCCAACATAATAATAAAGAATGGAATAACAACCCTTACGAGTATTGAAAGAAAATAACTCTCTTCATGAATGCGAAAGAATAATACCCCTTACGAGTACAACAAATAATATCTCTTACGGTAAAAGAAGAGTATTCTGACTGGTAGGGCGAGGATATTCTTGAAGAAAATTTATACTGTTTTTCTACGCTCAAAGCTTCTGAAAACTCTAAAGAAATAGCTCAAGATTATAGAAGAAGAAATCTCTGAATTTCTGGTGTGATTTCAAGTCTAACTAAGCATCCTATTTATAGGAGAATTGAAAAGATACTATGCAATAAAATATAATATATTCTAAATATATATATATATATATATATATATATTTATATACATTTATATATTTTATTTAAAATCTAATAAAACAAATAACTTTATAAAAATATTCCGTTTTATATAAAAAGATTTTACTATGCAAAATACTATGCAGGAACTATGAAATACTATGCATAATAAAATATAATGTATTCTATTTATAGTCTAATAAAACAAATAACTTTATAAAAGTATTCTGTTTTATATAAAAAGATTCTACTATACAAAATACTATGCATAATAGAATATAATATATTCTATTTATAGTCTAATAAAACAGATAACTTTATATAAGTATTCTGTTATAAATAAAAAGTTTTTCTGTTTTATTACATTAATAATAATAATAAAACAAAACTTATCACCTTTATTATAATTCACAATATTAATCGACCAAGTCATTCCCAAGAAAGAGGGGGCTTTCCAATAAGGATTTTTTCCTATTGACGCGCAATTAGGTGACCAAACCTCTCCTTGGCAGAACTTCTATACATCGTTAATATTGTAAATAATAATATTAATAACTTTGTCATCTCAATTATTGATTTAATAATATATAAAATGTTGACAATAATTGAATCAAATAACGTGAGATACTATGCAACAATTACTGTAGCAATGATTGAACAAAACTGAGTGAGTTCTAACGTAAGCATCAATAATTAATACCGTGTGCTACTATGCAACCACGCGTATTACTGTACTTTTAACACCGGGTGTTTCAATAGTTAACGATAAAATTTTTGCAGTTATTTTCATAAAGTATTTTTATCATTTTCTCAATCCGACAATAATTTCGTTGTGGGGTCTACCAATGATTGTGCCGTTGTACGAATATTCCATGTTAAATGAATATTCCCTGACCAATCAAATATTATACAATAACTTGCATACTTTTCAAAATTTATACATATTACCCATAACTTTAACATTATCTCAAATCCACACCATAATTTTGAAAAAAGTATTTCGAAAAATTTAAATATTTATTCATAAAATTTGGGGTCTCACATAGCGGCTGACCCCAACCCAGCTCATTAGATCTTCCATTAGAAGGTAGGAGATGGGTTTGCTGAAATTGTGTCCATAGTTAACGGAAGTTATGGATCATATCCCATATATATATATATATATATATATATATATATATATATATATATATATATATATATATATATATATATATATATTGATACTCCGTCCGTCCCATAGTTATAGGCTGATTTCTTTTGGCACATAGTTTATGAAAATGAGTTAAGTGTCAATTTTTAACATAAATTTTCCACATATACCCCTTAATATGGAATTAATGAATAAGTTAATTAAAGTGGCAATTTTTAACATAAATTTTCCACATATACCCCTTAATATGGAATTAATGATTAAGTTAATTAAAGTGGAAATTTTTAACATAAATTTTCCACATATGAAATTAATGAATAAGTTAATTACTCCTTATTTATCACACTGGAACTCTAAACTTATCGATTGACGTGTACTGACCATTAAAATCCATAAACTTTAACCAAAGAGAATACAACAACATTAAATGTGGTGATAAAAATAATGACATTGAATGTTGTTTCTTCAAAAATATAGTAATGTTTGAATATTTATTATAAGGACATAAAAGTAAAATAATGAAGCCAACTAAATTTTATAAATAGTAAGTAGCATATATATTCGGACATCTCAAAATGGAAAATCAGCCTATAACTATGGGACGGAGGGAGTATTTGATTTATTGGAGAAAAAGTTCAATTGAATGTTGCAAAGTCCAAGAATTACACAGTACGAATACCGGTAAACAAAGACGAACAAAGAAATCATGGCTTTATTACAAAGATTGAAAAACTTGGGCTTGGGAAGAAGGAAACAAAGTTGTTTTTAGTTAAAATCATCTTCTACTTTCATCATAGCGCATCTGTATTAGTGGACTGATCAGTGGTAGCCAAACTAGCATTTGTTGCAGCTGAAAAGAGCTTGTTAAGACGTAATTCAGTTATTTTCATTTGCTCCTTGGCTGCAATCTCAAACTCAATTATTGGCCTATTTGGGTAGCGTCTCTACAAGAAAGCATCATAAATTTATTAGTCTCAAACTTGATGACCTTATTTTTGTTTCAGGTGAAGAGAAAATTGTAGCTTGAAAACAAGAACTTCCTCCTTCCAAAATGTAATTAATGAAGATCATTATTGATTTTTTAAAGTCAACTCAAGACATTTTCAACATCAAAATTGACACTTTTCACTATTACTTCTCACTTTGTTAGCATAGAGTATGAATAATTTTTCGGACTTTGTTAGCATAGAGTATGAAAGATATTGCTTGAGAGAATACTAATCTCATGGTTCAAAACAATATTTGTGACACAAGTTTAATAACATTCAAAAAATACATTTAAAAATGGAATTCATATTCAGCAATGTAAAAAAAGAGAGAAGATATTCATGTATTGTTTAAAGTGGAATAGGAGATGTCTATGAAATATTTGCATGATTTTTATGAGATCGATCCGCATATGGTAGAGGAGGGTAAGTGTTCTACCTATTTATTTTCTTTTTTGTTTTTTATTCTTTATCATAAGTAAATTCTAAATACCCCCAAAACCCTGGCCAATTATATATTTCTTTTTTTGTATACACGTATGTACAATTATGTGTGTCGATGTATTTTTATTTTAATCATTGCTATTGTCAGAAACAAATGATGGATTAGGATACTCTCCATTACACTTATCCTACAATTTCTTTCAACACACTTAACGACATAATAAAATTTATTATAAATAATTAACGACATAATAAAATTTGTTGCAAATAAATGTGTCGCTTCTACCATCACTAAAAAGAATATATATATTTTTAACTAAACGATAAGTGTAATGAAAGGGGATCATAGTCCAAAAAATGATGATATAAGAGCAAATATACTCTTAACGCCACTTTTATAATATCTGTAACGACTATTAATATTTGAAGTAACATTTTTAGCTTTTGTTATTATCATCCTTATCTCCTCCATCTATTTTATTCTTTTCTGTTTAGTTATTAATTTATTCTTTTCCAGTTTAATATATTTTATCATTTTATTTTTATTCTTATCTTTCTACTATTATGCTTATTATACACTACAAAAAAAAAGAGTCATTGGTGACGGAGTCATTAGCGACGGCTAATGTCCCGTTGAGAATGACACCAATGCCGACGGGGATGCCTTCACTAATGGGTTCCGTCGATAATATCAATTTCGTAGGAGAAAAATTGGTGCGAAAAGTTGGCAGTGGAGGAAAAACTCATTAGCGACGGACGTAATATCAAAGACGACAGGAACGCCGTCGAAATTGACTTAATCTCACCGGGGATATATCGACGGGCGTGCCGTCGAGAATGAGTAATGTATTTTAATACCCTTGTTTGCGACGGCAACGACTCTTTTTTCCCTCTTTCTGATTTTTCTCCTTCCCTCTCAATTCGCCCATTTCGCTCAATTGATTCTCTACTTTGCTCAATTGATTTCTCCCATTTTGCCTAGTTCGCCCATTTAGCTCATCCCCCTGCTGCAAGTGCTCCATTATCTATTTCCCTTTCCCTCCCTTGCTCATCCCTGCTGTTCACCGGTTATCCGCTTACTTCTCCCTCTTCCTTTTCCCTCTTCCTCGCTACTGTTCTTCTTTCTCTTCACCGGCGTCCGCACGAGCACACACAACATACATCAGAAGCTATGGTTTTGACAATAAGAGGGCTTTGTTTCTCTTCAGGTGACTGATTAGCACAACTCTTGGACTAAGCCCAAAAAGGTATGTATTAGTTTGTGTTGCAGAGATTTCATTTTCGGTGCTTTGTAAATTGTTAGCTTGTATCAAATGTGTTTGATTTAGTTTTAGTTAATGATTTTTTTTATCAAATGCATCAATTGACTGAAAATTTGTAATGTGTAATATATATATATTTACATACTTTCTTAAATACCAATTTAATTACCAATTGAAATAGGGCACTGTATACATAAAGTACTTCTAATACGGTGTATAAACCTTAGTTTCCTCATTCCTTATGAGCTGCTCTTTGCCTCTATTTAGAGGGAACAAAGGTTTACCGTGTGGTTTAATATCCTGCCAAATAGAGAAAAGAAAGAAAAGTAGAGATGATGAAAGCAAAAAAAAACATATTTTTAGTGGAAACAATATTTGATCTAGCCTCAGTGAGACAAGTATTATAACCATTATGGTATTATTTCCTTTTTAGAATTTGAGCCACCCCTCCACAAAAAAAACCCACATCTATGATGATAATAATAATGATATATTAAATAAATATATATAAAAATAGTGAATTTTTAATGGAACTGTGAACTGAGAATTGAAATGAAAAATCAAATAATATATAGTGGGCAAGGAAATCGTGCCTTGCTAGTTAGGATTTCGTGTTGGCTGAGGAGGAGAGAAATTCACGAAGAGCACATAATTGATTGATTGAAGAGGGCAGAACGACAGGTGGACGATTACTCCAATGACGCGTGGCAGAACTCCTAGAATTCGGAAATCGTGTTAGGGTTATAGGGATTCCAAGAGCCTTCTTCTTGAGTCATTCCACCCCCTAAAATCAGGAAACCTTATTAGGGTTATTGTAATTCCAAGAGTCTTCCTGAGTGTTGAGAGAGAATGTCCAGGTCCTTTGATCTTCCAAGAGTCCAAGTCATGTGTCTGAAGAGAGGTCCCAAACCCTTTTGGTGCTTTTAGGTGGAACCAAAAGAATCCCCTTCCTTCCTAGAATGGAAGGGGAATTTATAGAGTTTCCTGAAATTAAGTAATCACATTTTAGGCACATGTTTGTAGGGAAATTTTAGAAATACCCTTTAGTTATTAGAATAATGTCCATATTGTCATGTCCTTCTAGCCATCAATCCAATCCCTCAATCAATTCCCAAAATGAGCCACCTCCATGAGTCTTTTGCCTCGGGACATGTGGAGGCTTCTTTAAGGTCTAACACATTTATTTCTGAATTTTCCGTCTTCATTTGATTAGGTTATGTGAATCCTATTTTGCTCTTGGGCCCACATTTGCCCCATGCGCAAGAGTCACATTCCCAAATAGACGATCACACAAGAATACTTAAAGCCTTTGAACGATTTGCAGGACTTCACTTTACATGGTCCTAGTAGAGGGAACCCCTAAGGAGCCAAACCCTTAGGGTTAAACCCTAGGGAGGCAACACCTAGCAGGGTTCTTCCTTGGACATATTGGAAAATCCTCCAAAAATATTTCCATAACTTGCCCAAGATTTGTTTCCTTATTTTTCTGGAAATTAAGACAAGAAAAAATAATTAAATATCACCAAATAAAATTCAATCTAATAGAATTCTTCTTTTGGTAAATCAAATCTTTCATTTATTTTGGAAATAAAATCAAATCTTTCTTTATAAAATCAAATCTTTCAATATTTGTTTCCTTATTTTTTTGGAAATTAAGACAAGAAAAATAATAATCAAATATCACCAAATAAAATTCAATCTAATATAATTCTTCTTTTGGTAAATCAAATCTTTCCTTTATTTTGGAAATAAAATCAAATCTTTCTTTACAAAATAAAATCTTTCATTATTTGATCTTGAAAGCAAGAGAGATTTTTTTTTCTCAATCAAATCAAATCTTTTTTTCCTGAAAATAAAATAAAATCTTATTTTTTCTAAAATAAAATAAAATCTTATTTTATTTTTATTTTTTAGATAATAAATAAAACCATTACTTATCTTATTTTTTTGAGAAGTAAGGAGTCGATATTCATAATCCATGACCACATGTCTTGCATCCAAATTGAAGAGAACAACCCCTAGGTAGTCGAAGCCTATATGGTCGAACACTATAGGTTTTTTTTAAAGGATAAAGATGTGACGCCCCCAAAAACAGGTATACATCACCCATCTTGAGTCGCCAGATACATGGTACAAAATTAAAATATAACCTAATTATACATCAGTCGTGTAAAATACGATAAAACATAATCTAAGAGTTTTAATACGTATATTGTCATCTAGACAGTATAGAAACTCAATGAAGTTCTCATTACATTTATTGTCACACTATTTAACAGAATAGTGAGGACTACTAATGCTATCATCTAGACCGTCACTCCGTTCCCCGGCTCGTCCCAGCTATATTCTCATTTCCTGAAGAGAACAGTGAAAGAAGGGGTGAGCTCAACTAGCCCAGTAAGAAATATTATGACTAAGATAATGCAGGATAAATTATCATTAGCCTTCAACAATGTTAAACTGATAAAATACAATAGACATCAAGTTTAACTGCAGCGAATCAAGAAATCCATTAGAAGAGTCAAGTAAGGTATAAAATCAACTATCTTCTATGATTTAAAAAGTTTTTCATCAACTTTATCGCTGAGACTCAGCTTAATAAATAAAATCGAATCATCCCTGCTCCACGGCCGAGGATATTCATGTAATCATCAATGGTCATGACTATACCGAATAATCCCTGGTCATAATCATACCAACAACTGTCTACCAATGAACTATAGGCCAATGAGGACTTTTACCACAACATTCGTCACATTACGGTCATGATTATACCGAATAATCTCTGGTCATAATCATACCAAGTCCATCTATGCACGTAAGCCAAAGATGACTTTTAACATAATATAAGCATGAGGATGATGACAATTCAATAAAACAAGCTCAAGAATAAATTTTAAAGATTTTTAAGTGAATTTATCATGAACTCAATAACGTCCAAATTGTCAACATGATAGTGCTTTGTGGAGTAAAATTCAAGAATGCTCAGAAGAATATTTCCATGAAAAGATACTGGATGAAGTGCAAATATCAAGGATATTCCACTAATTTCATGGAGTATAGAAGCCAAAGATTTAACCAACCAAGTATAATAGAATATATGAAACTGCAAATGGATTTTCGCCCGCCATGCAGTAATCCATGTAGACATGTCATTTCCATAATTTAATAAGGAATGAATACCAAGGATCCTTCACCAAGCATGTGGTAATCCACATAGACAGCTTATTCCAACAGAATAGTAAAGAATGGAATAGCAGAAGGATTCACCATGCGTGCGATAAACTGCACAGACAGGTTATTCCCAACAGAATAATAAATAATGGAACTAGGTCCGGCGTAAACGCACAGATAGGATATTCTGACAGAATAATAAATAATGGAACCAGGTCCGGCGTAAACACACAGACAGGATATTCCGACAGAATAATAAAGAACTGAATATCAGATAAATTTCACCATGTATGCGGTACTTCGCATAAACAGGTTATTCCAACAGAATAATAAGAATGGAATAACAACAGAATTCACTATGCATGCGATAGACCGCACAGAGAGGTTATTCCAACAGAATAATAAAGAATGGAATAACAGATGAATTTCACCATATATGTGGTACTTCGCATAAACATGTTATTCCAAAATAATAATAAAGAATGGAATAACAGAAGCTCTCTTCATAAATACGAAAGAATAATACCCCTTACAGGTACAGCAAATAATATCCCTTACCTTAGAAGAAACTGGATATTGGAAAAATGAAGTAGCAAAATACTTTTCTTCTTTCTTTCTATAGTTTCTCTCTCTAGAGTTTCAGTGAATTTGTAAGAAATAATGAAGGAATGAGTTTCTATTTATAAAAGAACTGAAAGTGGCTCTTGGTCTTAACGAAGGGTCAAAATGACTCTTGGTAATATTGAAGAGACAACTATTATTTGCGAAGGGGAAATTAACTCTTGAAACACCGAAGGGGCAAATAACTCTTGGAAAACTGAAGGGACAAGTTACTATTAAAACTTTAAATCAACGATCCATATTGATTTACTATTATAATTTCAACCAACGGTCTGAAAAATTAGCACATCTCCTCATGGAATAATATTGTACCCAAAAATAATTTGGACCGAAAAGAAATATATTTTTTGGGTGAATAGTACCCCGTGAATAGTAACTCGTGAATAGTACTCTGACACGAAAAGTGCCCCGAATACTCGATTAAACAATATAACCTCCAGACATCAATTATTATCGAAACAAATGTCGATTTCCACTAACACAAATAATTCTAACACAATGGAACTATAAAATTCATCTTTAATCAACACGAACTTATTCATAATTTATATTATAATTCATAATATTTAACAACCAGGTCGTTCCCAGGAAAGAGGGGGCATTTCGATAAGGATTTCTCCTTAATGGTGTACAATTAGGTGACCAAACCTCTCCTTGACAGAACTTCTAGACATTGTCAATATTGCAAATAATAATATGAATAACTTTATTGTCTCAATTATTGATTTAATAACATATCATATTATGCAGATGATACTGTAACAATAATTGAATCAATAATATGAGAGATATGATGCAGCAATTACTGTAGCAATAATTCAGTATAACTAGTGACTTCTCACGTAAGCTTCAATAATCAATACGGTGTGCTACTATGCAACCACACGTATTACTGTACTTTTAATACCGGGTAGTTCAACAGTTTTAACGGTAACACCTCCGCCGTTATTTTTATAGAAAGATAATTTTGTTATTTTCTAACTACGACAATACTTCTGTTGTGGGGTCCACCAATGATTGTGTCATCGTACGAATATTCCCTGTTAAAATGAATATTCTCCGACCAATCGAATATTATATAACCACTTGCTTACTTTGCAAAATTTATAAATATTACCCACAACTATAACATTATATCAAATCCACACCATAATATTCAAAAATATATTTTGAGAAAATTATTCTTTATTCATAAAAGTTGGGGTCTTATAACCTCCCCTTCTTATAAAATTTCGTCCTCGAAATTAGGGTACATACCTGGTATGTCGAAAAGATGAGGATACATTGACTTCATCTCAGATTCTAACTCCCAAGTCATTTCCTCCACATCGTGGTTTCTCCACAAAACTTTGACTTGAGGTATAGCCTTGGAGCGTAGAACATGATCATTCTTATCCAAGATTTTAACAGGTAACTCTTTATGCGTTAAATCTTCCTCTATCTCGTCTGGTTCTAACTCAATAATGTGGTTTGGGTCTTTCACATATTTACGTAACATAGATATGTGAAAAACGTTATGAACAAGAGACATACTTGGCGGTAAAGAGAGTCTATAGGCCACAATTCCTACTCGCTCGAGAATTAAAAATGGGCCAATGAATCGAGGATTGAGCTTTCTTCTCTTTCCAAATCTCGTAACTCCTTTCTATGGAGCAACACGTAAAAACACATGATCTCCAATATCGAATTCTACGTCCTTTCAATGAAGATCGACATAACTATTTTGTCGATCTTGTGAAGTTTTTATACATTATCGGATCGTTTGAATCTTTTCTGTAGTCATACGTACCAACTCTGGTCCCAACAATGTTGCTTCACCCACCTCATCCCAGCATACTGGAGAACGACACTTTCTCCCATACAACGCTTCAAATGGAACCATGCCAATACTTGCTTGATAACTGTTTTTGTAGGAAAACTCCACCAACGATAAGAACTTGTCCCAACTTCCTTTGAAGTCAAGGACACAGAGTCTTAATAGATCTTCAAGAGTTTGAATAGTCCTCTCCGTCTACCCGTCCGTCTGAGGATGATATGCCAAGCTAAATCATAAATCCGTGACCATAGCTTTCTGCAAACTAACCCAAAATCGTGAAGTGAATCTCGGGTCTCGATCAGAAACTATGGATACTGGCATACCATGCATTGTTACAATCTCGTTTATGTACATACGAGCAAGGCGTTCAAGTGTATAAGTTTCTCGTATAGGTAAGAAGTGAGCAGACTTGGTCAATCTATTAACAATGACACAAATTGCATTTATGCCTTGAGAAACCTTGGGAAGACCAGTAACGAAATTCATGGTAATGTGCTCCCACTTCCATTATAGAATTTCAAGTGATTGCAATGGACCTTTTGGTACTTGATGCTCTTCCTTGACTCGTTGACAAGTTAAACACCTTGAGATAAACTCTACTATCTCTCTCTTCATATTGCTCCACCAAAATGTATGTCGAAGATCATGATACAATTTGGTACTCCCAGGATGGATTGCAAACGGTGTGTTGTGCACCTCCATCATGATTTTGTACTTTAAATCAGGGTCGTTAAGAACACAAAGTCTGGAGTTGACTCAAAGTATTCCTTCTTCATCGATTCTTGCTTCTGGAATAGCACCTTCTTGCACTTTCTTCCTCATACGTATCAGCTCCAAGTCTGTAGCTTGAGCAGCTTTAACTTTATCGATTAAAGTCGGTTCTACTCGTATATTCGCCATCATCACATGGGTCCCTGGAGTCTTTAACTCTATCTCCATCCTTTGTAAGTCATACAAAATGGGCCTTTGTGTTGACAATATTTCACTCGTACCCGCATATGATCTTCTACTCAATGCGTCAGCTGCTACGTTCGCTTTACCAGGATGGTATTGAATGGTATGGTCATAATCTTTCAATAGTTCAAGCCGCCGTCGTTGCCGCATGTTGAGTTCCTTTATGATCCGTATAGATCTCCACCTTCTCTCCATACAAGTAATGCCTTCAAATCTTAAGTGCGAAGACAACAGCTGCTAACTCTAGATCATGAGTAGGATAATTCCTCTCATATTCTTTGAGTTTCCGAGAGGCATATGCTATGACTTTCTCATGTTGTATGAGAACACAACCTAACCCTTTGCCCGAAGCATGACTGTAGATAACAAATCCCTCTGAGCTAGATGGTATTATCAGAACAGGTGCTGAAATGAGTCTTCCCTTGAGTTCTTGAAAACTCTTCTCACATTCCTCGCTCCAACCGAACTTTGTATCTTTTCGAGTCAGTTGAGTTAATGGAGCAGCGATTCGAGAAAATCCTTCCACGAATCTCCGATAATAACTAGCTAAGCCGAGAAAGCTACGTACTTCGGTCACTGACTTTGGTCGCTCCCAGCTTTGAATTGCTTCAATCTTCACTGGGTCAACAGATATTCCATGATTTGATAACACATGCCCAAGGAATGAAAATTCTTCAAGCCAGAACTCACATTTCTTTAACTTGGCATAAAGCTTGTTTTCACGAAGCTTTTGGAGTATCAGCCTCAAGTGTTGCTAATGATCTTCACAACTTTTGGAATATACGAGAATGTCATCAATAAAGATAACCACAAAGTGATCCAAATATTCCATGAATACTTGGTTCATCATATCCATGAAGGCAACATGAGCATTAGTCAATCCAAAATACATGACCAAGAATTCATAATGCCCGTACCGAGTTCTGAAGTCATTCTTTGAAATATCCTCAGTTTTAACCTTCAACTGATGATATCCAAAACGAAGATCGATCTTTGAAAAGAATCGTGCTCCTTGCAACTGGTCAAACAGGTCATCAATGTGAGGTAACAGATACCTATTCTTGATGGTGGTATGGTTCAATTCTCGGTAGTCAATACAAAGTCGCATACTCCAATCTTTATTCTTCACGAATAGAACAGGAGCACCCCAAGGAGACGTACTAGGACGAATGAAACCAATGTCTAACAATTCCTATAATTGGGTCTTTAACTCCTGAAGTTCAATAGGAGCCATTCGATATGGGGATTTGGAAATGGGTTTTGTACCAGGTTCAAGGTCGATACAAAATTCAATTTCACGCTCTGGGGGTAGACCAGGAAGTTCTTCAGGGAATAAGTCAGGAAATTTATTAATAATAGAAATATCATTCAAAACTGACGTATTTTTGTTTAAATCTGTGACATGAGCTAAGAAAGCTTGACATCCATTTTTCAATAAACGAATAACTTTATGGCTTGAGATGACCGTGATTGATTTTAATGGTTTGGTCGCTTGAATTCGCATAATAGGTTGATTAGGAATATGAAAACTAACAACCTTACGAAAACAATCAATTTTTGCATGATGAGTAGTTAACCAATCAATCCCTAGAATTACGTCAAACGCAAGTATTTTTAAAGAAATAAGATCGACAGGTAATGTGCGGTTACCGATTTGAATCAAACAAGACTTATAAACCGTGGATGTAATGAAGGTTTCTCCCAACGGACTTTCAACCGATAAGTCAAAGTCCAATTTCTCCGGAGTCAAATTTAAACGTTGAGCGCAACTAGGAGAAATAAAAGAATGGGTAGAACCGATATCAAATAAGGTATATACTTCACTAGAGTTTATGATAAGATTACCCGTGATGACCTCGTTCGGGTTCCTTGCTTTCTGGGAGGTTACAACAAACGCTCTCCCTTGAACTACCGGTTTTGTCTTTTCTAGGACGGACTTTGATGCCTCCATCCCAGCTGGACTTGACTTTGGTGCACAACAAAATCGGGATAAGTGACCTTCTCTTCCACAATTGTAATATGCTTTGGACTGCTGCGTACAGTTTAGGCTGATGTGTCCCTCCCCTCCGCATTTGTAACATACGATCGGCGGTCATTCTCCTTCCTTAACTACAGGTGCTGGTGTTGACGTCCTTCCATCATTATTAAATCTCTTCTTCTTGAAACTCCCACCTTTATTGTCTTGGCCATGATTACCACCGAAGTGGTTATCATTTCTGGCATGTTGATTCCCTCCACGTTTGTTGTCACCGCTTCGATGACTGTTACCACTGGTATTTTCATTCTGTCAGCTGCTTTCTCTTGGTTGCGTTAACCCGTTATCGCGCTCCAATAACTGAGCCTTATTTACAACATCTGAATACAAACACAGTTTATGAGAAATAAGTGAAAGTAGTATGCACACAAGCCAATCATGTTTGATGATCAAGCATATACTTTGTAACAATCTTATTCATTTATTAATAAAAAGTATTAATTTATTTAAAGGCTTTTAATTATCTACATGATGTTGTTTTATAATATGTGATAAACTCAAAGTTTTAAGCAATACTTTTAGAATAATGATGATGATCATTATAATGAGATCTAAATTCTTAAAAAGCTTAAAACTAAAATAGTTCCCAATCGTTGGATTACTAAATTGCGGATTAGTGAATCCGGATAGATTGGTACATACGTTGCTTGCTCATTGGATGAGGATGATTGATCTCATGATCATTTGTGTGGAGACACTAAATCAAGTATGTAGGTGCTTATTAGAGAATAAATTCACTAAACGTGGCTCGCTAAGGAATACCTAATGGAGTTTTACTTGCATGTCAATAGGAATTCCTATAGTGATAGTAGTACAAGTGATCCTTGGACTTGAGATCATCATAGTATCTTGTGTATGATGAGTTATACTTTGACTTATTCCTTAAGACCCTTAGGGTATATCAAAGGGAATGCTTAGGTATAATAAGTTGTACATAGAGATAATGTATGATCAATAAAGAATCTACCAATTCTAGTAAAAGAAGAGAAATGTCCTATGTGATTCGATAAATGACAACCCAGTAGTCATTGGCCAATGCAAAATGAAATTAGAAAGGAGTTTCTAATTTACATTATTTGGGGTTGTGCATTTAAGAGTCGAAATACATATAATTAAATAAAATAAGACTTGACAGTAATTCCTTGTCTTATATTTAATTGGGACATTGTATGGTGGAAGGATTGAACTGTACGGTAACTATTTACTCAAAGGTTCTTTTATGATTAATGTTGAAATCTATATTATCAGGAAAGTCGTTGATCGCTAGGGAGATTTATTCCTATTGTAAAATAAATATTATTTATTTAAATAAATTATTAGTTTAATTTATTTATTTAAATAAGATTAGAATTATTCTAATTAATTTATTCACAATCGGTTTAATATGGAGAACCTAAAGGGTCACACCATAAAAGGAAGAATAATTATTTAAGAAGTTAATGGCATAATCGTAATAATATGTTAAGTATATTTAATTTAATCTATGGTGATAGAATAAATTAAATAGCTTAATATTTATTATTTAATATTTTAAAAATATTAAATATAAATTAATAAGAGGAGTCTTATTAATATTATTACAATTATTATTATTTTAATTTCTAAAAGAGTTTAGAAATTAATTTAATATAAGTACTCTCATTTATTCCTAGTAAGATTAGGAGGAAAAATTAGTTAAAGGAGTTTGATTAATTATCTCTAATAAGATTAGGGAGGAGCCCATTTAATTAAAAGAGTTTAATTAAATAAATAATACTTTATTTTTAATAGGTTTACTTGATATCTATATAAGAGGAGTCTTATATCAGATATTTATGATACGTAATTCCAACATATGGGAGAGTACGTTCTTTTTCTATGAGAGATAGAAAAAACTAGGGTTTTGCCAAACACCAACTTCTTGGATCTTTCTTCTTCCTTGGTGGATCACCTCTAGAGGCCAAACACTTGGGTGGCTAACATTGATCAAATGAAGGAACCAAACTCGGTGGATTCAAGTTGAACGTGAAAAGGATTGGAGGTGAACTTGTACATGAGGAAGCTCAAATCTTCAAGGGTATGATTCTTGTTCTTCCTATCTTTTCGTTTAATTAATAATTGTGCATAAAGGATGATCCAGGTATATGGTTTGTAAAATTTTAAACTCTAATTTTTACACGTTTTTGCTTATTTTGTGCAATTTGAGTGCGTTCAAGAATATTATAAACCTAACAGTAGTATCAGAGCCAAACCTTTATGCAAATTATCAGTTGTTCAGATTTGATATGTATATTGATATGTGTTTAGAACAATTTAATTGAGCATAATTTTGTTGTAAAAAATTTATTTAAAAAAAAATCGGTACTGTAATTCTGTTACATGTGATTCGCGTCTACGCGAATTTCATTATATAATATATCTAATATGTATATTAACGAAATGTAGTACTGCAACTTTATTTTGTATCCTGCAAGGAATCTTTTATACTATATATATAGATATGATTATTATTGCCATAAAAAGTTACAGGATTTGCCGATTTGGCATGAGCAACACGGAAATAAAGGATGTTAACAGCATGATTCAAAAATTTGTATTATATATATATATATATATTATTCTTAATAATTTTATAATTAAAATAAAATTTATTTTAATTTTAAAATAAAATTTATTTTAATTTTAAAATAAAAAGTTTATTTTAATATTAAAATAAAAGGTTTATTTTAATTTTAAAATTAAATTTCATGCTAACTAATTAGAGTTGGAATTGGATTCCATGATAACTAATTAGAGTTAAAATTGGACTCTATGTTTTCTTAAATAAAGAAGTTTATTTAGATATGAAATAAGATTTCATATTATTCAAAATAAAAGAGTTTATTTGTGAATAGGAAAGAGAATCCTAATTTCCTTAAATAAAGGAGTTTATTTAGATATGAAATAAGATTTCATATTATTCGAAATAAAGGAGTTTATTTATGAATAGGAAAGAGAATCCGTGTTTCCTTTAATAAAGAAGTTTTTTTTACATGGAATTGGATTCCATAATTAATTAAAATAAAGGAGTTTATTTTGATTAAAGATTTTGATTAAAATAAAATAGTTTATTTTATTCAAAATTGGATAAATTAAAATAAAATAGTTTTATTTTAATTTAAATTTGGATTAAAATAAAGGAGTTTTTTTATTCAAAATTAGATTTTATACTAACTAAATTTGCCCATTAAATGATATCAATATATATATATATATATATATATATATATATATATATATATATATATATATATATATATATATATATATATTGAATGTTTATTATTCATGAGATGAATGTTATTTATTGATGCATATAGTGATATGTATGATAATAAATGGGATTGATTATTCTATGGATAATGAATGACATATTAATGCTACAATCAATAAAGATAAAGTTGTCTACACATTCCTCCATGAATGATTTGGGAAGTGTATCTTAATTGGGATAAAATCTATATAGATAGATTTAAGAGGATGCTCGACTTAACCCAATGAACGTATATTCATTTGATGCTAAAGTCGTTTAGCATGTAAAACTCCAAGAGATGTCTCATGTTGATGAGCGATGGAGTGTATCTCTCTTAATAGTCCCTATAGACTCCTAAAAAGAGAGATCGCATGAGTGATTATCATGTATGCAATGAAATGTATGAGACCTGATGTTGATCAGTCATATTATGGAGAAGTTCACTGTGAGTCAGTGAAAAACATCTTAAAGTTCTTAACCAGCACTAAGGATGTGATTATACATGGCGGGTCTGAATTAAAACTAGAGGGCTTAATAGACTCAAGTTTTTCAGACAGACCATGACGACAGAAAATCCACTTTAAGGTAAAGTGTTACCTTGAACGGTGGTGTAGTGAATTGGAAAGGTTCTAAACAGCAAAGAGTTGTTGATTTAGTGATAAAGACAAAGTATATAGCTGTAAATGAAGCTACAAGTCGATTGTTTGGATGATAAGTTCATTACAGAACTAGGAATAGTTCCTAAGTCTCATCTTGGATCTAAACATGTGTTGTGGCATTTTTATTTGATTATAAGAATCATTGAAAGATGAGAAATCACTATAGAGATAGTGGACTCTCAAGAACAACATTGCATATCCATTAACTAAAGCTTATCCAACAGCAGGATAATCGTCACTTAGAGAAGAAGAGTATGAGATACCATGACGATTGACTTTAGTGCAAGTGGGAGATTGAAAGTAGTATGCACACAAGCCAATCATGTTTGATGATCAAACATATCCTTTGTAACAGTCTTATTCATTTATTAATAAAAAGTATTAATTTATTTAAAGGCTTTTAATTATCTACATGATGCTGTTTTATAATATGTGATAAACTCATAGTTTTAAGCAATGCTTTTAGAATAATGATGATGATCATTCTAATGAGATCTAAATTCTTAGAAAGCTTAAAACTAAAATAGTTCCCAATCGTTGGATTACTAAATTGGAGATTAGTGAATCTGGATAGATTGGTACATACGTTGCTTTCTCATTGGATAAAGATGATTGATCTCATGATCATTTGTGTGGAGACACTAAAGCAAGTATGTAGGTGCTTATTAGAGAATAAGTTCACTG
This sequence comes from Panax japonicus, assembly GCA_020205505.1. Lineage (NCBI taxonomy): Eukaryota > Viridiplantae > Streptophyta > Magnoliopsida > Apiales > Araliaceae > Panax > Panax japonicus. Next base: position 9,183,518 of record CM035100.1, read on the forward strand.
AACGTGGCTCGCTAAGGAATACATAATGGAGTTTTACTTGCATGTCAATAGGAATTCTTGTAGTGATAGTAGTACAAGTGATCCTTGGACTTGAGATCATCATAGTATCTTGTGTATGATGAGTTATACTTTGACTTATTCCTTAAGACCCTTATGGTATATCAAAGGGTATGCTTGGGTATAATAAGTTGTACATGTAGATAATGTATGATCAATAAAGAATCTACCACTTCTAGTAAAAGAAGAGAAATGTCCTATGTGATTCGATAAATGATAACCCAGTAGTCCTTGGCCAAGGTAGAATGAAATTAGAAAGGAGTTTCTAATTTACATTATTTGGGGTTGTGCATTTAAGAGTCGAAATACATATAATTAAATAAAATAAGACTTGACAGTAATTCCATGTCTTATATTTAATTGGGACATTGTATAGTAGAAGGATTGAATTATACGGTAACTATTTACTCAAAGGTTCTTTTATGATTAATGTTGAAATCTATATTATCTGGAAAGTCGTTGATCGCTAGGGAGGCTTATCCCTATTGTAGAATAAATATTATTTATTTAAATAAATTATTAGTTTAATTTATTTATTTAAATAAGATTAGAATTGTTCTAATTGATTTATTCACAACCCATTTAATATGGAGAACCTAAAGGGTCACACCATAAAAGGAAGAATAATTATTTAAGAAGTTAATGGTATAATCGTAATAATATGTTAAGTATATTTAATTTAATCTATGGTGATAGAATAAATTAAATAGCTTAATATTTATTATTTAATATTTTAGAAATATTAAATATAAATTAATAAAAGGAGTCTTATTAATATTATTACAATTATTATTATTTTAATTTCTAAAAGAGTTTAGGAATTAATTTAATATAAGTACTCTCATTTATTCCTAATAAGATTAGGAGGAAAAATTAGTTAAAAGAGTTTGATTAATTATCTCTAATAAGATTAGGGAGGAGCCCATTTAATTAAAAGAGTTTAATTAAATAAATAATACTTTATTTTTAATAGGTTTACTTGATATCTATAGAAGAGGAGTCTTATATCAGATATCTATGATACGTAATTCCAACATATGGGAGAGTACGTTCTTTTTCTATGAGAGATAGAAAAAACTAGGGTTTTGCCAAACACCCATCTTCTTGGATGTTTCTTCTTCCTTGGTGGATCACCTCTAGAGGCCAAACACTTGGGTGGCTAACATTGATCAAATGAAGGAACCAAACCCGGTGGATTCAAGTTGAACGCGAAAAGGATTGGAGGTGAACTTGTACCTGAGGAAGCTCGAATCTTCAAGGGTATGATTCTTGTTCTTCCTATCTTTTCATTTAATTAATAATTGTGCATACAGGATGATCCAGGTATATGGTTTTTAAAATTTTAAACTCCGATTTTTACACGTTTCCGCTTATTTTGTGCAATTTGATTGCGTTCAAGAATATTACAAACCTAACAATAAGATATTGACGTATTTCCGGTTTCAAACCTCTTAAAAACATCCGCGTCATTCTCTCCTTATTATCAACCAAGTGGGACGCAAACTGGGACAACTCGACAAACTTAGCTTCGTACAGTGCCACGGTCATATTGTTCTGCTCCAACTTGATGAACTCTACCTCTTTAATGTGATGAATACTTTTCAGGAAAGTACTTGTCGTTGAACAGTTCTTGGAACTTCTCCCAAGACATCTTCAGTGCGGCAGGTTGAGTACGCTTTACTGATTCCCACCAGTAATCTGCCCCTCCTCGCAACATAAAGGTGGCAAAAGGAACCTTTTGCTCCTCGGAGCATCCCAAGACATCAAATATTTTGGTGATCTACTTTATCCATGCATCCGCCTTAAGTGGTTTTGGCTCTCCAATAAACTCCGGTGGTCCCAGCACCTTGAACTGTTTAGCGGTGACCGTCCGAAAGTTTTCAGTGTTTCCACCTACATTTTGGACAGGAGTTTCTCTTGCCTGATGTTGTACGAATTGCAGAAAGCTCCTAAACATTTCGTCGTTCGCCATTTTGTCGATTTTGTTGTTCACCTGAGGATTATTGTCTTCCTGTTGCACATTATCATGGCTATTAATCTGTGGTGACTCCACGATCTCATGTGCTTCATTGCTTATCTAAATATTTTTGGATGCCATTTTCCAATACTGCCACAAAAAAAGGGTTAATTAATATATCACATATTATCCCTATACTCTGACCGACCAGTTAAATACCAAATAAACTTAGGTAAGTCATACTAGCGAAGGAATTCTCCGTCTCTCCCCTCCTAGTTCTTGTCTCACATCTCAGCCAAGGATCATATCCCTAAGCTTTGATACCAACTATGACGCTCCCCAAAATAGGTATACATCACTCATCTTGAGTCGCCAGATACATGGTACAAAATTCAAATACAACCTAATTATACATCAGTCGTGTAAAATACGACAAAACATAATCTAAGAGTTTTAATACATATATTGTCATCTAGACAGTATACAAACTCAATGAAGTCCTCATTAAATTTATTGTCACACTATTTAACAGAATAGTGAGGACCACTAATGCTATCATCTGGACTGTCACTCCGTTCCCTGACTCGTCCCAGCTATATTCTCATTTCCTGAAGAGAACAGTGAAAGAAGGGGTGAGCTCAACTAGCCCAGTAAGAAGTATTATGACTAAGATAATGCAGGATAAATTATCATTAGCCTTCAACAATGTTAAACTGATAAAATATAATAGACATCAAGTTTAACTGCAACAGATCAAACAATCCATTAGAAGAGTCAAGTAAGGTATAAAATCTACTATCTTCTATGATTTAAAGAGTTTTTCATCAACTTTATTGCTGAGACTCAACTTAATAAATAAAATCGAATCATCCCTGCTCCACGGCCAAGAATATTCATGTAATCATCAATGGTCATGACTATACCGAATAATCCCTGGTCATAATCATACCAACAACTGTCCACCAATGAATTGCAGGCCAATGAGGACTTTTACCACATCATTCATCACATTACGGCATGATTATACTGAATAATCCCTAGTCATAATCATACCAAGTCTATCTATGCACGAGGATGATCACAAATCAGTAAAACAAGTTGAAGAATAAATTTTAAGATTTATAAGTGAATTTATCCTGAACTCAATAACGTCCAAATTGTCAACATGATACTGCTTTCTGGAGTAAAATTCAAGAAAGCTCAGAAGAATATTTTCATGAAAAGATACTGGATGAAAAGTATATATCAAGGATATTCCACTAATTTCATTGAGTATAGAAGCCAAAGCTTTAACCAACTGAGTATAATAGAATATATAAAACTGCAAATGGATTTTCGCCCGCCATGTGATAATCCAGGTAGACAGGTCATTTCCACAATTTAATAAGGAATGAATACCAAGGATCCCTCACTATACATGTGGTAATCCACATAGACAGGTTATTCTAACATAATGATAAAGAATGGAATAGCAGAAGGATTCACCATGCGTACGATAGATTGCACAGACAGGTTATTCCCAACAGAATACTAAATAATGGAACTAGGTCCGGCGTAAATGCACAGACATGATATTCTGACAGAATAATAAATAATGGAACAAGGTCAGGCGTAAACGCACAGACAGGATATTCCGATAGAATAATAAAGAACGGAATATTAGATGAATTTCACCATCTATGTGGTACTTCACATAAACAGGTTATTCCAATAGAATAATAAGAATGAAATAACAACAGAATTCACCAGGCATGCGATAGACCGCACAGACAGGTTATTCCGACATAATAATAAGAATGGAATAACAGAAGAATTTCACCATGTATGCGATACTTCGCATACACATGTTATTCCAACATAATAATAAAGAATGGAATAATAGAAGCTCTCTTCATGAATACGAAAGAATAATACCCCTTACGGGTATAACAAATAATATCCCTTACCTTAGAAGAAACTTGATATTGGAAAAATGAAGTAGCATAATACTTTTCTTCTTTCTCTATATAGTTTCTCTCTCTAGTGTTTCAGTAAATTTGTAAGAAATGATGAAGGAATGAGCTTCTATTTATAGAAGAACTGAAAGTAGCTCTTGGTCTTAACGAAGGGTCAAAATGACTCTTGGTAATATTGAAGAGACAACTACTATTTGCGAAGGGGCAATTAACTCTTGAAACACCGAAGGGGCAAATAACTCTTAGAAAACTGAAGGGACAAGTTACTATTAAAACTTTAAATCAACAATCCATATTGATTTACTATTACAATTTCAACCAATTGTATAAAAAATTAGCATATCTCCTCATGGAATAATATTGCACCCAAAAATGTTTTGGACAGAAAAGAAATATATTTTTCGGGTGAATAGTACCCCGTGAATAGTAACTCGTGAATAGTAACTTATGAATAGTAACTCGTGAATAGTACTCCGACATGAAAAGTGCCCCGAATACCCGATTGAACAATATAACCTCCAGACATCAATTATTATCGAAACAAATGTCGATTTTCACTAACACAAATAATTCTAACACAATGGAACTATAAAATTCATCTTTAATCAACACGAACTTATTCATCATTAATATTATAATTCACAATATTTAACAACTAGGTCGTTCCCAGGAAAGAGGGGGTTTTCCGATAAGGATTTCTCCTTATTGGCTCGCAATTAGGTGACCAAACCTCTCCTTAACAAAACTTCTAAACATTGTCAATATTGCAAATAATAATATGAAAAACTTTGCCGTCTCAATTATTGATTTAATAATATATCATATTATGCAGATGATACTGTAACAATAATTGAAACAATAATATGAGAGATATGATGCAGCAATTACTGTAACAATAATTGAGTATAACTGTGACGCCCCCAAAGTTAGGTATACATCACCCATCTTGGGTCATCAGATACATGGTACAAAATTCAGATACAACTTACTAATACAACTGTCGTGTACAATACGACAAAACATAACTGTGAGTTTGAATACAATTATTGTCTACTAAAGATTATACAAACTCAAAAGGAGTTCTCATTACAATTATTAACACACTATTTCACAGAATAGTGAGGACTAATAATGTTATCCTCTGGACCGTCACTCCGTTCCCTGACTAGTCCCTGCTATGTTCTCATTTCCTGAAGAGAACAGTGAAAGAAAGGGTGAGCTCAACTAGCCCAATAAGAAATATTGTGACTAAGATAATGCAGAATAAATTATCATTAGCCTTCAACACTGTTAAACTGATAAAATATAACAACATCAAGTTTAACTGCAGCGGAACAAGCAATCCATTAAAAGAGTCAAGTAGAAAATAAAATCTACTATCTTTTATGATTTAAAAGGTTTTTCATGAATTTTATCGCTGGGACTCAGCTTAATAAAAAATTCACATCATCGAATCACCCCTGCACTGCGGCCAAGGATATTCTTTAGTATCACGACCACAAATTATCCATGCACTACAGCAAAGGAAATTTGTGTATTCATTAATGGTCATGATCATGCCAACAACTGTCCATCAATTTACTACGGGCCAATGATAACTTTTACCACATCATTTGTAACACTACGGTCATGATTACACCGAATAATCCCTAGTCATAATCATACCAAGTCCATCTATGCACTACAGACCACATATGACTTTCAACATAATATAAGCATGAGGAAGATGAAAATGATATAAGAATTCAATAAAACAAGTTCAAGAATTAATTTATCCAAGAACTAATAATGTCCAAATTGTCAACATGATACTGATTTATAAAGTAAAATTCAAGAATGATCAGAAGAATATTTCCATGAAAAGATACTGGATGAAGCGCAAATAGCAATGATATTCTACTAATTTCATGGAGTATAGAAGTCAAAACTTTTACCGACTGAGTATAATAAAGAATGGAATAACAAAAGAAATCACCATGCATGTGGTACTTCGCATAGACAAGTTATTCCAACAGAATAATAATAACGGAATCAGGTCAGGTAAAATTTGCACCGACATGATGTTCCAACAGAATAATAAAGACGGAACCAGGTCCGGTGTAAAACACACAGACAGAATATTCTAACAAAATAATAATAAAGACGGAACCAGGTCCGATGTAAAACATACAGACAGGATGTTCCAACAGAATAATAATAAAGACGGAACCAGGTTCGGCGTAAAACACACAAACAGGATGTTCCAACAGAATAATAGAAGAATGTCACCAAGTATAGGGTAAACCGCGTATACAGGTTATTCCAACAGAATAATAAGTAATAGAATAACAACAGTTCTCTTCATGAATAAGAAAGAATAACACCCCTTACATTAGTAGGAGATTGAATACTGCAGTAGTGTAGTAATAGAATACTCTTCTTCTTTCTCTCTTATTCTCTCTATACTTTCTATCTCTATAGCTTGAATGAATTCATGAAAAATAATGAAGCACTAGGCCTCTATTTATAGAAGATTTCTAGCTTAGCACTTGAAATGTGAAAAGGCAAGTGGCTTGACGACTAGTGATGTGAAAAGAAACGTGTTTTGACGCATGTAATGTGAAACACCAAGTGGTTTGGCGCCTGTAATGTGAAACGACAATTGATTCGACGCCTGTAATATGAAATAATAAGTGGTTTGACGTCTGGTAAAGGTAATTACTATTGACGAAGGTAATTACTATTGACGAAGGTAATTACTATTGACGAAGGTAATTACTATTGACGAAGATAATTACTATTGATGAAGGTAATTACTATTAACGAAGAGACTCTTAGATAATGGCATATGCCCCCCTATAAAATAACCAAACTTACCACAAACTTCTCATAATAAACTCTTTATATACATCAAGGATTGAATAAATATTACCACAAATCATTTTATTTTTAATCAACACATATTTAATCTTTCAACAATTATTAATCATTTATAACTTGTCGTCTCAATTATTGATTTAATAATATAACATATTATACAGATGATACTGTGACAATAATTGAATCAATAACATAAGAGATATGATGCAGTAAATACTGTATCAATAATTGAGTAAAGCTGAGTGACTTCTCACGTAAGCATCAATAATCAATACCGTGTGCTACTATGCAACCACGCGTATTACTGTACTTTTACTATTGGGTAGCTCAACAGTTTTAATGGTAACACCTCCGCCGTTATTTTCATAAAGTATTTTTGTCGTTTTCTCAATCCGACAATAATTCTGTTGTAGGGTCCACCAATGATTGTGCCGTCGTACGAATATTTCCCGACAAAAAGAATATTCTCCGACCAAACGAATATTTTATAACAACTTGCTTACTTTGCAAAATTTATAAATATTACCCACAACTATAACATTATATCAAATTTACTCCATAATATTCAAAAATAATATTTATAGAAAATTCATCTTTATTTATAAAAGTTGGGGTCTTACAACCTCCCCTTCTTATGAAATTTTGCCCTTGAAATTAGGGTACGTACCTGGTATGTCGAAGAGGTAAAGATACCTTGATTTCATTTCAGATTCTAACTCCCAAGTCATTTCCTCAACATCGTGGTTTCTCCACAAAACTTTGACTTGAGGTATAACCTTGGAGCGTAGAATATGTTCCTTCTTATCCAAAATTTGAACAGGAACCTCTTCATACGTAAAATCTTCTGCTATTTTGTCCTGTTCTAACTCAATAATGTGGTTCGGGTCTTTCATATATTTACGTAACATGGATATATAAAAAATATTATGAACACGAGACATACTTGGCGGTAAAGCGAGTCTATAGGCCACAGTTCCTACTCGATCATGGATTAAAAATGAGCCGATGAATCGAGGATTGAGTTTTCCTCTCTTTCCAAATCTCGTAACTCCTTTCCATGGAGCAACACGCAACAACACATGATCTCCTATATCGAATTCCACGTCCTTTCGATGAAGATCAGCATAACTATTTTGTCGATCTTGTGAGATTTTTATATGTTGTCGGATCGTTTGAATCTTTTTCGTAGTCATACGTACCAACTTCGGTCCCAACAACGTTGCTTCACCCACCTCATCCCAGCATACTGGAGAACGACACTTTCTTCCATACAACGCTTCGAATGGAGTCATGCCAATACTTGCTTGATAACTGTTGTTATAGGAAAACTCCACCAATGGTAAGAACTTGTCCCAACTTCCCTTGAAATCAAGGACACAGAGTCTTAATAGATCTTCAAGAGTTTGAATAGTCCTCTCCAACTGTCCGTCCATTTGAGGATGATATGTCGAGCTAAATCGTAAGTCTGTGCCCATAGATTTTTTGTAAACTAACCCAAAATCGTGAAGTGAATCTTGGGACTCAATCAGAAACTATGGATACTGGCATACCATGCAGTCATATAATCTCTTTTATGTATATACGAGCAAGACGTTCAAGTGTATAAGTTTCTCGAATCGGTAAGAAATGAGAAGACTTGGTCAATCTATCAACAATGACCCAAATCGCATCTATGCCTTGAGAAACCTTAGGAAGACTGGTAACGAAATCCATGATAATATGCTCCCACTTCCATTCTGGAATTTCAAGTGGTTACAATGGACCTTTTGGAATTTGATGCTCCGCTTTAACTCGTTGACAAGTTAGACACCTTGAGATAAACAACGCTATCTCGCTCTTCATATTGCTCCACCAAAATGTATGACGAATATCATGATACATTTTGGTACTCCCAGGATGGATTGTAAACGGTGTGTTGTGCGCCTCCATCATGATTTTATACTTTAAATCAGGGTCGTTAGGAACACAAATTTTGGAGTTGACTTGAAGTATTCCTTCTTCATCGATTCTTGCTTCCAGCATAGTACCTTCTTGCACTTTCTTCCTCATACGCATCAGCTCCATGTCTGTAACTTGAGTAGCTTTAACTTTATCGATTAAAGTCGGTTCTACTCGTATATTCTCCATCGTCACATGGGTCCCTGGAGTCTTTAACTCTATCTCCATCCTTTGTAAGTCACACAAAATGGGCCTTTGCGTTAACAATATTTCACTCGTACCCGCATATGATCTTCTACTCAATGCGTCAGCTACCACGTTCGCTTTTCCAGGATGGTATGATCATAATCTTTCAACAGTTCAAGCCAACGTCGTTGTCGCATGTTGAGTTCCTTTTGAGTAAAGAAATATTTGAGGCTTTTATAATCCGTAAAGATCTCCACCTTCTCCCCATACAAGTAATGCCTCCAAATTTTAAGTGCAAAGACAACAACTTCCAACTCTAGATCATAAGTAGGATAATTCCTCTCATATTCTTTTAGTTGTCTTGAGGCATAGGCTATGACTTTCCCATGTTGCATGAGAACACATCTCAATCCTTTGCCCGAAGCATCACTGTAGATGACAAATCCCTCCGAGCCAGGTGGTATTGTCAGAACAGGTGCTGAAATAAGTCTCCTCTTGAGTTCTTGAAAACTCTTCTCACATTCTTCGCTCCAACCGAACTATGTATCTTTCCGAGTTAGCTGAGTTAATGGAGTAGCAATTCGAGAAAATCCTTCCACGGATCTCCGATAATAACCAGCTAAGCCGAGAAAGCTACGTACTTCGGTCACTGATTTAGGTTGCTCCCAGCTTTGAATTACTTCAATCTTTGCTGGGTCAACAGATATTCCATGACTTGATACTACGTGCCCAAGGAATGCTACTTCCTTAAGCCAGAATTCACATTTCTTCAACTTGGCATAAAGCTTGTATTCACGAAGATTTTGGAGTGTCAGCCTCAAGTGTTGCTCATGATCTTCACGGCTTTTGGAATAAATAAGGATGTCATCAATAAAGACTACCACAAAGTGATCTAAATATTTCTTGAATACTCAGTTCATCATATCTATGAAGGCAGCAGGAGTGTTAGTCAATCCAAAGGACATGACTAGGAATTCATAATGCCCGTACCGAGTTCTGAAAGCCGTCTTTGCAATGTCATCGGTTCTAATCTTCAATTGGTGATATCCAGAACAAAGATCATTCTTTGAAAAGAATTTGGCTCCTTGCAACTGGTCAAACAGGTCATCAATATGTGACAATGGATACCTATTTTTGATGGTGACATGATTCAACTCCCGATAATCAATACAAAGTCGCATACTCCCATCTTTCTTCTTCAAGAATAGAACTGGAGCACCCCAAGGAGAAGTACTAGGACGAATAAAGCCGATGTCTAACAATTCCTGCAGTTGGGTCTTTAACTCCTGAAGTTCTATAGGAGCCATTCGATATGGGGCTTTGGAAATGAGTTTTGTACCGGGTTCAAGGTCGATACAAAATTCAATTTCACGCTCAGGGGGCAGGCCAGGAAGTTCTTCGGGGAATACGTCAGGAAATTTATTAACAATAAAAATATCGTTCAAAACTGACGTATTTTTGTTTAAATCTGTGACATGAGCTAAGAAATCTTGACATCCGTTTTTCAATAAACGAATAGCTTTATGGCTTGAGATGACCGTGATTGATTTTAATGGTTTGGTCGCTTGAATTCTCATAATAGGTTGATTAGGAATATGAAAGCTAACAACCTTACGGAAATAATTAATTTTTGTATGATGGGTAGTTAATCAATCAATCCCTAGAATCACGTTAAACGCAAGCATTTTCAATGAAATAAGATCTACAGGTAATGTGAGGGTACAGATTTGAACCAAACAAGACTTATAAACAGTAGATGTAATGAAGGTTTCTCCCAACGGAGTTTCCACAGATAAGTCAAAGTCTAATTTCTCCGGAGTCAAATTTAATCGATGAGCGCAAGTAGGAGAAATAAAAGAATGGGTAGAACCGGTATTAAATAAAGTATAGATTTTGTTAGAGTTTATGATATGCTTACCCATGATGACCTCATTCGGGTTCCTTGCTTTCTGAGAGGTTACAACAAACGCTCTCCCTTGCACTACCGATTTTGACTTTTTTCTAGGACGGCCTTTGGTGCCTCCATCCTAGCAGAATTTGTCTTCGGTGAACGACAAAATTGAGCTAAGTGACCTTCTCTTCTATAATTATAACATGCTTTGGACGGCATCGCACAGTTTGGACTGATGTGCCCCTCCCTTCCGCATTTGAAACATATGATAGGTGGTCGTTCTCCTTCCTTAACGACAGGTGCTGGTGCTGACGTCTTTCCATCATAGTTGAATCTCCTCTTCTTGAAATGTCCATTCTTATTGTTTTGGCCCTGATTACCACCGAAGTGGTAACCATTTCTGGCCTGTTGATTCCCTCCACGCTTGTTGTCACCGCTTCGATGGCTGCTCTTCTGGTATTATCATTTCGCCGGCTGCTCTCTTTTAGTTGCGTTGACTCGTTATCGCGCTCCACTAACTGAGCCCTATTTACAACATTTGAATATAAACACAGTTTATGAGAAATAAGATGTTGACGTATCTCCGGCTTCAAACCTCTTAAAAACATCCGTGTCATTCTCTCTTCAATATCCACCAAGTGCGACGCAAACCGGAATAACTCCGCAAATTTAGCCTCGTATTACGACACGGTCATATTGTTTTGTTCCAACTTGATAAACTCCACCTCCTTAATGTGACGAATACTTTCGGGAAAGTATTTGTCATTGAACAGCTCTTGGAACTTCTCCGAAGACATCTTCAGTACGGCAGGTTGAGTACGTTTTACCGATTTCCACTAGTAATCTGCCTCTCCGCGCAACATAAAGGCGGCAAAGGGAACCTTTTTCTCCTCGGAGCATCCCAAGACATCAAATATCTTGGTGATCTGCTTTATCCAAGCTTCCGCCATAAGTGGTTTTGGCTCTCCCTTAAACTCCAGTGGTCCCAACTCCTTGAACTGTTTAACGGTGACCGGCCGAGAGTTTCCAATGTTTCCACCTGTATTTTGGACAGGAGCCGCTCTCGGTTGATGTTGCATGAATTGCATAAAGCCCCTGAACATTTGATCATTCATCATTTGGTCAGTGTTGTTGTTTGCATGAGGATTGTCGCCTTCCTGATGCACATTATCCTGATAATTGATATGTGGTGAATCAATGGTCGCCTGTGCTCCATTGCTATTCTCAACATTCTCGGATGTCATTTTCAGATACTGCCACAAAATAAAGGTTAATTGTCATGTAACATATTATCCCTAAATTCTAACCGAACAATTAAATACCACATAAACTTAGGTAGGTCATACTAGCGAAGGAATTCACCGTCTCTCCTCTCCTAGTACTATTCTCACATCTTAGCCAGGGATCATATCCCTAAGCTTTGATACCAACTGTGACGCCCCCAAAATTAGGTATACATCACCCATCTTGGGTCGTCAGATACATGGTACAAAATTCAAATACAACTTACTAATACAACTGTCGTGTACAATATGACAAAACATAACTGTGAGTTTAAATACAATTATTGTCTACTAGAGATTATACAAACTCAAAAGGAGTCCTCATTACAATTATTAACACACTATTTCACAGAATAGTGAGGACTACTAATGCTATCCTCTGGACCGTCACTCCGTTCCCCGACTAGTCCCTACTATGTTCTCATTTCCTGAAGAGAACAGTGAAAGAAAGGGTGAGCTCAACTAGCCCAGTAAGAAATATTATGACTAAGATAATGCAGAATAAATTATCGTTAGCCTTCAACAGTATTAAACTGATAAAATATGAGAACATCAAGTTTAACTGCAGTGGAACAAGCAATCCATTAAAAGAGTCAAGTAGAAAATAAAATCTACTATCTTTTATGATTTAAAAGGTTCTTCATGACTTTTATCGCTGGGACTCAGCTTAATAAAAAATCCACATCATTAAATCACCCCTGCACTACGACCAAGGATATTCTTTAGTATCACGACCATAAATTATCCATGCACTACAGCCAAGGAAATTCATGTATTCATTAATTGTCATGATCATGCCAACAACTGTCCATCAATGCACTACGGGCCAATGATAACTTCTACCACATCATTTGTAACATTATGGTCATGATTACACCAAATACCTGGTCATAATCATACCAAGTCCATCTATGCACTACAGGCCATAGATGACTTTCAACATAATATAAGCATGGGATGATGACAATGATATAAGAATTCAATAAAACAAGTTTAAGAATTAATTTATCCAGGAACTAATAATGTCCAAATTGTCAACATGATACTACTTTGTAGAGTAAAATTCAAGAATAATCAAAAGAATATTTCCTTGAAAAGATAATGGATGAAGCGCAAATATCAAGGATATTCTACTAATTTCATGGAGTATAGAAGTCAAAACTTTAACCAACTGAGTATAATAAAGAATGGAATAACAAAAGAAATCACCATGCATACGGTACTTCGCATAGACAGTTTATTCCAACAGAATAATAATAACAGAACCAGGTCAGGCAAAATTTGCACCGACGGGATGTTCCAACGGAATAATAAAGACGGAACCAGGTCCGGTGTAAAACACACAGACAGGATTTTCCAACAGAATAATAATAAAGACGAAACCAGGTCCGGTGTAAAACACACAGACAGGATGTTCCAACAGAATAATAATAAAGATGGAACTAGGTCCGGTGTAAAACACACAGACATGATATTCTAACAGAATACTAGAAGAATGTCACCAAGTATTGGGTAAACCGCGTATACAGGTTATTCCAACAGAATAATAAGCAATGGAATAACAACAGTTCTCTTCATGAATAAGAAAGAATAACACTCCTTACATTCGTAGGAGATTGAATACTGCAGTAGTGTAGTAACATAATACTCTTCTTCTTTCTCTCTTATTCTCTCTATACTTTCTCTCCTTATAGCTTGAATGAATTCGTGAAAAATAATGAAGCACTAGGCCTCTATTTATAGAAGATTTCTAGCTTAGCACTTGAAATGTGAAAAGGCAAGTGGCTTGACGACTGGTGATGTGAAAAGAAAAGTGGTTTGACGCCTGTAATGTGAAACATCAAGTGGTTTGACGCCTGTAATGTGAAACGACAATTGGTTCGACGCCTGTAATATGAAACGGAAAGTGGTTTGACGTCTGGTAAAGGTAATTACTATTGACGAAGGTAATTACTATTGACGAAGGAAATTACTATTGACGAAGATAATTACTATTTATGAAGGTAACTACTATTGACGAAGAGACTCTTGGATGATGACATATTGGGCCCTCCCCCATAAAATAACCAAACTTACCATAAACATCTCATAATAGACTCTTTATATACATCAAGGATTGAATAAATATTATCACAAATTATTTTATTTTTAATCAACACATTTAATCTTTCAACAATTATTAATCATTTATAACTTGTCGTCTCAATTATTGATTTAATAATATAACATATTATACAGATGATATTGTGACAATAATTGAATCAATAACATAAGAGATATGATGCAGCAATTACTGTAGCAATAATTGAGTATAGTTGAGTTACTTCTCACGAAAGCATCAATAATCAATACTGTGTGCTACTATGCAACCACGCGTATTACTTTACTTTTACTACCCGGTAGCCCAACAGTTTTAACGGTAACACCTCCACCATTATTTTTATAAAGTATTTTTGTCGTTTTCTCAATCCGAAAATAATTTCGTTGTGGGGTCCACCAATGATTGTGCCGTCATACGAATATTCCCCGACAAAAAGAATATTCTCCGACCAAACGAATATTTTATAACAACTTGCTTACTTTGAAAAATTTATAAATATTACCCACAACTATAACATTATATCAAATTTACTCCATAATATTCAAAAATAATATTTATAGAAAATTCATCTTTATTTATAAAAGTTGGGGTTTTAAAATAACTGAATAACTTCTCACATAAGCATCAATAATCAATACCGTGTGCTACTAAGCAACCACGCGTATTACTATACATTTACTACCGGGTTGTTCAACAGTTTTCACGGTAACACCTTCGCCGTTATTTTTATAGAAAGATATTTTTGTCGTTTTCTAACTATGACAATACTTCCGTTGTGGGGTCCACCAATGATTATGCCGTCGTACGAATATTCCCTGTTAAAATGAATATTCCCCGACCAATCGAATATTATATAACCACTTGCTTACTTTGCAAAATTTATAAATATTACCCACATCTATAACATTATATCAAATCCACACCATAATATTCTAAAATATATTTCGAGAAAATTATTCTTTATTCATAAAAGTTGGGGTCTTACAGAAGAGAATAACTCCTAGGTGGCTGAAGCCTACATGGTTGAACCCTATAGATTTAAGGATGAAGAGAACAACCCCTAGGTTAGGTGGCTGAAGCCTACATGGTCGAACCCTATAAGTTTTTTTTTGTTTTTTTAAAAGGAATGAAAGGAACAACCCCTAGGTGGCCGAAGCCTAAATGGCTGAACCCAATAGGTTTGTTTAAGGGATGAAGGGAACAACCCCTAGGTGGCCGAAGCCTACATGGTTGCACCCTATAGATTTAAGGATGAAGAGAACAGCCCCTAGGTGGCCAAAGCCTACATGGCTGAACCCTATAGATTAAATCTCAGACTTCCCTCTTTGCCAAGGTGAGCACTTCAAGTTCAAATCCCTCCTTTTCTTGCTCTTTGGATCCCTTATGCTGAATTCTTTTTTCTTGCAGGCCCTCCCCGTTGAACATTCTGTAGACTTAGGAACAACCAAGGAGGTTCCATTTCTCAATGATTGGGGAAGGGCTCCCCTCTTTGGTCTTTCCGACGTCGTTTGGGAGTAAGTCCAAACTTATTACCGTACAATTATTCCTCTGCCAGATAAGGAATGCTTGTTCCTATATGCAGCGGCTTGTGGAGGTTGGGATGACCTTCCCCATTCCAATTTCATTCCCCATCTATGCATAGAGAAACAAGAGTACCATTTCAGTTCCCTTCACTTCTTCTCTGATTCATCTAGCCTCCTTCAGGAATTGCATCATTGGATCGACGAGATACTTGGGTATGTTGACCATTTGGGTATACTAAAAAAGAGCCGACATTCTTCATTACATCAAGCTATGCAGGGACATTCGTATCCAACAGGACCATGCATGGTGCTTCTCTACATGTCATTCGTATCCAACAGGACATTCTTCATTCGTCACGGCTTAGGGGAACGCATCTCTACTCTTGAGGACCTCTATGTCATCTACCAATCTACCAGTAAGCATTTTCCCCCTGCGCATGAGTCACGCCTTTGGTGAGATGATCGCGCAAAATATTATAAGTGTTGAAGTCTTGATTCCAGTGTCTGAACACTTCGCGAGGCTTGATGTTTTGCAAGCCTCGAAACAAAAGTCCTAGGAGAGGGAACGTCTAGGGGAGAAAACCATAGAAGGGTGAGCCTTAGAGGAGATCTCCTGGGATATTTTGAAAATCTTCGATTTAATCTTTTTTACCCTATCTTAAAATTTCTCTTTTCTTTAGAATCAAAAAATCCGTGAAGGCCTGATAACCTCGAAGGCCTGATAGCATCGAAGACCTGATAGCCTAGAAGACCTGATAGCCTAGAAGACCTGATAGCCTCGAAGGCTTGATAGCATTGAAGGCCTGATAGCATCGAAGACCTGATAGCATCGAAGACCTGATAGCCTCGAAGACCTGATAACCTCGAAGGCCTGATAGCCTCGAAGGCCTGATAGCCTCGAAGGCCTGATAGCCTTGAAGGCCTGATAGCCACAAAGACCAAGCTTTAGGTATTCCCCTCTCTTCAATTCGACAGGCCATGGCCTTTAGATCATGAACTTTCGTAGTTTTTTTTCCTGTATCAGAAAATTCATGTACATATATTTAACGCAAACTAACACTTAAATCTATACTTTTCTTCTTCTTTTTTTTCTTTTTTTAATAAATCAGAAGAAATAATCAAGTATAAGTGAAAGTTTGACAAATTTATTGATAATCAAATTGCTTTTAACGAAAAGCATAAAGTTTCATATAATAAATCTTGTTTTTGTCTGCGAAAGCATAACGTTCATCACTTTTAGAGATAAAGTGTAACTTTTTCGGGGTTGAGGGCTTATACTCAGGTGCCTCAATTACTTTTATTATTAAAGTTGAAAGTATAACTTTTCGGGTCTGAGGACTTATAGTCAGGTCCCTCATTCACTTTTGATGATAAAGTGTAACACTCGGGTGCCTCGTCACTTGAGTCATCCAATTTCTTGGGAAGTGCAGTCTATGAAGACTTGAAATCGGGTTCCTCATTACTTGGGTCATCCAATTTCTTGGCAAGTGCAGTCTACGAGGACTTGACAACCATTTAGAGTGGACCACCATCTTGGGTGAATTTTTTTTTAATTCATCAATTCTTGTGCCTCCTCCCTTGGTCATCCAATTATTTGGCAAGGGATACCTTTGAGGACTTATACCACCATATTTGGTGGACCACCATCTTGGGTAGATTTTTAATTCATCTTTAGTTCAGAGTTCTTTCGATGGTAGAGCCAGTATTTGGGTTCTTTACTTTCGGGACTACATCATGGGTGATAGTGTTACACATTTATTTTCCTAGTTCAATCTCCCCGGCCGCTAGCTTCTCATGGTATATCCTCTACAGACTATAACAGTCCATAGTGGAATGTCCTGCGTATTGGTGGTATACATAGAAATCTGATCTTCTTTTCATCTCTTTTGTCACAACCAACCGGGGCCTTGGAGGTTTCACCACTCTTTGCTCGACCCATTGTTCGTACAGGCTCCTGAATCCCTTCTCACTGCATGTGATAGCCTCCGAAAATGGCATTTTGGTATACGTGTCCTCATGTTTTTCTCTACTTCACTCAAATTTCTCATTCTTCTCCCTCTTGCCCCCTTGTGGTTTTGACTGAGAATCCACCAAAGCCACAGTTGCTGTCCTCTTGCTCTTCCATGTAACCATCGCATGGCTGGTGGAAAATGTCATGATTTCTCCCAAGTTTTGTGCAAAAGATGAGAGGGTTGCAAATGAATCATAAGTCTTGGTAATGAGGTGGGGCTTGAAAGCGTCTAAAGCACCATTGTTGCATATTCTAACCATGTTCTTTTCTTCAATTGGCTTTGTACACTTCTGTGCTTGGACCCTGAACCTATTCACGTAATCTGACAGCTCTTCATTTGGCTTCTGCTTGAATCACATGAGCTCTACGATGGTTACTTGTTTCTGCACATAAAAATATTTCTTAAAAAATTGCAATTTTAGATCATCCCAATCATGGACTGATCCTTTCTCCAAGTTGTAGTACAAACTGAAGGCATTATCCGTCAAAGTCTGGTTGAATTCCCTCATCAACAAATTGTGATTGTTCCTTTCATCATATCCTAACCATGGAGACATCGACTCCACAAACCTGGAATGTGTTCCCTAGAATTTCCTTTTTCCCCATTATATTTTGGAAATTATGGGGGATGCTCGATATACCCTGCCGGGTAAGGTTGTCTCCGAATATGTGTTGGGTAAGGTGGAGTAAAGTCTAACTCTGAAGGTCGGGATGTCTGCCTGTGAAGTTAATTGATCACATCGATCATATCATCTTTTGTCACATATTGGCTCGTAGTATGGAATCTATGTGGTGTGATGATGTATGGCGGCATTGTTCATGTGTATGGTACAGAAATTGGTTGATGTACACTGGAATCATGTAAATTCTGTATCGATTGTTCTTGTGGGTTGGTTTGTTGGATGAGGCTTGGGATTGTTGGTATCTATACTTGTGAAAATGCGGGGATAGTGGTCAGAATGGTGTTTGATTAAGGCTGGTTGACCTCCAGTCTGGGTTGTGGCACGTCACCACTGTTCTGAGGTTCCAAGTGGATGATTGGAGCATACTGATTCTCCATATTATTGCTATAATTGTTGTTGTCCTCCACTCCTGTCTGTTCTCCTTGTGAATTATCTGGGAACATGGCCTTGAAAGCGGGAATTTTCATTAACTGCTGGCGGAAATTTCCCATTTCCTCTTGCTTCCTCTGTATCTCCAGCATCATAGTCATCATCATCCCTTGTCCTTCTCGTGCTTCTTTCAACGCCTTGAGCATCTCCAGTTGCACAACATTTGCTTGCTCTCCACTTTCTTCACACTTTGCCTTCCCGCGCCTTTCTGCCTGACATTCGCTAGTTGTTGATTCTCCATATATGGTGATGTTGAAATTCCTACTGAGGCGTCTTCAAGGATGGGTTGATCGAGATTAAGATTCACGGCTTGGAAAGCTTGACTTGCTTGCCTTGGAACTGAACAGGTGAGGTAATGCTATTTGTTGGTGAAGTTCTTCATGTTGTTCTCCCACTTCGAGTTGTGGGCATACCCTTACACCTCTCCAGCAGAGTCACCAAAGAAATGTGGGCAAGGAAATCGTACCTTGCTTAGGGTTTCATGTTGGCTGAGGAGGAGAGAAATCCACGAAGAGCACGGACTTGATTGATTGATTGAAGATGGGAGAATGACAGGTGGACGATTACTCCAATGACGCGTGGAAGAACTCCTAGAATCCATAAACTGTGTTAGGGTTATTGGGATTCCAAGAGCCTTCTTCTTGAGTCCTTCCACCCCCTAGAATCCGAAAGCCTTATTAGGGTTATTGGGATTCGAAGAGTCTTCCTGAGTGTTGAGAGAGAATGTCCAGTTCCTTTGATCTTCCGTGTGACGCCCCCAAAATTAGGTATACATCACCCATCTTAACTCGCCAGATACATGGTACAGAATTCAAATACAACTTAATAATACAACTGTCGTGTACAATACGACAAAACATAAACTGTGAGTTTGAATACAAATATTGTCTACTAGAGAGTATACAAACTCAAAAGGAGTCCTCATTACAATTATTATCACACTATTTCACAGAATAGTGAGGACTACTAATGCACCATCTAGGACCATTGCTCTATTCCCTGAGTAGTCCCAGCTACGTTCTCATTTCCTGAAGAGAACAATGAAAGCAAAAGGGTGAGCTCAACTAGCCCAATAAAAAATATTATGACTAAGATAATGCAGAATAAATTATCATTAGCCTTCAACAGTGTTAAACTGATAAAATATAACAAACATCAAGTTTAACTGCAGCGAAACAAGCAATCCATTAGAAGAGTCAAGTAGAGAATAAAATCTACTATCTTCTAAAATTTAAAAGGTTTTTCATCACTTTTATCGCTAGGACTCAGATTAATAAATAATCCACATCATCGAATCACCCATGCACTACGGCAAAGGATATTCTTTAGTATCACGACCACAAATTATCCATGTACTACGGGCCAAAGATAATCGTGTTTTCATCAACGGTCCTGATCATGACATAAAATAATTCATTTTTGCACCCTTGGCCAAAGAAAATCCATAGCCATAATCATACCAAAAACTGTCCATCAATGCACTACGGGCCAATGAGGACTTTTCCACATCATTTGTAACATTACGGTCATGATTATACCGAATAATCCCTGGTCATAATCATACCAAGTCCATCTATGCACTACAGGCCACAGATGACTTTCAATATAATATAAACATGAGGATGATGACAATGATATAAGAATTCAATAAAACAAGTTTAAGAATTAATTTATCCAGGAACCAATAACGTCCAAATTGTCAACATGATACTTCTTTGTAGAGTAAAATTCAAGAATGCTCAGAAGAATATTTCTATGAAAAGATACTGGATGAAGCGCAAATATCAAGGATATTCCACTAATTTCATGTAGTATAGATACTAAAACTTTAACCAACTGAGTATAATAGAATATATGTAACTGCAAATGGATTTTCACCCGCCATGCGGTAATCCACGTATACAGATCATTTCCACAATTTAATAAGAAATGAATACAAAGGATCATTCACCATGCATGTGGTAATCCACATAGACAGGTTATTCCAACAGAATAATAAATAATAGAATAACAGAAGGATTAACCATGTGTGTGATAGACTGCACAGATAGGTTATTCCCAACATAATAATAAATAATGGAACCAGGTCCGGCGTAAACGCACAGACATGATATTCTGACAGAATAATAAAGAACAGAATATTAGAAGAATTTCACCGTGTATGCGGTACTTCGTATAAACAGGTTATTCTAACAGTATAATAAGAATGGAATAACAGAAGAATTTCACCATGTATGCAGTACTTTGCATAGATAGGTTATTCCAACATAATAATAAAGAATGGAATAACAGAAGAATTTCACCATGTATGCAGTACTTTGCATAGACAGGTTATTCCAACATAATAGTTAAGAATGGAATAACAGAAGAATTTCACCAAGTATAGGGTATCCCGTGTATACAGGTTATTCCAACAGAATAATAAAGAATGGAATAAAAAAAGTTCTCTTCATGAATAAGAAAGAAAGAATACCCCTTACGAGTACAATAAATAATATCCACTACTTTAAGAAGAAGAGTACTGGATATATAAGTAGTGAAGTAGTAGAATATTTTTCTTCTTTCTCTCTATAGTTTATCTCTCTAGAGTTTCAGTGAATTCCTAAGAAATAATGAAGGAATGAGCTTCTATTTATAGAAAAATTGACTGCATAGTAACTAACTCATAAACGGTCCAGATTGATTTACTTTAATCTGATGGTCCATATTTAAAGCAAAATCTTTTAAATAAAATATAATATATTCTATATATAATCTAATAAAACGAATAACTTTATAAAAGATTTTACTATGCAAACACTATGCATAATAAAATATAATATATTCTAATTATTGTCTAATAAAACAAATAACTTTATAAAAGTATTCTATTTTATATAAAAAGATTTTACTATTAGCCTAATAAAATGAATAACTTTATAAAAGTATTCTGTTTTATATAAAAAGCTTTTCCGTTTTATTACATTAATAATACCAATAAAAAAAACTGAGTGACTTATCACATAAGCATCAATAATCAATATTGTGTGCTATTATGCAACCACGCGTATTACTGTACTTTTACTACCGAGTAGTTCAACAGTATTAATGGTAAAACTTTCGCCGTTATTTTCAATAAAATATTTTTGTCGTTTTCTCCATCCGACAATAATTCCGTTGTGAGGTCCACCAATGATTGCACCGTCGTACGGATATTCTCCGACAAAAAAAATATATTTTCCGGCCAATCGAATAGTATACAACAACTTGCATACTTTTTTAAAATTTATAAATATTACCAACAACTATAACATTATATCAAATCCACACCATAATATCCAAAAAAAATATTTCGAGAAAATTAAATCTTTATTCATAAAATCTGGGGTCTCACAATCTCCCCTCCTTATGAAATTTTGCCCTCGAAATTTACGTACGTACCTGGTATACTGAAGAGGTGAGGATACCTTGACTTCATTTCAAATTCTAACTCTTGAGGTATAACTTTTGAGTGTTGAATACGATTCTTCTTATCCAAGATTTTAACACATATCTCCTCAAACGTTAAATCATCCGTTATCTCGTCCGATTCTAAATTAATAATGTGGTTCAGGTCGTCCACATATTTACGTAACATCGATACGTAAAAAACGTTATGAACACGCGACATACTTAGCTGTAAAACGAGTCTATAGGCCACAGTTCCTACTTCATCGAGGATTTCAAATGGGTCAACTAAATCGAGGGTTGAGATTTACTCTATTCGTCGATTCTTGCTTATAGAATAAGGCCCTCTTAAACCTTCTTCATTCTTCACATTAATTAGCTCCGGGTGTGTAGCTTGAGCGGCTTTAACTTTATTGATTAAAATTGATTCTACTCATATATTCGTTATCTTCACGTGGGTTCGTTTATTCGCACTTGTAACCGCATACGATCTTCTACTCAACGCATCAGCTACCACGTTCGCACTTCCACGATGATATTGCATGGTACGATCGTAATCTTCAACAGCTCGAGCCAACGTCTTTGGCACGTTATACGTTCGTTTTAGTTGAAGAAATATTTGAGGGTTTAAGAAATGGGTTTTGTATTGGGGTCAATACAAAATTCGATTTCACGCTCTAGGGGTACGCTAAGAAGTCTTCAAGAATACGTCTGTAAATTTATTAACAATAGATATATCATTAAAAACTGTGACCCTCATCCAAGACATGGATAGTACGTCACATTGATACCTATGAACTTGTCATCGTCATTCACGACATCGCCCACAGAAAGTCTGGCTTCGGTGCATTCCACACAAGAAAGTCAACAACGAAAGGACCGGGGCTCTTTACTTATGGCTTGATATGACAATGATTGACTTTAGTGGTTTGGTTGCTTGAATTCGCATAACAGGTTGGTTAGGAATATGAAAGCTAACAACCTTACGAAAAGCATGATGAGTAGTTAACCAATCGATTCATAAAATCGCATTAAAGGCAAGTATTTTCAAAGAGACAAGATCAACACGTAACGTAAAAGTGTTGATTTAAACAAGATTTATAAATAGTGGATGTAACGAAGGTTTCTCCCAACTGAGTTTAAACAGATATATCAAAGTCTAACTTCTCCGGAGTTAACTTCAAACATTGAACACAACTAGGTGAAATAAAAGAGTAAGTAGAACCAGTATCTAACACAGTATAGACTTCACAAGAGTTTATGACTAACATACCAGTGATAATTTTATCCAGGTTCCTTGTCATGAAAAAAAAACGCTCTCTTAAACTACCGACTTTATCTTGTCTGGGACATCTTTTGGCATCACTATCTCAGCTGGACTTGACTTCACCATACGATAAAATCGAGTTAGATGACCTTCTCTTCCGCAATTAAAACACGTTTTGGATTGCTGCGTACAGTTTGGATGGATGTGTCCCTCATGTCTGTATTTGAAACATACGACTGATGGTTGTTCTTCTTCCTTTGAAACGGGTGCTGGTACCGACGTCTTCAAGTTATTGTTGAACCTTCTCTTCTTGAAATGTTCATTCTTATTGTTTTGACCATGATTACCACCGAAGTGGTTACCATTTCTGGCCTGTTGATTCCCTCCACGCTTGTTGTCACCGCTTCGATGACTGCTCTCACTGGTATTATCATTTTGCCGGCTGCTCTGTTTTGGTTGCGTTGACTCGTTATCGCGCTCCACTAACTGAGCCCTATTTACAACATCTGAATATAAACACAGTTTATGAGAAATAAGATATTGACGTATCTCCGGCTTCAAACCTCTTAAAAACATCCGCGTCATTCTCTCTTCATTATAAACCAAGTGGGACGCAAATCGGGATAACTCGACAAACTTGGCTTCGTACTACGACACGGTCATGTTGTTTTGTTCCAACTTGATAAATTCCACCTCATTCATGTGACGAATGCTTTCGGGAAAGTACATGTCATTGAACAGCTCTTGGAACTTCTCCCAAGACATCTTGAGTGCGTCAGGCTAGGTATGTTTTACAGATTCCCACTAGTGATCTGCATCTTCATGCAACATAAAGGTGGCAAATGGAACCTTTTGCTCCTCGGAGCATCCCAATACATCAAATATCTTGGTGATCTGCTTTAACCACGTCTCTGCCTTAAGTGGTTCTGGCTTTCCCAAAAACTCTGGTGGTTCCAGCTCCTTGAATTTCTTAGCGGTGACCAATCATGGGTTGCATTGTTTCCTCATGCATTATGAACAGGTGCCGCCTTCGCCTGATGTTGCATGAATTCTAAAAAGGTCCTAAACGTACCGTTGTTCATCAATTGATCAGTGTTGTTGTTTACAGGAGGATTATCGCCATCCTGTTGCACATTGTCCTGATTATTGATCTGTGGAGAATCAATAGTCTCCTGTGCTCCATTGCTATTCTCAATATTCTCGGATGTCATTTTCAGATACTGCTACAACACAAAGGTTAATTGACATGTAACATATTATCCCTATATTCTGACCGACCAATTAAATACCAAATAAACTTAGGTAGGTCATACTAGCGAAGGAATTCCCCGTCTCTCCCCTCCTAGTTCTATTCTCACATCCTATCCAGGGATCATATCCCTAAGCTTTGATACCAACTATGACACCCCCAAAATTAGGTATACATCACCCATCTTGAGTCGCCAGATACATGGTACATAATTCAAATACAACTTAATAATACAACTGTCGTGTACAATACGACAAAACATAAACTATGAGTTTGAATACAAATATTGTCTACTAGAGAGTATACAAACTCAAAAGGAGTCCTCATTACAATTATTATCACACTATTTCACAGAATAGTGAGGACTACTAATGCACCATCAAGGACCATCACTCTGTTCCCCAACTAGTCTCAGCTACGTTCTCATTTCCTGAAGAGAACAATGAAAGCAAAAGGGTGAGCTCAACTAGCCCAATAAAAAATATTATGACTAAGATAATGCAGAATAAATTATCATTAGCCTTCAACAGTGTTAAACTGATAAAATATAACAAACATCAAGTTTAACTGCAGCGGAACAAGCAATCCATTAGAAGAGTCAAGTAGAGAATAAAATCTACTATCTTCTATGATTTAAAAGGTTTTTCATCACTTTTATCGCTGGGACTCAGCTTAATAAATAATCCACATCATCGAATCACCCCTGCACTACGGCCAAGGATATTCTTATGTATCACGACCACAAATTATCCATGTAATACGGGCCAAAAATAATCGTGTTTTCATCAACGGTCCTGATCATGCCATAAAACAATTCATCTTTGCACCCTTGGCCAAAGAAAATCCATAGCCATAATCATACCAAAAAACGGTCCATCAATGAACTACGGGCCAATGATAACTTTTTCCACATCATTTGTAACATTACGGTCATGATTATAGCGAATAAGCCCTGGTAATAATTATACCAAGTCCATCTATGCACTACAGGCCACAGATGACTTTCAACATAATATAAACATGAGGATGATGACAATGATATAAGAATTCAATAAAACAAGTTCAAGAATTAATTTATCCAAGAACCAATAACGTCCAAATTGTCAACATGATACTTATTTGTAGAGTAAAATTCAAGAATGCTCAGAAGAATATTTCCATGAAAAGATACCAGATGAAGCGCAAATATCAAGGATATTCCACTAATTTCATGGAGTATAGAAACTAAAACTTTAACCAACTGAGTATAATAGAATATATGAAATTACAAATGGATTTTCACCCGCCATGCGATAATCCACGTATACAGATCATTTCCACAATTTAATAAGGAATGAATACCAATAAAATAAAACTGAGTGACTTATCACATAAGCATCAATAATCAATACCGTGTGCTACTATGCAACCACGCGTATTACTGTACTTTTACTACCGAGTAGTTCAACAGTATTAATGGTAAAACTTCTGCCGTTATTTTTAATAAAATATTTTTGTCATTTTCTCCATCCGACAATAATTTTGTTGTGGGGTCCACCAATGATTGTACCATCGTACTGATATTCTCCGACAAAAAAAAATATTTCCCGACCAATCGAATATTATACAACAACTTGCATACTTTGCAAAATTTATAAATATTACCCACAACTATAACATTATATCAAATCCACACAATAATATTTAAAAAAAATATTTCGAGAAAATTAAATCTTTATTCATAAAATCTGGGGTCTCACATTCCAAGAGTCCAAGTCTTGTGTTTGAAGAGAGGTCCCAAACCCTTTTAGTGCTTTTAGGTAGAATATACAAGCCTTAAGTCACCAAAAGAATCCCCTTCTTTCCTAGAATGGAAGGGGTATTTATAGAGTTTCATGGAATTAAATAGTCCCATGTTAGGCACATGTTTTTAGAGAAATTCCAGAAATACCCTTTAGTCATTAGAATAATACCCATATTGTCCTGTCCTTCTAGCCACCAATACAATCCCTCAATAAATTCCCAAAATGAGCCGCCTCCATGAGTCTTCTGCCTCAGGAAACGTGGAGGCTTCTCTCGGGTCTAGCACATTTATTTTTGAATTTTCCGTCTTCATTTGATTAGGTTATGTGAATCCTAATTTTGCACTTGGGCCCACAAATGTTATGTGATATACATGTGTGTGAGGGCATGTTTTTGTCTCTGATTATAGTGAGATAGGACAGGGAAAGTTTACCTGAGAACTCTGAAGCATAAGAAGTGGTGCTTGCTTTAGACCAATATACAGTTGAGAAAACAAGAAGCAATGTGCATCCAGAATCTAGAAATTCATCGACATTATATTTCTCATAATCGGAATAGTAAAATTTCAATTCAACACGTAAGGCATCTTGTGTTGCATGAACTTGTTCAGTCTGATAAATATTACTATAACCTTTAAAGTATTTTTGTTCAAATCTTACGGCATTATCAATCTCAAGTACTTAATGTAAGACCCCAACTTATTATAAATAAAATTAAATTTCCTCTATTTATTATTTTGAAATAGTAAGGGTTGATTTGATTAATGTGGTTAGTTATGGGTAAAATGCGCAAATATTTTAAATAAGCAAGTGGTTATAAAATATTCATTTTTATCGAAGAATATTTGTTTGGTCGTGGAATATTCTTACTGTCGGAGAATATTCGTACAAAGGCACAGTCTTGTGTGGGCCCCATAACGGAAAGCGATTGGATTAAGAAAATGGCAAGTATAAGTTGTTTGTAAATAACGACGCAGTTGTTACCGTTAATACTGTTGAAATACCCGGTGGTTAAAACACAGTAATACGCGTTGTTGCATAGTAGCACAAGCTATTGCACAAATTATTTATTCTTACGTAAGAAGGCACTACTCAATAATTGTTACAGTAATTACTGTTCAGTATTTTATTGATTTAATAATTGTTTCATTGATATTCTATATTATTGTTGTCTCAATAATTGTCACTACACAGTATTTTCCATTATCGAAGCAATAATTCATATTATCTGAATAATATTATTAGATAACATTATTGGCAATGTCTAGAAAGTTCTATCTAAGGAGAGGTTTGGTCACCTAATTGCGCGCCAGTAAGGAGAAATCCTTATTGGAAAGCCCCCTCTTTCCTGGGAACTGTCTGGTTGTCGGTATTGTGATTCTGTAATATTATTTATGAATAATTAATTATTGATTTATATGATGAGGAAAATATTCATTTTATGTGGATATAGATGGAGAAAATTTTTAAAGTGACAATTGTTGAAAATCGATATTTTATCTTTTTTGATAAAATAATATTATATTATTATAATATAATAATGATGATATTTTTACAATGAATGTGGGATATATGAGTATATGAGGAGAAAGAGTATTTTTGTTGCAAAAGTTATTTAAAACATGTTAAACATGTCTGTGGGCCCATTTCTTGACTGAAATTTGATTATAGCTTTTAAAATCGCCCGTTTGTGGATTTCGGTCAATTTCTGTTTGGAATTTGGAAAAATTTTCTTCTGCAAAGTTGTAGATAACGAAATTTCCTATGAAAAAGACATGTGGTTCAAATTTTTCTGATAAAAGGGCTATTTATTATGAATTATTGAAGTTTCGTAGTTCCGAAATAATTGGTTTTTGAAAGTTTTAATTATTCTTAATTACAAAAGCTTTTTTTTTTGTTTTTGTCATTATTTGGTGGCTGAATTCATATGGTCAAGGTGGGCTAAGGAAATTAAAAATAAAATATTATTATTTTATTAAATTTTCTACTTTGATGTTCTAAGCAATTTTCTATAAATAGGGTGCTTAGGTTAGAATTGAAAATCACACCAGAAACTAAAGATTTCTCTCTCTTTTTCTCTCTATAATATCGAGCGTATTTTTGTGAGTATTTTAGTACTTTGAGTATTGCTATACGGTGCAAGTTCTTTCAACACTATATCCAGTATTCCAGTCAGAAGTATTATCCTTTTGAGGTAAGGGATGTTATTTTCTTCGTAAATGATATTATTTCTTCAATATCATTATGCCGAAATATTGGTCTAAATTTTTATCAAATTTGGAACTTTTCATGTCGGGGTTACTATTCATGAGTTACTATTTACGAGTTACTATTCACGAGTTACTATTCACGATTACTATTCACTTAACATGATGATTTTTTTGTGAAATTTCTATCTTTTAGTGTCGAAGTTACTATTCACGTATACAGCACTATTCAAGTATACGGTACTATTCACAGAAAAATTAAATTTTCGTTTTTCGTCCAAAATATCTATTATGGATACTAGCTTTGATTGTATCCATGTTTTGATCATTCTTAAATTTTACTTCACTCTGGTTATTTATGAAGTATTTTTGTACTTGAATTGTTTAAAGTACGAATCCTTAATATTTATTCTTTTGTTTCACTGGATTTGTTTCCTTTAAAATATTTTTCATCATCCTCAGTCCTAAATGATGATATTACTGAATATCTTTGGCATGTAGTGAAAAGATGAATGATTTTCTGATGAATATCTTTGGCCCGTAGTGTAAAGATGAACAGGTGTTTAGATGAACATGACCAACTGATGAATATCTTTGGTCTGTAGTGCAAAGATAAATATTTAATTCCAGATATATATTGATTGATGTTACAGGGATAAAATATCGACGATGAAATTTTAAATTCATATATAGAAGATAGTAGTTTGCATTCTATACTTAACTCTTCTAATGAATTATTATTTCCGCTGCGAAGATTGATTTAAAACTGGTTGTCTATTGCATTATATTAAATTTTTCCCTGTTGAAGACTAACGATAATTTGTTCTATGTTATATTAGTCATAATATTCTTATTGGGATAATTGAGCTCACCCTTTTCCTTTTGTTCCTTTTTTCTTCTCAGGAGGCGAGAATGTAGCGAATACAAGTCGGGGTATGAAATGAAGGTTCTAGAAAGTCGTTTTAGTAGTCCTCACCATTTTTGTAAAATAATGTATCAGTAATTGTAATGAGGACTTATTTGAGTGTGGATATTGTCTAGATGACAATATTTGTATTTAAACTTACATATTTTATGTTGTATTAATAAAGTTGTAGTTGTATCTGTACCATGTATTTTGACGACTCAGAATGGGTTGTAGATTGGACCTATTTTGGGGGCGTCACATTTGGTATCAGAGCTTAGAGATATGGTCTCTGGCGGAGATCGGGGAATAGAACTAGGAGGGGAGAGACGAGTAAATCCTTCACTAGTGTCATACTTAAGCTTATTTGTTATTTAATTGGTCGGTCAGAATATAGGGATAATATGTGGCATGTCAATTAACCATTGTTTTGTGACAGCAAAATGGAATCTGAAGATGTTGAGATAAGCAATGGAGCACATGAGACCGTTGAGTCACCACTGATCAATACCCAGGATAAGGAAGGCAATAACCCTCCTGTAAACAATAACACTGACCAAATGACGAATGATGGTATGTTTAAGAACTTTCTAGAATTCATGTAAAACCAAACGAGAGAGACTACTGTTCAAAATGCAGGTGGAAACACTGGAAACTCACGAATGGTCACCGCTTAGTAGTTCAAGGAGTTAGGACCGCCGGAGTTTTTGGGAAAGCCAGAACCACTTACAGCAGAGACGTGGATAAAACAGATCACTAAGATATTTGATGTCTTGGGATGCTCAGAGGAGCAAAAGGTTCATTTCGCCACCTTCATGTTGCGAGGAGAGGCAAATTATTGGTGGGAATCCGTAAAGCGTACTCAGCCTGCCGCACTGAAGACGTCTTGGGAGAATTTCCAAGAATTGTTCAATGACAAGTACTTTTCTGAAAGTATTCGTCACATGAAGGAGGTAGAGTTCATCAAGCTGGAGCAAAACAATATGAACGTTTCGCAGTACGAAACTAAGTTTGCCGAGTTGTCCCGATTTTCATCCCATTTGGTTGATAATGAGGAGAGAATGACGCGAATATTTCTGCGAGGTTTGAAACCCAAAATACGTCAATACCTCATTTCTCACAAACTTTGTTTATATTCAGATGTTGTGAATAGGGCTCATTTATTGGAGCGCAATAATGAGTCGGCTCAACTGAAGAATAATGACCAACAACTCGATGATAATCGTACCGGTGGAAATGGTCATCAGAACAATGATAACCATCGTGGAGGAAATTATCAAGCCAGAAATGGTAACCACTTCGGTGGTAATCATGACCAAGATAATAGGAAAGGTGAGTCAAGTAAAAATTTCAAAAAGAGAAGATTAAACAATGACGGGAGGACGTCGGCACCAACACCAGCAACGAATTATAGGGGAGGAGAAAGATTGCCAGTTAGATGCTACAGATACGGAGAAGAGGGACACATAAGTCCAAACTGTTCACAACCTTCCAAGGTATGTTTTAGTTGTGGAAAAGATGGTCATATAGCTCGAGATTATCCTGTAGCGAGACCAAGTCCAGCAGGGATCGTGACTCAAAAGGTTGTCCCAAAAAAGTCAAAGTCAACGGTTCCTGGAAGAGCGTTTGTCGTGACTGGTCAGAATGTGAGGAACCCGAACGAAGTTAGCACGGGTTAGTTAATTATAAATTCTTGCGAAGTTTATACCTTATTAGATACCGGTTCTACCCATTCATTTATCTCTCCTGCTTGTACTCAACATTTAAACTTGACTCCGGAGAAAATTAGACTTTGACTTATCTGTTGAAACTCCGTTAGGAGAAACTTTCGTCACATCCACTGTTTATAAATCTTGTTTGATCCAAGTTGGCACCATCACATTACCTGTTGATCTTATCTCTTTAAAGATACTTACTTTTTATGTATATCAGGGATTGATTGGTTAACTACTCATCATGCCAAATTGATTGCTTTTGTAAGGTTGTTAGTTTTCATATTCCTAAGTAACCTGTTATTTGAATTTAAGCAACCAAACCATTGAAGTCAAACTCTTTCATATCAAGCCGTAAAGTCATTCGTTTATTGAAAAATGGATGTCAAGCTTTCATAGCCATGTTATGGACTTGAACAAAAATACGTCAGATTTGAATGATATTTCTGTTGTTAGTAAATTTCCTGACGTATTTCCTGAAAAATTTCTTGGCCTACTCCCAGAGCGTGATATTGAATTTTGTATCGACTTTGAACCCGATACAAAACTGATTTCTAAAATCTCATATCAAATGGCTTCTATTGAACTTCAGGAGTTAAAAACCCAACTATAGAATGTGACGCCCCCAAAATTAGGTATACATCACCCATCTTGAGTCGCCAGATACATGGTACAGAATTCAAATACAACTTACTAATACAACTGTCATGTACAATACGACAAAACATAACTGTGAGTTTGAATACAATTATTGTCTACTAGAGATCATACAAACTCAAAAGGTGTCCTCAATAAAATTATTGTCACACTATTTAACAGAATAGTGAGGACTACTGATACTATTCTCTGGTCCATCACTCCGTTCCCCGACTCGTCTCAGCTATATTCTCATTTCCTGAAGAGAACAGTGAAAGAAAGGGTGAGCTCAACTAGCCCAGTAAGAAATATTATGACTAAGATAATGCAGAATAAATTATCATTAGCCTTCAACAGTGTTAAACTAATAAAATACAATAAACATCAAGTTTAACTACAGCGGAACCAGCAATCCATTAAAAGAGTCAAATAGAAAATAAAATCTACTATCTTTTATGATTTAAAAGGGTTTTCATCATCGTTATAGCTGAGACTCAGCTTAATAAATATTCCACATCATCGAATCACCCCCGCACTACGGCCAAGGATATTCTTTAGTATCACGACCACAATTATTCATGCACTACGGCCAAGAATATTTGTGTATTCATTAATGGTCATGATCATGCCAACAACTGTCCATCAATGCACTACGGGCCAATGAGGATTTTTAATTTTTATATCATTTGTAATATTACGGTCATGATTACACCGAATAATCCCTGGTCATAATCATACCAAGTCCATCTATGCACTACAGGCCACAGATGACTTTCAACAAAATATAAACATGAGGATGATGACAATGATATAAAAATTAAATAAAACAAGTTCAAGAATTATTTTATCCAGGAATTATTAACGTCCAAATTTGTCAACACGATACTGTTTTGTGGTGTAAAATTCAAGAATGATCAGAAGAAGATTTCCATGAAAGGATACTGGATGAAGCGCAAATATCAAGGATATTCCACTAATTTCATGGAGTATAGAAGTCAAAGTTTTAACCAACTGAGTATAATAAAGAATGAGATAACAAAAGAAATCACCATGCATGCGATAGACCGCACAAGCAGGTTATTCCAACAGAATAATAAATAACGGAACCAGGTCCGGCGTAAAACGCACAGACAGGATATTCCAACAGAATAATAAAGAATGGAACCAGATCCGGTGTAAAACACACAGACAGGATATTCCAACAGAATAATAAAGAATGGAACCAGGTCCGGCGTATAGCACAGACAGGATATTTCGACAGAAATGTAAAGACAGAATAGTAAATGGATGTCACCAAGTATAGGGTATTCTGCGTATACCGGTTATTCCAACAGAATAATAATGAATGGAATAACATAAGGATTTCACCAAGTATAGGGTGTACCGCGTATACATGTCATGTATAGGGTATGCCACTTTTACAGGTTATTCCAACAGATTAACAAAGAATGGAATAACATAAGTTCTCTTCAAGAAGAAAGAATAACACCCCTTACTTTATTTAGGAGATTGAATACTGCAGCAGTGTAATAACCGAATACTCTTCTTCTTTCTCTCTTATTGTCTCTATACTTTCTCTCTCTATAGCTTGAGCGAATTCGTGAAAAATAATGAAGCCCTAGGCCTCTATTTATAGAAGATTTATTACTATTTACGAAAGTATTTACTATTTACGAAGGTAATTACTATTGACGAAGGTAATTACTATTTATGAAGGTAATTACTATTTATGAAGGTAATTACTATTTACGAAGGTAATTACTATTTACGAAGGTAATTACTATTTATGAAAAAGACTCTTAGATGATGACATATGGCCCCCCATAAATAATTCAACTTACCACAAACGTCTAATAATAGACTCTTTATATACATCAAGGATTGAATAAAAATTACCAAAAATCATTTTATTTTTAATCAACACATATTTAATCTTTCAACAATTATTAATCATTTATAACTTGTCGTCTCAATTATTGTTTAAATAATATAACATATTATACAGATGATACTGTGACAATAATTGAATCAATAATATAAGAGATATGATGCAGCAATTACTGTAGAAATAATTGAGTATAGCTGAGTGACTTCTCACGTAAGCATCAATAATCAATACCGTGTGCTACTATACAATAACGCGTATTACTGTACTTTTATAGAAAGCTAATTTTGTCGTTTTCTAACTACGACAATACTTTCGTTGTGGGGTCCACCAATGATTGTGCCGTCGTACGAATATTCCCCGACAAAAAAAATATTCCCCGACCAAACGAATATTTTATAACAACTTGCGTACTTTGCAAAATTTATAAATATTACCCACAACTATAACATTATATCAAATTTATTCTATAATATTCAAAAATAATAATTATGAAAATTCATCTTTATTTATAAAAACTGGGGTCTTACAACCTCCCCTTCTTATGAAATTTCGCCCTCGAAATTAGGGTACGTACCTGGTATGTCAAAGAGGTAAGGATACCTTGATTTCATTTCAGATTCTAACTCCCAAGTCATTTCCTCAATATCGTGGTTTCTCCACAAAACTTTGACTTGAGGTATAACCTTGGAGCGTAGAATATGTTCCTTCTTATCCATGATTTGAACAGGAATCTCTTCATACGTCAAATCTCCCGCTATTTCGTCCGGTTCTAACTCAATAATGTGGTTCGGGTCTTTCACATATTTTCGTAACATGGATATGTGAAAAACGTTATGAACACGAGACATACTTGGCGGTAAAGCGAGTCTATAGGCCACAGTTCCTACTCGATCGAGGATTAAAAATGGACCGATGAATCGAGGATTGAGTTTTCCTCTCTTTCCAAATCTTGTAACTCCTTTCCATGGAGTAACACGTAACAACACATGATCTCCTATATTGAATTCCACGTTCTTTCAATGAAGATCAACATAACTCTTTTGTCGACTTTGTGAGGTTTTTATACGTTGTCGGATCATTTGAATCTTTTCCGTAGTCATACGTACCAACTCCGGTCCCAACAACGTTGTTTCACCCACCTCATCCCAGCATACTGGAGAGCGACACTTTCTTCCATACAATGCTTCGAATGGAGCCATGCCAATACTTGCTTGATAACTGTTGTTATAGGAAAACTCCACCAATGGTAAGAACTTGTCCCAACTTCCCTTGAAATCAAGGACACAGAGTCTTAATAGATCTTCAAGAGTTTGAATAGTCCTCTCCGACTGTCCGTCCGTCTGAGGATGATATGCCGAGCTAAATCGTAAGTCTGTGCCCATAGCTTTTTGCAAACTAACCCAAAATCGTGAAGTAAATCTTGGGTCTCGATCAGAAACTATGGATACCGGCATACCATGCAGTCTTACAATCTCGTTTATGTACATACGAGCAAGACGTTCAAGTGTATAAGTTTCTCGTATCGGTAAGAAATGAGCAGACTTGGTCAATCTATCAACAATAACCTAAATCGCATCTATGCCTTGAGAAACCTTAGGAAGACCGGTAACGAAATCCATGGTAATGTGCTCCCACTTCCATTCTGGAATTTCAAGTGGTTGCAATGGACCTTTTGGTACTTGATGCTCCGCTTTAACTCGTTGACAAGTTAGACACCTTGCGATAAACAACGCTATCTCTCTCTTCATATTACTCCACCAAAATGTATGACGAATATCATGATACATTTTGGTACTCCCAGGATGGATTGCAAACGGTGTATTGTGCGCCTCCATCATGATTTTATACTTTAAATCAGGGTCGTTAGGAACACAAAGTCTGGAGTTGACTCGAAATATTCCCTCTTCATCGATTCTTGCTTCCGGCATAGCACCTTCTTGCACTTTCTTCCTCATACGCATCAGCTCCAGGTCTGTAGCTTGAGCGGCTTTAACTTTATCGATTAAAGTCGGTTCTACTCGTATATTCGCCATCATCACATGCGTCCCTGGAGTCTTTAACTCTATCCCCATCCTTTGCAAGTCACACAAAATGGGCCCTTGCGTTGACAATATCGCACTCGTACTTGCATGTGATCTTCTACTCAATGCGTCAGCTACCACGTTTGCTTTTCCAGGATGGTATTGGATGGTATGATCATAATCTTTCAACAGTTCAAGCCAACGTCGTTGTCGCATGTTGATTTCCTTTTGAGTGAAGAAATATTTGAGGCTTTTATGATCCGTAAAGATCTCCACTTTCTCCCCATACAAATAATGCCTCCAAATTTTAAGTGCAAAGACAACAGCTGCCAACTCTATATCATGAGTAGGATAATTATTCTCATATTCTTTGAGTTGTCGCGAGGCATAGGCTATGACTTTTTCATGTTGCATGAGAACACATCCCAGCCCTTTGCCCGAAGCATCACTGTAGATGACAAATCCCTCCGAGCCAGACGGTATTGTCAGAACAGGTGCTGAAATGAGTCTCCTCTTGAGTTCTTGAAAACTCTTCTCACATTCTTCGCTCCAACCGAACTTTGTATCTTTCCGAGTCAGCTGAGTCAATAGAGTAGCGATTCGAGAAAATCCTTCCACGAATCTTCGATAATAACCAGCTAAACCGAGAAAGCTACGTACTTCGGTCACTGATTTAGGTTGCTCCCAGCTTTGAATAGCTTCAATCTTTGCTGGGTCAATAGATATTCCACGACTTGATACCACGTGCCCAAGGAATGCTACTTCCTCAAGCCAGAACTCGCATTTCTTCAACTTGGCATAAAGCTTATATTCACGAAGCTTTTGGAGTGTCAGCCTCAAGTGTTGCTCATGATCTTCACTGCTTTTGGAATAAATAAGGATGTCATCAATAAAGACGACCACAAAATGATCCAAATATTCCTTGAATACTCGGTTCATCATATCCATGAAGGCAGCAGGAGCATTAGTCAATCCAAAGGACATGACTAAGAATTCATAATGCCCGTACCGAGTTCTGAAATCCGTCTTTGGAATGTCATCGGTTCTAATCTTCAATTGGTGATACCCGGAACGAAGATCGATCTTTGAAAAGAATTTAGCTCCTTGCAACTGGTCAAATAGATCATCAATTCGTGGCAATGGATACCTATTTTTGATGGTGACATGATTCAACTCCCGATAATCAATACAAAGTCGCATACTCCCATCTTTCTTCTTCACGAATAGAACAGGAGCACCCCAAGGAGAAGTACTAGGACGAATAAAGCCAATGTCTAACAATTCCTGCAGTTGGGTTTTTAACTCCTGAAGTTCAATAGGAGCCATTCGATATGGAGCTTTAGAAATGGGTTTTGTACCGGGTTTAAAGTCGATACAAAATTCAATCTCACGTTCTGGGGGTAAACCAGGAAGTTCTTCAGGGAATACGTCAGGAAATTCATTAATAATAGAAATATCGTTCAAAACTGACGAATTTTTGTTTAAATCTGTGACATGAGCTAAGAAAGCTTGACATCCGTTTTTCAATAAACGAATAGCTTTATGGTTTGAGATGACCGTGATTGATTTTAATGGTTTGGTCGCTTGAATTCGCATAATAGGTTAATTAGGAATATGAAAGCTAACAACCTTATGGAAACAATTAATTTTTGCATGATGAGTAGTTAACCAATCAATCCCTAGAATCACGTCAAATGCAAGTATTTTCAATGAAATAAGATCTACAGGTAATGTGAGGGTACCGATTTGAACCAAACAAGACTTATAAACAGTGGATGTAATGAAGGTTTCTCCCAACGGAGTTTCCACAGATAAGTCAAAGTCCAATTTCTCTGGAGTCAAATTTAATCGATGAGCGCAAGTAGGAGAAATAAAAGAATGGGTAGAACCGGTATCAAATAAAGTATAGACTTCGTTAGAGTTTATGATAAGCTTACCCGTGATGACCTCATTCGGGTTCCTTGCTTTTTGGGAGGTCACAACAAACGCTCTCCCTTGCACTACCGGCTTTGACCTTTCTGGGACGGCCTTTGGTGCCTCCACCCTAGCTGAATTTGTCTTTGGTAAACGACAAAATCGGGCCAAGTGACCTTCTCTTCCACAATTATAACATGCTTTGGACGGCATCGCACAATTTGGACTGATGTGTCCCTCCCCTCCGCATTTGAAGCATATGATAGGTGGTCTTTCTCCTTCCTTAACAACGGGTGCTAGTGTTGACGTCTTTCCATCATTGTTGAATCTCCTCTTTTTGAAATGTCCATTCTTATTGTTTTGGCCCTGATTACCACCGAAGTGGTAACCACTTCTGGCCTGCTGATTCCCTCCACGCTTGTTGTCACCGCTTCGATGACCACTCTCGCTGGTATTATAATTTTGCCGGCTGCTCTCTTTTAGTTGAGTTGACTCGTTATCGCGCTCCACTAACTGAGCCCTATTTACAACATCTGAATATAAACATAATTTATGAGAAATAAGATGTTGACGTATCTCCGACTTCAAACCTCTTAAAAACATTCGCGCCATTCTCTCTTCATTATCCACCAAATGGGACGCAAACCGTGATAACTCTGCAAATTTTGCCTCGTATTGCGACATGGTCATATTATTTTGTTCCAACTTAATAAATTCCACCTCCTTCATGTGGCGAATACTTTCGGGAAAGTATTTATCATTGAACAGCTCCTGGAACTTCTTCCAAGATATCTTCAGTACCGTAGGTTGAGTACGTTTTACTGATTCCCACCAGTAATCTGCCTCTCCGCGCAACATAAAGGCGGCAAAGGGAACCTTTTGCTCCTCGGAGCATCCCAAGACATCAAATATCTTGGTCATCTGCTTTATCCATGTTTCCGCCATAAGTGGTTTTGGCTCTCCCTTAAACTCCGGTGGTCCCAGCTCCTTAAACTGTTTAGCGGTGACCGCCCGAGAGTTTCCCGCGTTTCCATCTACGTTTTGGACAGGAGTTGCTCTCGCCTGCTGCTGCATGAATTGCATAAAACCTCTGAACATTTGATCATTCGTCATTTGGTCAGTGTTGTTGTTTGCATGAGGATTATTGACTTCCTGATGCACATTATCCTGATTATTGATATGTGGTGAATCAACGATCGCCTGTGCTCCATTGTCATTCTCAATATTCTCAGATGTCATTTTCAGATACTGCCACAAAACAAAAGGTTAATTGACATGTAACATATTATTCCTATATTCTGACCGACCAATAAAATAGCACATAAACTTAGGTAGGTCATACTAACGAAGGAATTTGTCGTCTCTCCCCTCCTAGTACTATTCTCACATCTTAGCCAGGGATAATATCCCTAAGCTCTGATACCAACTGTGACGCCCCCAAAATTAGGTATACATCACCCATCTTGAGTCGCCAGATACATGGTACAGAATTCAAATACAACTTACTAATACAACTGTCGTGTACAATACGACAAAACATAACTGTGAGTTTGAATACAATTATTGTCTACTAGAGATCATACAAACTCAAAAGATGTCCTCAATACAATTATTGTCACACTATTTAACAGAATAGTGAGGACTACTAATACTATTCTCTGGTCCATCACTCCGTTCCCCGACTCGTCCCAGCTATATTCTCATTTCCTGAAGAGAACAGTGAAAGAAAGGGTGAGCTCAACTAGCCCAGTAAAAAATATTATGACTAAGATAATGCAGAATAAATTATCATTAGCCTTCAACAATGTTAAACTGATAAAATACAATAAACATCAAGTTTAACTACAGCGGAACCACCAATCCATTAAAAGAGTCAAGTAGAAAATAAAATCTACTATCTTTTATGATTTAAAAGGTTTTTCATCATCGTTATAGCTGAGACTCAGCTTATTAAATATTCCACATCATCGAATCACCCCCGCACTACGGCCAAGGATATTCTTTAGTATCACGACCACAATTATTCATGCACTACGGCCAAGAATATTTGTGTATTCATTAATGGTCATGATCATGCCAACAACTGTCCATCAATGCACTACGGGCCAATGAGGATTTTTAATTTTTATATCATTTGTAATATTACGGTCATGATTACACCGAATAATCCCTGGTCATAATCATACCAAGTCCATCTATGCACTACAGGCCACAGATGACTTTCAACAAAATATAAACATGAGGATGATGGCAATAATATAAAAATTAAATAAAACAAGTTCAAGAATTATTTTATCCAGGAATTATTAACGTCCAAATTTGTCAACACGATACTGTTTTGTGGTGTAAAATTCAAGAATGATCAGAAGAAGATTTCCATGAAAGGATACTGGATGAAGCGCAAATATCAAGGATATTCCACTAATTTCGTGGAGTATAGAAGTCAAAGTTTTAACCAACTGAGTATAATAAAGAATGAGATAACAAAAGAAATCACCATGCATGCGATAGACCGCACAAGCAGGTTATTCCAACAGAATAATAAATAACGGAACCAGGTCCGGCGTAAAACGCACAGACAGGATATTCCAACAGAATAATAAAGAATGGAACCAGATCCGGTGTAAAACACACAGACAGGATATTCCAACAGAATAATAAAGAATGGAACCAGGTCCGGCGTATAGCACAGACAGGATATTTCGACAGAAATGTAAAGACAGAATAGTAAATGGATGTCACCAAGTATAGGGTATTCCGCGTATACCGGTTATTCCAACAGAATAATAATGAATGGAATAACATAAGGATTTCACCAAGTATAGGGTGTACCGCGTATACATGTCATGTATAGGGTATGCCACTTTTACAGGTTATTCCAACAGATTAAAAAAGAATGGAATAACATAAGTTCTCTTCAAGAAGAAAGAATAACACCCCTTACTTTATTTAGGAGATTGAATACTGCAGCAGTGTAATAACCGAATACTCTTCTTCTTTCTCTCTTATTGTCTCTATACTTTCTCTCTCTATAGCTTGAGCGAATTCGTGAAAAATAATGAAGCCCTAGGCCTCTATTTATAGAAGATTTATTACTATTTACGAAAGTATTTACTATTTACGAAGGTAATTACTATTTACGAAGGTAATTACTATTTACGAAGGTAATTACTATTTACGAAGGTAATTACTATTTATGAAGGTAATTACTATTTACGAAGGTAATTACTATTTACGAAGGTAATTACTATTTATGAAAAAGACTCTTAGATGATGACATATGGCCCCCCATAAATAATTCAACTTACCACAAACGTCTAATAATAGACTCTTTATATACATCAAGGATTGAATAAAAATTATCAAAAATCATTTTATTTTTAATCAACACATATTTAATCTTTCAACAATTATTAATCATTTATAACTTGTCGTCTCAATTATTGTTTAAATAATATAACATATTATACAGATGATACTGTGACAATAATTGAATCAATAATATAAGAGATATGATGCAGCAATTACTGTAGCAATAATTGAGTATAGCTGAGTGACTTCTCATGTAAGCATCAATAATCAATACCGTGTGCTACTAT
The DNA here is from genome assembly GCA_020205505.1 of Panax japonicus. Lineage (NCBI taxonomy): Eukaryota > Viridiplantae > Streptophyta > Magnoliopsida > Apiales > Araliaceae > Panax > Panax japonicus. The sequence goes on from CM035100.1 coordinate 9,224,995, forward strand.
GCAATAACGCGTATTACTGTACTTTTACTACCGAGTAGTTCAACAGTTTTAACAGTAACACCTCCGCCGTTTATTTTATAGAAAGCTAATTTTGTCGTTTTCTAACTACGACAATACTTTCGTTGTGGGGTCCACCAATGATTGTGCCGTCGTACGAATATTCCCCGACAAAAAGAATATTCCCCGACCAAAGGAATATTTTATAACAACTTGCGTACTTTGCAAAATTTATAAATATTACCCACAACTATAACATTATATCAAATTTATTCTATAATATTCAAAAATAATAATTATGAAAATTCATCTTTATTTATAAAAACTGGGGTCTTACATAGAAGTTGATAACCGAGCCTTTATCTGGTGACTTCTTTTGTGGAATGCACCGAAGCCAGACTCTCCGTAGGGGACACCATATTCGTGTGATAGTAAACTGATAGGTGTCATTGTGAGATGCATTCCAAGGTTGGGATATGAGTTATAGTTGAGAGCAACCTAAGTCGGTAATCGAAATACGTAGCTTTCTAGGCTTAGCTGGTTATTATCGGAGATTTGTAGAAGAATTTTCTTGAATCGGTACTCCGTTAACTCAGCTGACTCTTAAAGATACAAAATTCGTATGGAGCGAGGAATGTGAGAAGAGTTTCTAAGATCTCAAGAGGAGACTCATTTCGGCACCTGTTTTGACAATACCATCTAGTTCGGATGGATTTGTTATCTACAGCGATGCTTCAGGCAAAGGGTTAGGATGTGTTCTCATGCAACGTGGAAAAGTCATATCCAATGCCTCGCGATAACTTAAAGAATATGAGAGGAATTATCCTACTCATGATCTAGAGTTGGCAGCAGTCGTTTTCGTGCTAAAGATCTAGAGGCACTATTTATATGGGGAGAAAGTGGAGATATATTCAGACCATAAAAGCCTAAAATATTTCTTCACCCAAAAAGAGCTCAATATGTGGTAACGACGTTGGCTTGAGTCATTGAAAGATTATGACCATACCATTCAATACCATCCTAGAAAAGCGAACGTGGTAGCTGACGCATTGAGTAGAAGATCATATGCGTGAATGAGTGCGATGTTGTTAAAACAAAGGCCCATTTTGTATGATTTACAAAAGATGAAGATAGAATTCAAGACTCCGGGCACCCATGCAATGATGTCAAGTATACGCATAGAACCAACTTTAATTGAAAAAGTTAAAGTTGTTTAAGCCACAGATCCGGAGCTGATGCGTATGAAGAAGAAAGTACAAGAAGGTACTATTCCAGAAGCAAGAATCGATGAAGAAGGAATACTTCGAGTCCACTCCAGACTTTGTGTTCCTAACAATTCTGACTTGAAGCATAGAATCATGATGGAGGCACATAACACATCGTTTGCAATCCATCTTGGGAGTACCAAAATGTATCATGATCTTCGACATACATTTTGGTGGAACAATATGAAGAGTGAGATCGCAAAGTTTATATCGAGGTGTTTAACTTGTCAACGTGTAAAGGAGGAGCATCAAGTGCCAAAAGGTCCATTGCAACCACTTGAGATTCTGAAATGGAAGTGGGAACACATTACCATGGATTTTGTTACGGATCTTCCCACGGTTTCTCAAGGCATAAATGCGATTTGGGTTATTGTTGATAGATTAACCAAGTCTGCCAATTTCTTACCGATACGGGAGACTTATTCCCTTTAACGTCTTGCTAATATGTACGTAAATGAGATTGTGAGGTTGAATGGTATGTCAGTATCCATAGTTTCGGATCGTGACCCAAGATTTACTTCAAGATTTTGGGTTAGCTTGCAAAAAGCTATGGGTACGGATTTATGGTTCAGTTCAGCATACCATCCTCAAACGGACGGACAATCAGAGAGGACTATTCAAACTCTTGAAGATCTATTAAGACTTTGTGTCCTTAATTTCAAAGGGAGTTGGGATAAGTACCTACCATTAGTGGAATTCTCCTACAACAACAGTTATCAGGCAAGTATAGGTGTGGATCCATTTGAAGCATTGTATGGACGAAAGTGTCGCTCTCCAGTATGTTGGGATGAGGTAGGAGTAGCAACGTTGTTGGGACCAGAGTTGGTACGAATGACTACAGAGAAGATCCAAACGATTCGAGAACGTATACAAATGGAACATGATCGACAAAAGAGTTATGCGGATCTTCATCGAAAGGACGTGGAATTTAGTATTGGGGATCATGTATTGTTGCGTGTGGCTCCATGGAAAGGAGTTACAAGATTTGGGAAGAGAGGGAAGCTCAATCCACGATTTATTGGTCCATTTCAGATTCTTGACCGAGTAGGAAATTTGGCCTATAGACTCGCGTTACCTCTAAGTATGTGACGCCCCCAAAACTAGGTATACATCACCCATCTTGGGTCGTCAGATACATGGTACATAATTAAACTAATACAACTGTCGTGTACAATACGACAAAACATAACTGTGAGTTTGAATACAATTATTGTCTACTAGAGATTATAAAAACTCAAAAAGAGTCCTCATTACAATTATTAATACACTATTTCACAGAATAGTGAGGACTACTAATGCTATCCTCTGGACCGTCACTCCGTTCCCCGACTAGTCCCTGCTATGTTCTCATTTCCTGAAGAGAACAGTGAAAGAAAGGGTGAGCTCAACTAGCCCAGTAAGAAATATTATGACTAAGATAATGCAGAATAAATTATCGTTAGCCTTCAACAATGTTAAATTGATAAAATATAATAAATATCAAGTTTAACTGCAGCAGAACAAGCAATCCATTAAAAGAGTCAAGTAGAGAATAAAATCTACTATCTTTTATGATTTAAAAAGTTTTTCATCACTTTTATCGCTGAGACTCAGCTCAATAAATAATCCACAACATTAAATCATCCCTGCACTACAGGCCAAGGATATTCTTTAGTAACACGACCACGAATTATCCATGCACTACGGGCCAAAGATAATCGTGTTTTCATCAACGGTCCTGATCATGCCATAAAATAATTTATCTTTGCTTCCTTGGCCGAAGAGAATCCATAGCCATAATCATACCAAAAACTGTCCATCAATGCACTACGGGCCAATGAGGACTTTTAATTTTTCACATCATTTGTAACATCACGGTCATGATTACACCGCATAATCCCTGGTCATAATCATACCAAGTCCATCTATGCACTACAGGCCACGGATGACTTTCAACATAATATAAACATGAGGATGATGACAATGATATAAGAATTTAATAAAATAAGTTCAAGAATTAATTTATCCAAGAACTAATAATGTCCAAATTGTCAACATGATACTGCTTTGTAGAGTAAAATTCAAGAATGATCAGAAGAATATTTCTATGAAAAGATACTGGATGAAGCGCAAATATCAATGATATTCTACGAATTTCATGGAGTATAGAAGTCAAAACTTTAACGAACTGAGTATAATAAAGAATGGAATAACAACAGAAATCACCATGCATGCGGTACTTCGCATAGACAGGTTATTCCAACAGAATAATAATAACAGAACCAGGTCAGGCAAAATTTGCACCGACAGGATGTTCCAATAGAATAATAATAAAGACGGAACCAGGTTCGGTGTAAAACACACAGACAGGATGTTCCAACAGAATAATAGAAGAATGTCACCAAGTATAGGGTAGACCGCGTATACATGTTATTCCAACAGAATAATAAGAAATGGAATAACAACAGTTCTCTTCATGAATAAGAAAGAATAACACCCCTTACCGTAATAGAAATTGGATATAGGAAAAGAAAAGTTAAGTAGCAAAAAGTTTTTCTTCTATCTCTCCATAGTTTCTCTCTCTAGAGTTCAGTGAATTCGTAAAAAAATAATGAAGGAATGAGCTTCTATTTATAGGAAAATAGAATGCATAGTAACTAATCCATGAACAGTCCAGAGTGATTTACTTTAATCTGACGGTCTATATTTAAAGAAAAATCTTTTAAATAAAATATAATATATTCTATTTATATAAAAAGATTTTTACTATGCAAACACTATACAATACTATGCAAAACATTATGCATAATAAAATATAATATATTATATTTATAGAATAACTTTAATAAAGTATTCTGTTTTATATAAAAAGATATTTCTTTTTTATTACGTTAATAATACGAATAAAAAAAACGTCATCATCGCTATAATAATTCATATTATTAATCGACAATCATTGAATCAAACTGAGCGACTTCTCACATAAATATCAATAATCAATACCGTGTGCTACTATGCAACAACGCGTATTACTGTACTTTTACTACCCAGTAGTTCAACAGTTTCAACGGTAAAACTTTCGCCGTTATTTTCAATAAAATATTTTTGTCGTTTTCTCAATCCGACAATAATTCCGTTGTGGGGTCCACCAATAATTGTACCGTCGTACGAATATTTTCTGACACAAAGAATATTCCCTGACCGATCGAATATAATATAACAACTTACATACTTTGCAAAATTTATAAATACTACCCACAACTATAATATTGTCTCAAATTAACACCATAATATTAAAAAATTATTTCTAGAAAATTAATTCTTTATTCATAAAATCTGGGGTTTCACAATATTCCCTCCTTATGGAATTTCGCCCTCGAAATTTACGTACGTACCTGGTATACCGAACAGGTGAGGATACCTTGACTTCACTTCAAATTCTAACTCTTGAGATATAACCTTTGAGTGTTGAATACGATTCTTATTATCCAAGATTGTAACACGTATCTCTTCAAACGTTAAATCATCCGATATCTCGTCCGGTTCTAAATTAATAATGTGGTTCGGGTCATCCACATATTTACGTAACATCGATACGAAAAAAAAACGTTATGAACACGCAATATATTTGGCGGTAAAACGAGTCTATAAGCCACATTTCCTACTCAATCGAGGATTTCAAATGGGCCAATTAAATCGAGGGTTGAGATTTTCTCTCTTCAGCAACTCTTGCTTCTAAAATAACACCCTCTTAAACCTTCTTCTTCACATTCATCAGATTCGGGTATGTAGCTTGAGCGTCTTTAACTTTATCGATTAAAGTCAATTTTACTCGTATATTCGTTATCTTCACGTGGGTCCCTAGAGTCTTTAACTCTATCTTCATCATTTGCAAGTTATACGAAATGAGTCTTTGTGTTAACAACATCGCACTTGTAAACGCATACGATCTTCAACTCAACACGTCAGCTACCACATTCGCTCTTCCACGATGATATTGAATAGTACGATCGTAATCTTCAACAGCTCGAGTCAACGTCTTTGGTGTATGTTATTTTCGTTTTAGTTGAAAAAATTATTTTGAGGGTTTAAGAAATGGGTTTTGTACTGGTGTCAATACAAAATTCGATTTCACGATGTGGGGTAGGCTAAGAAGTCTTCAGGAATACGTCAAGAGATTTATTAATGATAAAAATATCATTCAAAACTGTTACTCACATCCAAGACTTGGATAGTACGTCACATTGATACCAACTGTGACTTCTATCCCTTAACCGAGATAGCACCTCACAATGATGCCTATCAACTTGTTATCGTCATTCACGATGTCGCCTACAGAAAGTCTGGCTTCGGTGCATTCCACACAAGGAAGTCATCAACAAAAGGATCGGGGCTCTTTACTTATGGTTTGATATGACAATGATTGAATTTAGTGGTTTGGTTGCTTGAATTCGCATAATAGGTTGGTTAGGAATATGAAAGCTAACAACCTTACGAAAAACATGATGAGTAGTTAACCAATCTTTTCCTAAAATCGCATCAAAGGCAAGTATTTTCAAAGAGACAAGATCAACACGTAACGTGAAAGTGTTGATTTGAATCCAATAAGATTTATAAACAGTGGAAGTAACGAAGGTTTCTCCCAATGGAGTTTTAATAGATAAATCAAAGTTTAACTTCTTCGGAGTTAAGTACAAACATTGAACACAACTAGGTGAAATAAAAGAGTGAGTAGAACCGGTATCTAATATGGTATAGACTTCGTAAGAGCTTATGATTAACTTACCCGTGATAATTTTATTTAGGTTCCTCATCACGAGAGAAAAAAAATGCTCTCTCTTAAACTACCGGCTTTGGCTTGTCTGGGACATCCTTTGGCATCATTATCCCAGCTGGAATTGACTTCATTATACGACAAAATCGAGCTAGGTGACCTTCTCTTCCGCAATTAAAGCATGCTTTGGACTGCTGCATACAGTTTGGACGGATGTGTCCCTCCTGTCCGCATTAGAAACATACGACCGGTGGTCGTTCTTCTTCCTTTAAAACGAGTGCTGCTACCGACGTCTTTACGTTATTGTTGAACCTTCTCTTCTTGAAATGCCCATTCTTATTATTTTGGCCATGATTATTATCGAAGTGGTTACCATTTCTGACATGTTGATTCCCTCCAAGCTTATTATCATCGCTTTGATGACTGTTATTACCAGTATTATCATTTTGCCGGCTGCTCTCTTTTGGTTTGGTTGACTCTTTATCGCGCTCTACCAACTGAGCCCTATTTACAACATCTAAATACAAACACAGTTTATGAGAAATAAGATGTTGACGTATCTCTAGCTTCAAACCTCTTAAAAATAATCGCGCCATTCTCTCTTCATTATCCACCAAGTGGGACGCAAACCAGGATAACTCCGCAAATTTTGCCTCGTATTGCGACACGGTCATATTGTTTTGCTCCAATTTGATAAACTCCACCTCCTTCATGTGACGAATACTTTTGGGAAAGTATTTGTCGTTGAACAGCTCTTGGAACTTCTCCCAAGACATCTTCAGTACGGCAGGTTGAGTACGTTTTACCGATTCCCACCAGTAATCTGCCTCTTCACGCAACATAAAGGTGGCAAAGGGAACCTTTTGCTCGGAGCATCCCAAGACATCAAATATCTTGGTGATCTGCTTTAACCACGTCTCCGCCTTAAGTGGTTCTGGCTTTTCCAAAAACTCTGGTGGTCCCAGCTCCTTGAATTGCTTAGCGGTGACCAACCATGGGTTGCCATTGTTTCCTCCTGCATTATGAACAAGAGCCGCCTTCTCCCGTTGTTGCATGAATTGCTCCTTAAACTGCTTAATGGTGACCGTCCGAGAGTTATCAGTATTTCTACCTACATTTTGGACAGGAGCTACCTTAGCCTGTTAATGCATGAATTGCATAAAGCCTCTGACCATCCCATCATTCACTATTTCATCGGTGTTATTATTTTCATGAGGAGTATTGTCCTCTAGTTGCACATTATCCTGATTATTGATCTGTGGAGACTCAACGGTCTCCAGTGCTCCATTGATAATCTCAACATTCTCGGATGCCATTTTCAAACACAGCCACAAAACAAGGGTTAATTAACATATCACATATTATCCCTATACTTTGACCGACCAATTAAATACAAAATAAATTTAAGTAGGTCATATTAGCGAAGGAATTCTCCGTCTCTCCCCTCCTAGTTCTAGTCTCACATCTTAGCCAGGGATCATATCCCTAAGTTTTGATACCAACTGTGACGCCCCCAAAATTAGGTATACATCACCCATCTTGGGTCGTCAGATACATGGTACATAATTCAAATACAACTTACTAATACAACTGTCGTGTACAATACGACAAAACATAACTGTGAGTTTGAATACAATTATTGTCTACTAGAGATTATACAAACTCAAAAAGAGTCCTCATTACAATTATTAATACACTATTTCACAGAATAGTGAGGACTACTAATGTTATCCTCTGGACTGTCACTCCGTTCCCCGACTAGTCCCTGCTATGTTCTCATTTCTTGAAGAGAACAGTGAAAGAAAGGGTGACTAAGATAATGCAGAATAAATTATCGTTAGCCTTCAACAATGTTAAATTGATAAAATATAATAAATATCAAGTTTAACTGCAGCGGAACAAGCAATCCATTAAAAGAGTCAAGTAGAGAATGAAATCTACTATCTTTTATGATTTAAAAAGTTTTTCATCACTTTTATCACCATGCATGCGGTACTTCGCATAGACAGGTTATTCCAACAGAATAATAATAACGGAACTAGGTCAGGCAAAATTTGCACCGACAGGATGTTCCAATAGAATAATAAAGATGGAACCAGGTCCGGTGTAAACACACAGACAGTATGTTCGAACGGAATAATAATAAAGACGGAACCAGGTCCGGTATAAAACACACAGACAGGATGTTCCAACAGAATAATAGAAGAATGTCACCAAGTATAGGGTAGACCGCGTAAACAGGTTATTCCAACAGAATAATAAGAAATGGAATAACAACAGTTATCTTCATGAATAAGAAAGAATAACACCCCTTATCGTAACAGAAACTGGATATAGAAAAAGAAAAGTTAAGTAGCAAAAAGCTTTTCTTCTATCTCTCTATAGTTTCTCTCTCTAGTGTTCAGTGAATTCGTAAGAAAATAATGAAGGAATGAGCTTCTATTTATAGGAAAATGGAATGTATAGTAACTAATCCATGAACGGTCCAGATTGATTTTCTTTAATCTGACGGTCCATATTTAAAGAAAAATCTTTTAAATAAAATATAATATATTCTATTTATATAAAAAGATTTTTACTATGCAAATACTATACAACACTATGCAAAACATTATGCAATACTATGCATAATAAAATATAATATATTCTATTTATAGAATAACTTTAATAAAGTATTCTGTTTTATATAAAAAGATATTTATGTTTTATTACGTTAATAATACGAATAAAACAAAACATCATCATCGCTATAATAATTCATATTATTAATCGACAATAATTGAATCAAACTGAGCGACTTCTCACATAAATATCAATAATCAATACCGTGTGCTACTATGCAACAACTCGTATTACTGTACTTTTACTACCCAGTAGTTCAACAGTATCAACGGTAAAACTTCCGTCGTTATTTTCAATAAAATATTTTTGTTATTTTCTCAATCCGACAATAATTCCGTTGTGGGGTCCACCAATAATTGTATCGTCGTACGAATATTTTCCGACACAAAGAATACTCCCTGACCAATTGAATATAATATAACAACTTGCATACTTTGAAAAATTTATAAATATTACCCACAACTATAATATTATCTCAAATTCACACCATAATATTAAAAAATTATTTCGAGAAAATTAATTCTTTATTCAAAAAATCTGGGGTTTCACAAAGTATGTCTCGTGTTCATAATATTTTTCGTATATTTGTGCTTCGTAAAAATGTGAAAGACCCAAACCACGTCATTGAGTTAGAACCGGACGAGATAGCCGAAGACTTAACGTACAAAGAGGTACCTGTCAAGATCTTGGATAGGAAGGAGCATGTCCTACGCACGAAGGTCATACCACAAGTTAAAGTTTTGTGGAGAAACCATGCTAGTGAGGAATTGACCTGGGAGTTTGAAACAGAAATGAAAGCGAGGAATCCTCATCTTTTCGAAACACCAAGTACGTACGTCAATTTCGAGGACGAAATTTCATAAGGATGGGAGGTTGTAAGACCCCAACTTATTATAAATAAAAATAAATTTCCTCTATTTATTATTTTCAAATAGTAAGGGTTGATTTGATTAATGTGGTTAGTTATGGATAAAATGCGCAAATATTTTAAATAAGCAAGTGGTTATAAAATATTCATTTTTATCGGAGAATATTCGTTTGGTCGTGGAATATTCCTACTGTCGGGGAATATTTGTACGATAGCGCAGCCTTGTGTGGGCTCCATAACGGAAAGCGATTGGATGAAGAAAACGACAAGTATAAGTTGTTTATAAATAACGGCGCAGTTGTTACCGATAATACTGTTAGAATACCCGGTGGTTAAAACACAGTAATACGCGTTGTTGCACAGTAGCACACGGTATTGCACCAATTATTTATTCTTACGTAAGAAGACACTACTCAATAATTGTTATAGTAATTGTTGTTCAGTATTTTATTGATTCAATAATTATTGTATTGATATTCTATATTACTGTTATTTCATTAATTGTCACTACACAGTATTTTCCATTATCAAAGCAATAATTCATATTATCTGAATAATATTATTGGCAATGTCTAGAAAGTTCTGTCTAAGGAGAGGTTTGGTCACCTAATTGCGCGCCAATAAGGAGAAATCCTTATTGGAAAGCCCCCTCTTTCCTGGGAACTGTCTGGTTGTCGGTATTGTGATTCTGTAATATTATTTATGAATAATTAATTATTGATTTATATGATGAGGAAAATATTCATTTTATGTGGATATAGATGGAGAAAATTTTTAAAGTGACAATTGTTGAAAATCGATATTTTATCTTTTTTGATAAAATAATATTATATTATTATAATATAATAATGATGATATTTTTACAATGAATGTGGGATATATGAGTATATGAGGAGAAAGAGTATTTTTGTTGCAAAAGTTATTTAAAACATGTTAAACATGTCTGTGGGCCCATTTCTTGACTGAAATTTGATTATAGCTTTTAAAATCGCCCGTTTGTGGATTTCGGTCAATTTCTGTTTGGAATTTGGAAAAATTTTCTTCTGCAAAGTTGTAGATAACGAAATTTCCTATGAAAAAGACATGTGGTTCAAATTTTTCTGATAAAGGGCTATTTATTATGAATTATTGAAGTTTCGTAGTTCCGAAATAATTGGTTTTTGAAAGTTTTAATTATTCTTAATTACAAAAGCGTTTTTTTTTGTTTTTGTCATTATTTGGTGGCTGAATTCATATGGTCAAGGTGGGCTAAGGAAATTAAAAAAAAAAATATTATTATTTTATTAAATTTTCTACTTTGATCTTCTAATCAATTTTCTATAAATAGGGTGCTTAGGTTAGAATTGAAAATCACACCAGAAACTAAAGATTTCTCTCTCTTTTTCTCTCTATAATATCGAGCGTATTTTTGTGAGTATTTTAGTACTTTGAGTATTGCTATACGGTGCAAGTTCTTTCAACACTATATCCAGTATTCCAGTCAGAAGTATTATCCTTTTGAGGTAAGGGATGTTATTTTCTTCGTAAATGATATTATTTCTTCAATATCATTATGCCGAAATATTGGTCTAAATTTTTATCAAATTTGGAACTTTTCATGTCGGGGTTACTATTCATGAGTTACTATTTACGAGTTACTATTCACGAGTTACTATTCACGATTACTATTCACTTAACATGATGATTTTTTTGTGAAATTTCTATCTTTTAGTGTCGAAGTTACTATTCACGTATACAGCACTATTCAAGTATACGGTACTATTCACAGAAAAATTAAATTTTCGTTTTTCGTCCAAAATATCTATTATGGATATTAGCTTTGATTGTATCCATTTTTTGATCATTCTTGAATTTTACTCCACTCTGGTTATTTATGAAGTATTTTTGAACTTGGATTGTTTAAAGTACGAATCCTTAATATTTATTCTTTTGTTTCACTGGATTGGTTTTCTTTAAAATATTTTTCATCATCCTTAGTCCTAAATGATGATATTACTGAATATCTTTGGCATGTAGTGCAAAGATGAATGATTTTCTGATGAATATCTTTGGCCCGTAGTGCAAAGATGAACAGGTGTTTAGATGAACATGACCAACTAATGAATATCATTGGTCTGTAGTGAAAAGATAAATATTTAATTCCAGATATATATTGATTGATGTTACAGGGATAAAATATCGACGATGAACTTTTAAATTCATATATAGAAGATAAACTCTTCTAATGAATTATTATTTTCGCTGCGAAGATTGATTTAAAACTGGTTGTCTATTGTATTCTATTAAATTTTTCACTGTTGAAGACTAACGATAATTTGTTCTATGTTATCTTAGTCATAATATTCTTTACTAGACTAGTTGAGCTCACCCTTTTCCTTTTGTTCCATTTTTCTTCTCAGGAGGCGAGAATGTAGCGAGTACTAGTCGGGGTATGGAATTAAGGTTCTAGAAAGTCATTTTAGTAGTCCTCACTATTTTTGTAAAATAATGTATCAATAATTGTAATGAGGACTTATTTGAGTGTGGATATTGTCTAGATGACAATATTTGTATTTAAACTCACATTTTTTATGTTGTATTAATAAAGTTGTAGTCGTATCTGTACCATGTATTTTGACGACTCAGAATGGGTTGTGGATTGGACCTATTTTGGGGGCGTCACACTTCAGCTTCGATCGATTTCATTAGGTACTATTAGTGGATTCATCTTCTTGTTTAGAAGAGAATTCTTCATTAATAGTCTCATTACTTGATTAATCATTTTGGATTTTACCTAACAATTTATCCTGGTTAGGATCCTCAAATTGTATAGGATCTTCTAATTCTTTATTTATTTGTTTTTTTCCTATGCGAGGGTGGGTCAAGAAATTTATTTATTATACTTTCACATGTGCATATTTTTATATAGTTTAGGAAGCTTAGAAACCCGTTAGAGATTCACTTGTATTAGTGAATCTCAAATAGTCACCGTTTTGGGACTGTTCCTTTATGTTTCAATCTCACTTATATCGGTGTTAACGACTTGAGCATGTCTTTATATTTTAAGAATTTTCAGTCAGTATATATCTTTTGATGTTCTTCAGGTGCATATTTAGACTACGATTTGTTAGTCTATTTTGTGTACTTGAAGACCATGGGGAGGTTCCGAGTTATCAGCTCGTTTACCTAACTTGCCAAAACTTAGAAAAATAGTCAAAAAAATACCAAAACTTGCCTCGGTTGTAGAAACGACACGTAAACACATACATAGCACCGCATAGGTATTAAGCACACGTTACAACTTACGGGACTCGATTCCGATATGCGCAGGCCGCGTTATTAGCCCATTTGCTTAACTTGCCAAAACATAGAAAAATAGCCAAAAAATATACCAAAACCCGTCTCGGTCGTCGAAACAACATGCAAACACATACATAGCACTACAGAGGTATTAGGCACGCGTTACAACTTACGGGACTCGATTTCGATATACGGAGGCCGAGTTATGAACCCGTTTGTCTAACTTGCCAAAACTTAGAAATATAGTCGAAAAAGAGACCAAAACCCGCCTCGATTGACGAAACGACACGCGAACACATACATAACACCGCATAGGTATTAGTTACGCATTACAACTTACGGGACTTGATTCCGATATACGGAGGCCAAGTTATCAGCCTGTATGCTTACTTTGTTAAAACTTGAAGAACACAAACTAAAATAATTTAAATATGCTCTATTTTTGACTTAGTTATTAATATTTTAATTTTCTAGGGTCTTGTTGATGAGACTCGTGGGGGTAGAGGCTGCGGCACAGGCGATGAACGTGGAGGAGATGGTGATGACCACCGAGCTGATACGCTGATGAGACTATATATGGAGGGTGGGATCGGCAGTCGGACCAAAGGTGGAACTGGTGATGGGACCGAAGGTGGAACCGGTGGTTGTACGATAAATAGCGGGGATGATGATGTTGACACTCCTGATCTTGGGTTGTAGTTAGTTTATGTTTATATTTTGACTTTCATGTATTTATACAGCTTTTGAGTTGTACAGACTAGAGTTTTGTATCTAGTTAAGTTGATGATTTATGTATCTAGCTGTATTGATTGTTTATGATTACATTTTGTATCTACATCGTACAACTTTTATCTATATGTCATTACGTAGTCTACATATTTTATAGTTGATATCAAAATATTTGATTGTTATTGATATGAGTTCGTGAAGAATTATTTGTTTTTTCTTTAGTTTATAATAGGTACAATTATGTATATGCATAGAAATTTCGCAAATTTCTAATTTTTTTTAAAGCAGGTCATTGGCAACGACTTCCTGTCGGTAATGATCTACAACAACGGTTCTTAATATATTATAAATTAAGGTCATTGGCGACGGGGAATAAGTCATTAGCGACAACCTAACCGTCGTCAATGACTATATTAATAAATCTTTTAAATGGCTATTACTGACGGTCTGTCTGTCGCTCGTGCCGTCGCTAATAAATCATTACCGACGGCCAGCCGTCGCCAATGACCCCGTCGTCAATGATCTAATTCCCGACGGCGAGCAACGGGAGTTAGGGGCGACGACCTGTGGGACGATGGGAGTGACGACGGGTGTTGTCGTTGCCAATGACCTTATTGCCGATGACAGGGAGTCATTGGTGACAACAAGACCCGTCGACAATGACCTTTTCTTTTAGTGATATATGCAATCCATTTTCAATGTTCAACTAGTTTTGTACCAAAAGATTTTACTGAACTAAGTTCACTGTAGTAGAGAATTAATATAGTTTCTTCTAAATTATTCTTTAACGTCTAAAGTGAATTTAAGTAAAGAAATATAAAATTTATTATTTCAAATAATTTAATGTGTCAACAATAAGACACGTCTTAAAATCTATGTCATATAGTATCATACATGAAATTTAAAGTGAAACGGGGGATTAGAAGTACTCAAGTATAACAAATGTTGAGAAAAAAGGTAGAATGAATTGTCATTTTTACCGTCTCTTATATTCTTGCTCTATTATAAGAAAAATTGTTTTACTGGATCTTGAAAAGAAGAAAATTGTCCATATATTTCTTTCTAGACCTAATCACAAATCTTAGAAACTTCAGATGCAATGAAAATCTTTTTAGATGCATTTCATAATATCTTTAACATGAAAGACATAACATGAATAACTATCCCACTATTTAACATTACAGTGAACAAAAATAAATAAATAAATAAATAAAGACTTAATTTTGACATTACCTTAAGCTCAGCAAGAATTTCAGGTGTACTCCTTCCAGTTGCACATATCATAAAAATAAATCCAAACTTCTGCTTGTAACGAGTATTCCAATCATATAGTTCCTGTATGGATGAAAAGGGTTATATATCTACCTAAAACGATAATTTATTTTTTCTGGAGTCGATAAGCATAAACTAATAAACATTTTGTTGCTTTTGCATTTTCCACCAACCAAATTAAGTGACAAAATCAATAAATGCAATTTGGACTTTAAATATAGCATACATTTTTGTAGTTACCATCTCATTTTACTAGCAACCCTAATTCAATTCACCATACCGCCATCACATATAAATTTTGTTGATGTTTCCTTCTTTTATTTAGCATACGAAAATAAATGAATATTACATGCAAATGGGACAAAAGTAGAATAAGTAGAAATGGAAAATAGTCAAACGATGCAATTAAATTTTTTTGATACCCTCCAATCTCTACATAAATCCATCGCAAGCCTGTACATCCTCATTCTACATAAGTAGCTTGTATATTTCTTTTGTCAAAGCCATAGAATACCTGGGAAGTGGTATCAATAGCGGTGGCTTTAGCAGTCGACTGCTCCTCCTTGCTCCACCTATACTAAAAATAAATAAATAACTTTTGATCAATAGTTTCCCTGTACATGTATATATATATATATATATATATATATAGAGAGAGAGAGAGAGAGAGAGTCTGGGAGGGCTTAACTGAGCACTGGTAGGGTGAATTTTGTGGGTAGAAGAAGGGGATTCACCGATCTGGAGATTAGCGCTAAAAGCTTCAAGCCACCCATTTACATCAACCTGTAATTCTCTATTAAACACAATTAGCCATTTTTGATTCAGATAAAAGGAAAAACAAAAACATATACATATACATATACATGGATGAGAATCGCCTCCCTTACACCTACTCATTTTTCCCTCATACATGTATATTTAGTAACAAAAATATTACTTTTGACGACACAATATTATTTATCGTAAATAAGTTTCGCAGGTGTCTTTGCTTAAAACAATTTTGTTTTACACTTGGAAATTAGTGAAAAGTATAATGGAAAAGATCTTGGTCTGATATAGAAAAATAGAGGAACTAAAGAGAAAATAGAAGACAACCTTATTGAACCAGATATCTCTAGCAGCATCAACAGCTTGTTCATAGCTAAGCGGTACCACTGCGGCCATTTCTTTTGCAAATCTTCCACTTCCACAGCATGCCAAAAAGTCTTTCTCCCCAAATGCCATCTATTTTCTTGCAAACAAACTTTCTCTTTCTCTTTTATATATATATATAGATAAATTTTATTAATTCTTCTTCATAAATCATGTTTTGATGGATTTGTTAATTGTTATTAATTCAAAAATAAATTGATGTTTTATAACTTTTATTGTATTTTAATAAAAGAGCTGATGAGATGACTATGACAAGGATGCGTGGGCGACATGCAGGATGTCTATAATTGAAGCCAAAATAGCTGTAGCAATAGATACATCAACAACATAATTACCGTGGGCAAGAAAATCGTGCCTTGCTAGTTAGGGTTTCGTGTTGGCTGAGGAGAAGAGAAATTCACGAAGAGCACGAAATTAATTGATTGATTGAAGAGCGGAGAACGACAGGTGGACGAATATTCCAATGACGTGTGACAGAACTCCTAGAATCCGGAAACCTTATTAGGGTTATTGAGATTCCAAAAGCCTTCTTCTTGAGTCCTTCCACTCCTAGAATCCGAAAATCTTATTAGGGTTATTGGGATTCAAAGAGTCTTTCTAAGTGTTGAGAGAGAATGTCAAGTCCTTTGATCTTCCAAGAGTCCAAGTCCAAATTCTGAAGAGAAGTCCAAACCCTTTTAGTGCTTTTAGGTGGAATATCCAAGCCTTAAGTCACCAAAAGAGTTCTCCCCCTTCCTAGAATGGAAGTGTAAGACCCCAACTTTTATGAATAAAGATGATTTTTTTATAAATATTATTTTTGATTATTATGGAATGAATTTATTATAATATTATAGTTGTAGGTAATATTTATAAATTCTGCAAAGTACGCAAGTTGTTATATAATATTCGATTAGTCGGGGAATATTCGTTTTAACAGGGAATATCCGTACGATGGCACAATCATTGGTGGACCCCACAACGGAATTATTGTCGGATTGCAAAAACGACAAAAATAGCTTTTTATAAAATAACGGCGAAAGTTTTACCGTTAACACTGTTGGAATATCTGGTGGTTAAAATACAGTAATACGCGTTGTTGCACAGTAGCACACGGTATTGCACAATATTTTTGAATTATTGATTCTTACGTAAGAAGTCACTACTCAATAATTGTTACAATAATTACTGTTCAATATTTTATTTTATTGGTTCAATAATTGATGCGTTGATATTTTATATTATTGTTGTTTCAATAATTCTCACTGCACAATATTTCCCATTATCAGATCAATAATTCAAATTATTTGAATAATATTATTAGATAGCATTATTGGCAATGTCTAGAATGTTCTGTCAAGGAGATATTTGGACACCTAATTGCGCGCTAGTAAGGAGAAATCCTTATCGAAAAGCCCCCTCTTTCCTGGGAACGGCCTGGTTGTCATGATTGTGATTCTGTAATATTATTTGTGAATAATTAATTATTGATTTATATAATAAGAAAATATTTATTTTATATGGACACAAATGATAGATAAGAAAATATTTATTCGAAGTGGATTTAAACTGAGGAATTTTTAGCATGTGACATTTGTTAAAAGTTGGTATTTTATCTTTTCTGATAAAATATTTCATTTAAATATATTATGATAATATTACATTATAGTAGTATGATATGTTTATATAATAGTAAGTTTTTTTAATTTGAATGGTAGCATTGTTATAGTAAATTTATGGTATAAAAGTAAAAGGAGGTGGAAGAGAACGAATTGAATTTGAATTTTGTGATGCAAGCGATGATGTCATCGGACGATGAGGTATGCAATGATGTATTATGATTGATGACGTCAGCAGTGATGTCATAAATTATGGCGAAAAGACTATTTTACCATTACTCTGCCAAACTTATAAATAGAAGCTCATTTCTTCATTATTTTTCACCAATTCATTCAAGCTATAGAGAGAGAAAGTATAGAGAGAATAAGAGAGAAAGAAGAAGAGTATTCTGTTACTACACTATTGCAGTATCCAAACTTCTACTAAGGTAAGGAGTATTATTCTTTCGTATTCATGAAGAGAGTTATTTTCTTTCAATACTCGTAAGGGTTGTTATTTCATTCTTTATTATTCTGTTTGAAGAACCTGTCTGTGCGGTCTATCGCATGCCTAGTGAATTCTGTTGTTATTTTATTCTTTATTATTCTGTTGGAACATCCTGTATGTGAGAATTACGCATGACCTTGTTTCATTCTTTATTATTCTGTTGGAACATCTTGTTTGTGCGGATTACGCATGACCTGGTTCCATTCTTTATTATTCTGTTAGAATATCCTGTCTGTGCGGATTACGCATGACCTGGTTCCATTCTTTATTACTCTGTTGAAATAATCTGTCTACATGGAATACCGCATGACGAGTAAAAATCCATTTGCGGTTTCATATATTCTATTATACTCAGTTGGTTAAAGTTTTGGCTTCTATACTCCATAAAATTAGTGGAATATCCTTGATATTTGCGCTTCATCTAGTATCTTTTCATGAAAATATTCTTCTAAGCATTCTTGAATTTTACTCCACAAAACAGTATCATGTTGACAATTTGGAACGTTGGATAAATTAAATTATAAATCTTTAAAAATTTATCCTTGAACTTGTTTTATTGAATTCTTATATCATTGTCATCATCCTCATGTTTATAATATGTTGAAAGTCATATGTGGCATGTAGTGCATAGATGGACTTGGTATGATTATGACCAGGGATTATTCGATATAATCATGACCGCAATGTTACAAATAATGTGGTAAAAATCCTCATTGGCCGTAGTGCATTGATTGACAGTTGTTGGCATAATCATGACCATTGATGAATACACGAATATCCTTGGCTCGTAGTGCATGGATAATTTGTGGTCGTGATACTAATGAATATCCTTAGCCGTAGTGCGAGGATGATGTGTATTATTTATTAAGTTGAGTCTCAGCGATAAAAGTAATGAAGATCCTTTTAAATCATAGAAGATAGTAGATTTTATTCTCTACTTGACTCTTTTAATAGATTATTTGTTCCGCTGCAATTAAACATGATATTTATTATATTTTATCAGTTTAACACTATTGAAGGCTAATGATAATTTATTCTGCATTATCTTAGTCATAATATTTTTTATTGGGCTAGTTGAGCTCACCCTTTTGCTTTCATTGTTCTTTTCAGGAAATGAGAACGTAGCAGGAACTAGTCAAAGAACGGAGTGATGGTCCAGATGATAGCATTAGTAGTCCTCACTATTCTATGAAATAGTGTGATAATAAATGTATTGAGGACTTATTTTGAGTTTGAATACTGTCTAGATCGAAGATAATATTTGTATTAAAACTCACAGCTCATGTTGTATATTTAATCTTGTATTTGTATTCTGTACCATGTATTTGGCGACTCAGAATAGGTGATGTATACCTATTTTGGGGGCGTCACAGGAAGGGGTATTTATAAAGTTTGTTGGAATTAAGTAGTCACGTGTTAGACACATGTTTTCAGGGAAATTCTAGAAATATCTTTAGTCATTAGAATAATGCTCATATTTCCCTGTCCTTCTAGCCATCAATCCAATCCTTCAATTAATTCCCAAAACGAGCCGCCTCCACGAGCCTTCTGCCTTGGGACACATGGAGGCTTCTCCTAGGTCTAGTACATTTATTTCCAACTTTTATGTCTTCATTCCATTAGGTTATGTGAACCCTAATTTGCACATTTAATGAAGTCGTGGAACTCTAATTGTGCATTTAATTCAATTAGGTCATGTGAACCCTAATTTTGCACTTGGGCCCACAATTACTATTTGACATTTTCTTTCTTTTAATTGTTTGCAGAAAAATAAGTTTGTTTGTTTCGGCCTTTCGGGCTTTTGGGTGTGTATGGAAGAGAGGTAAGAATGAAGCCATCATCAGTCGTATCCTAAAAAGACTTGTCCTTCTCTTTGCACTAAGTTGAGAGAAACTACATGTTTTGTCATGCTTAAGTGAGATTTAATTAAGGATGATGTTCCACGTCTTAAATTTTGTATCTTAAACAATGTTTTAAATGTTTTAAATGATGTGTAATCATAATATTAGTTGGATAAATTTAAGTCATTGAAATATACGTTATTGTCGTTGATGGAGCAACTGGCATTCCGAAATGAGTTATTCCCTCGGCTGCCGGCAGTTGTTTTAGATAAATCAAACAAACCAAAATTGTGACTCTTCAAACAAATGAGTCCGCTTTCGGCTTTTTAAGATAAATGAAACAAAAACCAATTCGACTCTACAAGGATAATACCAGTTCATGCATAATATAAAATTTTATTTTCCAAATCTTTTTGATTTTCACGCTTGTCGGCTGTCATTTTTTTAGATAAATCAAACAAACCTATGTGACTCTACCAAGGACAATACCAGTTCGGCAGTTCATGCATAATATAAAATTTTAGTTTCCAACTCTTTTTGATTTGTCACTATTGTATTACTTTGGATATTTAGAAAATTTTATTTTGTTGATCTAAGAATATATATATATATATATATATATATATATATATATATATATATATATATATACGGAAAGGATTAAGGGCCTACCCATTGCTCCTACATACCTTGCATACACCCCTTTTAGTGACAGTTCGGTCCGTCGTTATATGTTGTCCGTCGCTAAAAGTTAAGACGACAGTTCTCTGATATAGCGACGGACCGAACCGTTGTCCGGTCCGTCACTAAAGAGGGTGAGCATGATATGTAAAATAAAGGGGTGAGCCCTTGAAATCAAAAAGCTTGGCTAAGGCTACTTAATAAAAAAATGAAGGTTTGTTTAAATTTTATAATTAATTTATTTTCATAAAATCCTAAAATAGAAAACTTTGCCCATACAAAGGAGTTGCTATACTCAATTACTACATGTCAACGATTAAAAAGCATGTGACAGTACTTGCAACTTAAACTTAGTTAACACCGTAACATTTGACTAATATCAACTTACTTCTTCACATCATTCGTTCTTCCACAAAATTTACCATCTTAATAGTTTCATTTCTTAGATAAGCATATAAGTGCGGATACTGGTTAGATACAATTAATCTTGTGTATAACTATTAACGACCATCCTATTGCATGAAGTGCAATCTTATCTTTAACTGCTCATCTAGCATACCTAACAAATATAACATAACTTTGTCATGAATTATATAGAAAACGAAATTATATATTATGACTTGAGAATATAATAAGCTGTTGATGATTAATTACTCTCGATAAAAGTATATATTATGGATGCAATTTTATTTATATTTTTATATACAAAAAAATTAATGTAATATATTGCATGAAAATTAATTTTTACCTCTTAGATATAACATTTTTTACGACTTGTATAAAAAAAATTATATTTAATTTTTTTTTAAGATAAACATCTTGTGCCCCTATTTTTATTTATAATTTAAAGAAAATGTAAGAAATGAGAAGAAATATATATAACTTGTACTTCTCTATCAAAATTCACAAGCAATATTAAAAAAAAGGGTACAATTATATATTTCTTCTCATTCCTTACCTTTCCTTTAAATTATAAGTAAAGATAGGGGGCACAAGATGTTTATCCTCGAAAAAAGTACAAATGTAATTTTTTTTCTATATAAATCGTAAAAATAAAAGTTATATTTTAGAAAGAAAAATAAATTTTCATATAATATATATATATATATATATATATATATATATAGGGGTTCCATCCACAGCAACCGGTTGCTGTGGAGCAACCCCTTTTTTGGCTTGTTGATTTTTTTAATTTTTTTTACTCCAGCCGAAATTTCAACAGGCCAAAAAAAGGTTGCTCCATAGCAACTGAGAGTCCGGACTGGCTTAAAATACGGACCAAATTATTTATTTTTTTAAAAAAACAACTAAAAAATTTAATATTTTATGGAACTGGAATTTTTCTATAATACAGTGTTTTGGGCGTGATTTAGATACATATAACAAAACAGGTCTGTATAGTCTGTACAAATTATTTTGTTATATGTATCCAAATCACACCCAAAATACAGGTCTATATATTTTTATTTTTATTATAATTATTATTTTTATTATTATAAGTATTATTATTATTACTAATAGTATAATTACTATTATTATTATTATGAATTATTAATATATTTATAATAATATTATAATTATTTTTATTATTATTAATATTAGTATTTATTATTATTACTACTAATAATATAATTACTACTATTATTATTATTAGTATTATTAGTAATTATTATTATTATTACTAATATTATATTTACTATTATTATTAGGCTTAAATATAATTTACTACTTTAAACTATAGGCCATATTTTAATTCGGTGATTCACCTTTCAATTTTGTCAATTTGATGATTGAACTATTAATTTTTTTCAATTTCATTCAATTGAGGCTGCCACGTCAGAAATTGCTGATGTGGCCCGCTGACTAGACAAACTAATGCTTATGTGTAATTAAAAAATATTATTTTAATTATCTCTTCTAAACATTATGGGTAAATATGTGAAAAACGTAATAAAACATAATAATAATTTATAAAATTAAACCAAATCAATTTGGATGATCTCCACCGTCACTCTCAGATTTGTTCCTCCTCCAAATATTGGCCCAGTCGAGGGTTCCTTTTACTCTAAGATTTGGATGATCTTCACCGCCACTCTCCTTACCACTGCACAGAGAAATCCTTCTCCAATGCACCGCGCGCCACTCTTATGTTGTTTATGTAAAATCCCAAATTTTACGAATAAAGATTTAATTTTCTCGAAATATTTTTTTTAATATTATGGTGTGAATTTGAGATAATATTATAGTTGTGTGTAGTATTTATAAATTTTGCAAAGTATGCAAGTTGTTATATTATATTTGATTGGTCGGGGAATATTCTTTTTGTCGAGGAATATCCGTACGACGGCATAATCATTGGTGGACCCCACAACGGAATTATTGTCGGATTGAGAAAACGACAAAAGTATTTTATTGAAAATAACGGCGGAAGTTTTACCATTAATACTGTTGAACTACTCGGTAGTAAAAGTACAGTAATACGCGTGGTTGCATAGTAGCATACGGTATTGATTATTGATGCTTACGTGAGAAGTCACTCAGTTATACTCAATTATTGCTACAGTAATTATTGCATCATATCTCTCATATTATTGATTCGATTATTGTCACAGTATCATCTGCATAATATATTATTTTATTAAGTCAATAATTGAGATAACAAAGTTATTCATATTATTAAATTGTAATATTTACAATGTCTAGAAGTTCTGTCAAGGAGAGGTTTGGTCACCAAATTGTACGCCAATAGGGAGAAATCCATATTGGAAAGCCCCTCTTTCCTGGGAACGACCTGGTTGATAAATATTACGAGTTATAATATTAATGATGAATGTTATTAATATTAAAGTTGTGCTTGGATTTGAATTTGGAGACGCGAACGTGATATTTGAGTCCAGAACAATGAAATTAGTAAGAATAGACTATAAACACAAAATTTGTCGGTTTTTACTATTTGGTTAAAAAGTCAACAGTTGACTTTTTTGGGAAAAGTCAAACTTCAAAATTTCAAAATTTATATTTTTGATAAAAATAGTTTCATTATGTTGGAATTATTTGTGTTAGTGAAAATCGACATTTATTTCGATAAAAATTGATGTCTGGAGGTTATTTTGACCAATCGGGTATTTAACCAGATAAATGAGCAATTGATTGCTATTATTTCACATGATTATAACTATTTGTTCACATGTGTATACTATTGTTTCACATTCTTGTTACTATTAGGGGAGTTGGTGCAAAATTGATAATACTTACATGACTAAGTTAAAAATGGAGGTATAGATGGAGATACTATACTGTAATTCGTATTTTCACATGTCTAGAACTATTGATTCACATGATTTACTATTGATTCACATTATTTACTATTAGGGGGGGTGGTGTAAGTTTGATAATACTTGCAGGACTAAATTAAAAATGAAAGAAAAGTTGGAGGTATTGTTCTGTAATTTTTCGAGCCCCAAAATGTGCAATTATCGAAACTATATTTTTCTATAAATAGAAACTCATTCTTCCTTCATTTCTCACCAATTCACTAAAGCGATAGAGCACTTATTATAGAGAGAAGCTATAGATAGAAAATCTATAGAAGAAGAGCACTTATTCTACTTCACTACTCCTATATCCAGTTTCTTTTACGGTAGGGAGTATTATTTCTTTCTTATCCATGAAGAGAACTTCTGTTATTCTATTCTTTATTATTCTGTTGGAATAACCTGTATACGCGGGCTACCCTATACTTGGTGAAAATCTTCTGTTGTTCCATTCTTAATCATTATGTTGGAACATCCTATCTGTGCGTTTTACGCCAGACCTGGTTCCGTCTTTATTATTTTGTTGGAATATCCTGTCTGTGCGTTTTACACCAGAACTGATTTCGTCTTTATTATTTTGTTGGAATATCCTGTCTGTGCGTTTTACGCCGGACCTGATTCCGTTATTTATTATTTTGTTGAAATAACTTGCCTGTGCGATTTATCGCGTGCCTGGTGATTTCTTTTGTTATTCCATTCCTTATTATACTCAGTTGGTTAAAGTTTTGACTTCTATACTCCATGAAATTAGTGGAATATCCTTAATATTTGCGCTTCATCCAGTATCTTTTCATGAAAATATTCTTCTGAGCATTCTTGAATTTTATTCTACAAAGCAGTATCATGTTGACAATTTGGACGTTATTAGTTCCTGGATAAATTAATTCTTGAACTTGTTTTATTGAATTCTTATATCATTGTCATCGTCCTCATGTTTATATTTTGTTGAAAGTCATCTGTGGCCTATAGTGTATAGATGGACTTGGTATGATTATGACTATGGATTATTCGGTGTAATCATGACCGTAATGTTACAAATGATGTGGAAAAAGTCTTCATTGGCCCGTAGAGCATTGATGGACAGTTGTTGGCATGATCATGACCACTATTGAATACACAAATATTCTTGGCCCGTAGTGCATGGATAATTGTGGTCGTGATACTAAAGAATATCCTTGGCCGTAGTGCAGGGGTGATTCGATGATGTGGATTATTTATTAAGCAGATTCCCAGCGATAAAAGTGATGAAAAACCTTCTAAATCATAATAGATAGTAGATTTTATTCTCTACTTGACTCTTTTAATGGATTGCTTGTTCCGCTGCAGTTAAACTTGATGGTTGTTATATTGTATCAGTTTAACACTGTTGAAGGCTAACGATAATATATTCTGCATTATCTTAGTCATAATATTTCCTACTGGGCTAGTTGAGCTCACCCTTTTACTTTTACTTTTATTGTTCTCTTCAGGAAATGAGAACGTAGCAGGGACTAGTCGGGGAATGGAGTGACAGACCAGATGATAGCATTAGTAGTCCTCACTATTCTGTGAAATAGTGTGATAATAATTGTAATGAGGACTCCTTTTGAGTTTGTATAATCTCTAGTAGACAATATTTGTATTCAAACTCACAGTTTATGTTTTGTCGTATTATACACGACAGTTGTATTATTAAGTTGTATTTGAATTCTGTACCATGTATCTGACAACTCAAGATGAGTGATATATACCTAATTTTGGGGGCGTCACAGTTTATATACATTATTTGATTTGTTGGTTTTAGGAAATGTTGAAAAAACAGGGGGTTTTCTCACCTTTGAAAGAAGAAGTAGTACGGGGATTATCGTCGGCGAGGTCGCGTGTGATGAGTCCGGGGAGGAGCAGGTCGCCAATGTCGGTTCTGTTGCAACGTAAGAAGGGGAACCAAAGCCAGAGCAATTTGGGGAACTCAGAGCTGTTGATTTCGAGATCCGGGAGCTTGAGGCCGGTAGTGGGAGAGACACTGACGCCGTTAATTGAGGGTCCGGATCCGAATGGGGGGAGATTGGAGACTCGAAGCGTGTCGGGCTGGGACAGTGGATGAAGCGACAACTTTCTTGGGCTCCTTCCATGGCTTCAAATGGGTATTTCAAGCGGTCTGATCTGGGATTGTTGATTGGAGTTATGGGTGCGCCGCTTGCTCCGGTGTACGTTAGCACCACTAACCCTCTGCCGGAATCTGGGTTCAGAATTATTGTTCGTTTTTTGTTCTTCATTTTTTATTTTAGGCTACTAGCTCTTTTTTAAAATGAACTTATTTTTGTGTGTTTTTCACTTGAACGCGAACTTTTGATGTTTTTGATCCATTTTCGCCAACACGGAGCTTGAACCAAATGCTAAATCTGGTGTATGAACTCATGGATATTTTTCCAATCACAGTGGTATCTCCTAGGAGAGGATGAGATGTAAAAGAGAAGGTGGAAATTTCTGTAGAGATGTAAAAGAGCTTGAACCAAATGCTAAATCTGGTGTATGAACTCATGTAAAAGAGAAGGTGAAAATTTATGTAGAGTACTCTTTGCGATTGGACATACTTAGTGTGGAGAAAGAGAAGGTGAAAATTTCTATAGAGAATAACACTGATAATTGAAGGAGAAGATTATTAAGTTTAAGGTTTTTGATCTGAGAATTTTAACTTCAATCTTGATTTGTTTTAAGTTAAATTTTTAGCTTGATTCAGATTAGGTTTTTTTTCTTTTAATTAATTAATTAATTTCGTTTAGTTCGACTAAATGGGTGAGAAATTGATGTGATTTGATTTTATTAAATTATTATTATGTTTTATTACATTTTTGACATATTTACCCTTGATGTTTAGAAGAGATAATTAAAACAATATTTTTTAATTACACATAAGCATTAGTTTGTCTAGTCAGCGGGCCACGTCAACAATTTCTGACGTGACAGCCTCAATTTAATGAAATTGAAAAAAATTAATAGTTCAATCATCTAATTGACAAAATTGAAAGGTGAATCACCGAAGTGGAATATGATCTATAGTTTAAGATAGTAAATTATATTTAAGCCTTATTATTACTATTAATATTATATTAAAATTGTAGTAATCGTGTAGTATTTTAATTTTTTTGGGGGAAATGAAATATTTTGATATAAAGATTAGTCTTTACAAAATATTAATAGCTAACATGTGGTGCTCTAGTAGTCAAATACTTAAAGTTTCACACTTAAAGTTACAAGTTCAAACCTTGGGAGAGACAAATTTTTGAAAAAAATTCTAAAGAAGCCACATCACATCTACCATGTGTCAAATTAAAATATAAAATATGGCGCCAAATGAGCCACGTGTGTCATGGCGCTTGGTGGTTCAAAGTCCAAATTTTCGACCCTATATATATATATATATATATATATATATATATATATATATATATTCCGGATCAGGTCCGGACTCCCGGATTTTGTTAAAATCCGGATTTTTTTTTTTTTTTGCTTTTTTTTTTGAAACAACTAAAAAAAATATATTTATGGAATTGGAATTTTTACATTATACAGTGTTTTGGGTGTGATTTGGATGCCTATAACAAAGCATGTCTGTACAGTCTGGGCAGACTGTAGATACATTGGTTGGTGTAGGTATTAAAAACACACACAAAACACTGTATTATTGAAAAATTTCAGTTCCATAATTTTTTTTTTTTTTAGTTGTTCTACAAAAAAAAAAAAAAAATTATTGGGTCCGGATTTTCTCCCGTCCGGGAGGTCCGGACCTGATCTATTCTATATATATATATATATATATATATATATATATATATATATATATATATATATATATATATATATATAGGCTAGATCTAAAACGGACTAGCAACGGACCAAACTAAAAAAATACGCTAGTCATAATTCTGGGTTAAAACATGAGGCGGGTCAAAGAAAAAGGGGGAAATTGAATTCTGAGAAAGCAAATCAGATAATTTCATAGCATCCCTCTCTCCCAGATGCTCTCTCCCCAAATCTGTCAAAGCTAAACCATTTTTGTACTCCATTTTTGTTAGGTGTTCTGTTCCGGTGTTGATGTCCAATTAGTATTACTATTTATTAATGAGAGGAATTACAGTAGTAGTACTACTTTATTATTGATTGCAAGTTAGAAGAGGAAGACAGGTATGGTCCTGTGAGGCTGCTGCTGACTGCTACGGCCTGTGAAGAAGAGAAGAGAAGAGAGGGTTGACCCCACTTAATGTACTGCATGTGCATGCAGTGCAGTTGCAGCTGCTGCCGGGAACAACGGAGGGTCTAGCCCCTCACGGGCCTCATTCAAATATCTATTCATTTCACATTCTTAAATCTTACCTGATCAGCCATAAATTTTAAAACATAATAAATAATATATCGTCTGTAATACCCACAAATAAAATAATAATAATAATAATAATAATAATAATAAAATCTGTGTTAATAGTTTGAAGCAATTTCAAAAAGTTATAATCACTGCTGAATTGATACATAAAATCTGTGTTAATGATTTTATGACAGAGTAGGTTGTTGATATTTTACAGTTCTACTTTAATAATTTATCCTAAAAATATTTTACCAAACTATAATGACTGTATTCTTGAAAATAAATCCATAAACTTTTAAATATCTCAAATTAATAATCTACTCAACTTAGAATTACATGTAAACATCAAATGTGACATCTTTGTGCACTACTTGAAAGCAAAGTACCTGAGATTTGGCGACAAGAAAATAAGCTATCTACGTCTTCATTTGTAAATTTCTCTATTAGCTTTTGGCATTTCAGATTAGGTTTAAATCTATTTTGCTGATTCATATAATTAAAATAGATCAAATAAAGCTTTGAAAAACATCAATACATAATTTTGGAGTTAACCTCTACTCTCTATTTTGCAGTTTGGGTTCTAATGTCACTTTAAAGTACTCCCTTAATTCAACAAAAAAGAATCTCGATCAGTTTAATCTTTTAAGGTCAATTACTGAATCCTACAATTCAAAATAAATGCGATTTTATTATTAGTTAATAAAATTATATTTATTGGAAACTTTCTTCAAAGTTTATGAATTACAAAACTAGTTGCTATCAAAACTTATATCAATTTTAAAATTTAAAATATCACAAAATGACTTTCCCAAAAAATGAGATTTTCTACTTGTAGAACTGGGAGTTTTGACTATATTACGACTCTAGTTTAAAGTTTTCACAAAATAATTTGAATAATTAAATTTTCTTCTTGGCCTATAATTTAACTATCTTGATATTAAATTTAAGCTTCCATGCTTTACTGTATAATAAACCGACTGTATTTAGTATTTTTCATGTTTCTTTCAGTATAATTTAAAAAATTTGACACAATACGATCCATAATTTGATTATTAAAAGGAAAGCGTCACCTTTGGCCAGTAAAACATCATCCACCCGCGCGAGCTTATTGCCTAATTTTCGCTAAATAATGTTCAAATATATTCCATGCCTTTGAGCTGTTTTTAAATAAGTCTTGTCCGCAATATTAAATCAAATGTCAAATTCAATTTTTTTTTAATTTTGTTAGTCTCTTCCATTTCCATGGATTCAAACACTACAAACTAAGTTTCCTCCTCTAAAACTATTTCAGCCTGAGCCATAATATCCAATTCAGGGTCCTTAACACTAATATACAACAATTAGAAAGTAATTACACTATTAATGCATCCACAAAATAATTATAAAAATAACACAATTTCACAATTTCTTCATGTTAGGAAATTCCAATTCCAATTTCATGTCCAAAGGAAAATAAGAACACTGCATAGGAAAGAGAGAGATAAGAGAGTGATGTGCAATGTTGATAACCAAACATTCGAACCAAGGTAACCAAACTTTTATACCAAGGTAACCAAGACAATCTACCTCCACACCTGCAGTATGAATTGATTACCATGGTATGAAAGTTTGGCAACCAACTGTATGAAGATTTGGCTACCAACTGCATCGCATTCAAAATAAATTGGTAACTTAATAAAACTGAATTGGTTACCTTGGTATGAAGGTTTGGATACCAACTGCACTATGAAAAAACTACAGGTGTGGA
Organism: Panax japonicus; assembly: GCA_020205505.1. NCBI lineage: Eukaryota > Viridiplantae > Streptophyta > Magnoliopsida > Apiales > Araliaceae > Panax > Panax japonicus. The sequence goes on from CM035100.1 coordinate 9,254,942, forward strand.
TGTGGATTGGTTACCTTGGTATGAAGGTTTTGTTATCTTGATATAAAAGTTTGGTTACCTTGGTGTGACGCTTCATCATCTATGATCGAGCTTAAACCTCAACGAAATAATCATTTTATTAATTGTTTTGATACATTAGTGTGTAATGTCCTGTTTATGTTCCTAGTTCATCTTTAAATCACATAGCAATGATTTAAGAACTTCCAAATCAAGACTGAAGAATAACAGTAGGATATGCAATATCTATTTAAATGATGAAGTTTCCCGTTTTTCTCTTCTAGACTTTCTTAAAACTGTTTTCTACACAAAGAAAGTAATATAATTGCGTTCAAAAATAATATGCCAATAATTTTTTCTCTTACGAGCACCCCATCCAGTCTTGACGCCACTAGATTCCTGATAATTTCCAATGAACTGCCAGAATAACACCCAAATGAGATGCCATAATAATTATATACAAACGAAGTGTTCAAGGATAGAATGATAGACATGCATATTGATACCAGAAGAACAACCAAAAAGGCAACAGATATTTTAAAACAATCAACATCAATCTGTGCAAAAACTTCCGAATGTAATTTATCATTGTAAAAATGATGGTTGAATTAGTCCCTCTGCCGGGCAAACCGTCGCCATTTTGGTTTATAGTAGGAAAAAAGAGGATGAAGAAAAAAGAGAGACAAATAGGAACAAAGATCAAAAATGGATCTGCAGTGTTTGAATAAGAAAATAATAATTAATGGGAAGAGATAAGGGAGATTTGTCATGTCTGCCCACCAATACTAATCCCCTAAATTAAGGAATCCTAATTGCACTAATATTGAAAATAAATATGGAAAAGTGTATTACTTTTGTAATTATTTTATGGATGCACCATTATTGTAATTATTTCTAAAAATGTACTAAAATATGTAATTAATCCAATTCAGAACCCAAATTGGTTTCTTGATAATCACTATTTTCTGATATTCCTTAATTATGTACTGGAATTCAATTTTCTTAGTTATTGAATATATTTATTATGGAGCCAATTGCTGATCACGAAAGTCAAATAAACAACTTCATATGCATAGGTTGAATTTTAGAAGATGCCTCTTTTTTTTACAAACTTGAATCATTAGACTAATCAGAAAATAGATCTCCCATTATTATTACGCTTGAATTTTACTCAATAATATAGAGATGTTAAAAGAAACTCATCTCTATTATTTGGCATCTCTATTAATACTGTGGAGTCTGGAAAACTAAAAAAAAAATTTGAATTTTTGGCATGCAATTTAATATTGCGGAGTCTGAAAAACAAAAAAAAATTGAATTTGACATCCACAATTTAATACTGCGGACGGGGCCTATTTAAAAACGACGTCATTTCCCAGTTGGTCTAATCCTAGCGTCTGCAATTTAATACTGCGGACGAGACCAACTCGGAAACGATGTCGTTTTTAAATAAGTCTCTTCCGCAGTATTAAACTGCAGAGACCAAATTCAAAAAAAGATTAGTTTTTCAGGCTTTGCAGTAATAAAATACAGATGTCAAAAAATAGATATAGGTTTCCTTTAACATCTCTATATTATTGTGGAGGAAAATTCAAGCGTAAAAATGGGAGATCTAATTTATGACGAGTCTGATTCAACTTTGTAACAAAAAAGAGGCATCTTCTAAAATTCTACCTCAGTATCTGGAGTTTTTATTTGACTTATGTGGTTAGCAATTGGCTCCAGAATTAATAGATTTAACAACTAAGGAAATTGAATTCCAATTTAGGGAGGAAAATCAGAAAAATAGTTATTATCAAGAAACCAATTTGGGTTCTGGATTTGATATTCTGACTCAAACTGAAACAGTTTTAGAGGAGGAAACCAAGTTTGTAGTGTTTGAATTCATGGAAATGAAAGAGATTAAGAAAACTAAAAAATTTTGAATTTGGTATCCGCAGTTTAATACTGCGGATGGGAGACTTGTACAAGTTGGGGTATTTTGGACATTAATTTGCTCCGTCTGAAGTATTAAACTGCGCAATACTGAAAATTAAACTGCAGACGTGAGCTCTATTAAACCGTTGAATTATCGGATGAATGCTAACAATCTGCTGTAAGAATAACCTTAATTTGACAACGTTAGCTATGGATCATTTCGCATATATATATATATATATATATATATGTGTGTGTGTGTGTGTGTGTGTGTGTGTGTGTGTGCGCGCGCGCGCGCACGTGTGTGTGATATAATTGATTTTTTGTGGGTGTAATTTAATAATTTAATATATATATATATATATATATATATATTTTATATCTCACAAACATATATATACGGTCCAGATCTTAAATTTATCCCTTATCTAACATACTTGCATACCCCCTTTAGCGACGGACCGAACGACGATTCGGTCCGTCGCTATATATACAGTGGCGGAGCTATGGTACAAATGTGTCAATTTTTGAAATCACTAAAAAAAAATTTTTGACCACATTCAATTTTTGACCCAACTCAAAAGGCAACCCGTGAACCATCAAAGTCTTTCGCGAGTGGTCGGAATGAGTACTAGTGACTGGCGAGCCGCGAGTGTGGAGACTGGAGTGCGACTCTATTCTACTGTGACTCTCTTGCGCCCTTACAGGTAATAAAAATTACTCTATCTTCAATTTCTCCATCCTCAGTTTTGTTTTCAGAAATCAATTGTGATTTTCCCGTTTTGTTAGTATTATTAAATTGGATATTTGGATGCATTTGTTTAACCCGAAAGTATAAAATATTAAAAAAAATGGCTCGAGGGAGCTACCCCCGAACCCCCGTCAAATTTTTTATAACTTATTAATAATTTTGACCCTACTCATAAAACTTCCTGGCTTCGCCACTGTATATATAGAATCGTCGTCTTAGCTTTTAGCCACGAACAATATATAACGACGGACTGAATCGTCGTCCGGTCCGTCGCTAAAGGGGGTATACAAAGTATGTTAGATAAAGGTTAAGCTTAAGATCCGGACCGTATATATATATATATATATATATATATATATATATATATATATATATATATATATATATATATAGCAAGGATCAAGTGCATACCCCTTATCTTACTCACTCGTGCTTACCCCCCTTTAGGCGACGGTTTCGGTCATACAACCGTCGTCTATACTTTTAGCGACAGACAACATATAACGTCGCTAAAAGTATAAACGACGATTGTATGACCGAAACCGTCGCCTAAAGGGGGTGAGCACGGGTGAGTAAGATAAGGGGTATGCATTTGATCCGGACCGTATATATATATATATATATATATATATATATATATATATATATATATATATATATAACCTGATTTTAAGCTCCATACCCCCAATTTGTTAAGCAAGGAGTTCTATATAAGTAACTGTTTTACAAGCTTAACAGACATCTAAACTATGGAACTTGAAAATGTTCTACACATGAATGAAGGCAATGGGGAATCTAGCTATGCTAATAACTCAACCCTCCAGGTTTCGTTCTCTATCTCATATATCTTTCTCTAGCATGGGAAAGTGTTTATTACATGCATGGTACATTAATTTTCGTTCATGTAATATTTTTATTTTATTGTCACCTAAAGAATTAATTTTATAATTTCGATTTCTCAGAAAGCAGTGATATTGAAGGCGCAATCATTTTTGGAGAAAACCGTCAAGGAAATCATGTGTAGTACTATCGACAAATTCCCTGAATGTTTAAAGATAGCTGACTTGGGTTGCTCCTCAGGGCCAAACACCCTCTTTGTCATGTCGAAAATAATAGACAATGCTCATGCAGTTTGCGAGGAAAAAAATGTCCAAGTACCAGAGTTTCAAGTGTTTCTAAATGATCTTCCAACTAATGATTTTAATGCCATGTTCAAATTGCTACCACCATATTTCTATGAAAAGCTCAAGAAAGGGCCTTGTTTTGTAGCCGGAGTGCCGGGTTCTTTCTATGAGAGGCTATTTGATGAGGACATGACATGCGTAAATTCAAATAAGACTAAAGGGACGTGGGGATCAAGTAAGGCTAGGACTAAGAAGTTCAAACAAGGTCTCAATGGATTGATCCAAGATGTTTGGGCTGAAGCTAACGCAAAGAAATCAAAAGAAGAGGCTAAAGAGCATGAGACACAAATTCGGGTCAATTTAATACAAGCCCAATTCTAATCTTCTTAGCAAAGTCAACATATTTTTACATGAAAGGGAAGTTTAATATTTGCATGGATTGGTTTATTAATAAATTGACCAGTGGGCCACATGGGTTGATTTATTAATTTATTATCATGTGGGCTGCAACTTTTTTTTTTAAGTCAGCAGACTGCATATGTTGGCAAGCATACACGTGATATTGGCAAGTCATGGTGGGATGAAATGATTTATTAAAGCATACACGTGGACTATACTTGGTGGAATGAAATGATTTTTACAAGCATACACATGGAATATAAATTACAGCAAAGGAAGTTGGCATGGCAAAGGAGTCTAATATATTCAGCAGTTACACGATTTTTTAGCAGCGTCCTACGCGCAAATTAATTTCTTCTACACAGAAAATTCACGTGACACAACAAATTCACGCGGCAATTAATTTTTTCATGTCAAATTGCAGATTTTTGATTTGTAGAATTTTATTGTAATTAGGATTTCTTTTTAAATGGACTTCTATTAGGGTTATAGTTTATTCTTATTAGGATTTGGATGATTTTGAGTAGTATAAATTGAGGTCCAAGTTATGTAATTATATATTATTATTATTCAATATATTTGTGAGTTTATTCTCTACTTTTGGTTCTTTAAAGAATTCCTAAGAAATTAGTAGTTTCTTAGTTTTTTCTTTGAGATTCAATTTTGACTTATCATACAACAATTCATAGTTGTGTGTGGCGTCTTCTACCGCATCAATCGTCGATTGTACCGAGATTACCGCTTCCATATAAGCGAGGGGTCAAGGTGTCGTTGGTGTCCATTCAACGCAGATTTCCAAACGCGAGCAATTGTACCAAGATTACCGTCTAAAGTATAGACGAGGGGTTAAGGTGTTGTAAGCAATTCACCCAACAACTGTGCTAGAAACGGTCCGGACGACGACCACCTCACGCAAGCGTGCGGTGGAGTCTATCACTATTTCCAACCGCTAGCCTTCACTTTGTTCATTCCTCTATTAGTGGTCACTGGCTTTCTCAGGTTAGTTCGAGTACTCATGAGTCTCTAGAAGTTGCTACTCTATCTTCTAGTATTTATAATTCAGGAAATATTATAGGGACATAAGTGTCATTCACTTAATTTGTGTTGTTATTGATATATATGATAAATTGCATACATATTTACGTTACCAATAAAATGTTATTAGCCTAAGTTGTGCAATTTCTAATGTAACCTTCAATTTTCAGTTAATTAACCTTCAATTTTCAGTTAAATTACATACATATTTAAGTTATGAACCTTCAATTTTCAGTTAATTTCAATAATACCCTTGACATATCAGTGAGTGCACAAATGAGGTTCACTTAGCGCATTTCTATTTTTCTTGCGAGTATGGAGTTCTTAATTCATTAACACAAATCATTTATGAAGCTTCCCACCTGCCTGTTTATGTGTGAGAAAGACTATAACTAATATAGCATGACAAAGCTTATAGGTTCCTGAAATACTAGAGAGCAACAAGGGGAATGTCTATATAGCAAAATCAAGTCCGCCAAATGTTTATGAGGCCTACATGAGGCCTACATGAGGCAATTTGTACGAGATTTCTCAACATTTTTACATGTTCGATCCGAGGAAATAATGTTGCGATATTGAATTAATAATCAAAGATTCTCTATTGTAACTTAATTATAGGAATAACTTAATTATAGGAATTGTTAAATAACTTAATTGTAGGAATAGCTTGATTGTAGGATGAATAGCTTGATTGTAGGATCTCTATTATCCCTATAAATATGTACATGTAAGGATACATAAACATATGAATGAAAATATTCTTCTCTGATTTTCAAGTTGGTATCAAAGCCACGAAACTCTAAATCATTCTTCTTTGAATCCTTAAACCATGAGCAAGTCAGATTCTAGCCCCATCATTATTCAACACGAAGGTTCATCATTCAATGCAGGAATTGTATTGAATGAGACCAACTATGATCTGTGGTCTCAAATGTTAGAGATGCAAATTGCTGAGAAGGAGAAACTCTCTTTC